>JAOXYM010000020.1:12467514-12484986 GCA_028567055.1 Leptatherina wallacei | reverse complement strand
TCAGCAGAATTAATAAGTTACAAACTTGGAGATACAAGTCACAAAACATATGTCCCTGTTCTAGTTCCATACAAATGATTCCTCAGGGCTGCAAGTTGACTCCTCCCACTGTGGCTTTTGATATTCGAGGCAGCAGAGAGGGTTTTTTTTACTCCCAGATATCAAATCTAGAAGGTCTTCTTTAAAGCAGAGCCTGCTTTAAAGGGAGTGTGTGAAATGTATTTGTGAAAATCTCGTGTAAATTTCAGGAATTAATGGTTGCAGTTTAGTAGTAATAATAATATAATTTATTTGTGGACACCCATCACAGCACTCAAGGACGTCTAAACAATTAAATAAAAAAACAAGAAATTAAACATGTTAATAATTTATAAAAAAGATAGAATAAAGTTATGTGGCATAGGCTTAAAGATGGGTTTAAAGAGATATTTTAAACTAGGAAAATACCTGATGGTATGGATGAAGAGTGGAAGATAGTTCGAGAGGTAAGGGGACCCGTGTCTGAAGGCACTTAACCCCCAACATGGACATATGAGCAGATGGAGACTGAAAAAAAAGAAGAGGATCTGAGAGTTGAGGATGGAAGAGTTCAGGAACATTTGGAGGAGCAAAATTAAGAAGAGCTTTGAAGGCTTTAAGATCAGTATGAAGTTGAACAGGAAGTTAGTAGCGTTGTTTAAGGATAGGAAGGATGTGTTCGACTTTAGTATGTTTGTTTTATTCATCCATTAGTATTTTTATTTTGGAGTAAAATTTTAAACAAAAACGGTGAAAGTTTTACACACAAAATCAAAGCTTTTAAAGTTTGAAAAGGGTTCAGGATGTAGTTGATTACTTATTGATTTACTTGTGAGGTAAACCAGATAGGTGAGAGTTACAGCAATCAATGTGAGAAGTGTGTGAATTCATCGTGTACTTGATATTTAATAAATATTACATGTTTTATTTAAGAATGAATGCTTCCAAAAATGTAAAAAAAAATGTCCAAAGCTGCACCTACAACACTGTTGCCTCCGGTCTCTCATGAACTTGTTCTCAGAACAGCACAGACTAACCTTTGAAGAGTCTTTACATAATAAATACATTCATTTAAGAGAATAGTCAGAAAGAAAAGGAAACTGATGTTAACGAAAGGCTACTATTTATAAATATATTTTTTGGTTTTTACGGTATTCATAATTACCACAAATTAGCATTTCTTTATGAAAAGAGACATGATCATTTACTATGGCAACAAACTGAACAGCCTCTCAGAGACCAATCTTAATTTTTGTTTTTTTTTGGTAAGTTGAGCTCTTGTGTGTTTTCCATGCAGGGTGTGCGCCTGGTGGAGCTGGGTGATCTGTATTTTGATGTGAGCTTGCTGCTGTGGTGCTGCAGTCTGGTGTGGCTGACCCAGCAGGACCTGTGTTCAGCCTACGTGCCCATGTTAATGGTGGCTTTCCCCCTGGTAACCAGACTGCTGCTGGCGAAAGAATTTAAACACAAAGGTAAACACTTAGCTTCAACACAGCACTGTTCACAAATAATTGACTGGAACATGTTGTTTGCTCCTACTGTAAGTGTGACTGAAGGCTTCAGTTCTTGAAATTAAGAAGTTATTGGGATGTCTTTTTCCACCAGGAGCATCACTAAAATACAGTGTGCTGTACCTTTTGGGCCTGGCTTTGCCGTATGTCCACTTCATGTTCCTAATCTGGGTGGTGTTTGAGATTTTCACTCCCATTATGGGCCGCAGTGGAACAGAGATCCCCCCTGAGGTGGTTATGGCCTCCTTAGTCACCCTAGCAACCATCTTTCTCTCCTCTTTTTTTGTGAGTATTCACATATTATGTACACTATTGACTAAAAAAATCTGGAGTTTCAAACGATAAAATCCTAATATGTGTATTCAAATTCAAAGGAATGGCAAAAAATTCTTACAAATTGGACAAACTGTGGCACATTCATCATTATGAAAATGTGCAGTTTTTCCTCAAACTTCTTAAAATTTCAAGTGTATAATGTAAAGCACTCTTCAAGCCCGCTTCACTAGCTCATTTTTATGTCTGACCCAGCTGCATTTCATCTACTTGGCGAGGAGCACAAAGTGGATTCTGGCTGGTTTGGGCTCAGTCTTCCTCGTCATGTTCCTGCTGGTTTCCAGCGGTCTCTTCTTTCCTTATTCGAGCAGTTCAGACAGCCCACGACCAAAGAGAGTCTTCCTGCAGGTTGGTTCATTGTTATGCTTATTTCGCAATTTAGCATTACTGCCCTAGCTTTGAGGTGAGGCATCACAGAAAAGAAAGGTTTTTAACCTGGACTTAAAAGTGTTTGGTGAAAGTTTAATCTCCACTGGCAGTTTGTTGCCATTGTTTACAGTATTATGGCTACATGCTGCTTCTCTATGTAATAAATCAACACATAAGTCAAGCCAATGTGCTCAACATGATGGAGAGAAACAAACACCAGACTACTTGCAGCAAGTTACATCTACAAGGGATGGGATTTGTACCAAAAGAAAGGACTAAAAAGACTTTCCATGCATTTAAAACCTACCAGGATCACAGAAACAGGAAAAACATGAGTTGAACATCATAAATGCATGGAAAAGACAAACGGGGGAAGATAAGCAAAAACAGAAATGTCTGTGAAGTTCAATACAGTCTAAAAAAGCTACTAAATCTTCCTGCAGCATACAACTCGGACTTTCCACAATCTCCAGGGCAAGGTGGAGAGCAGAGACTCCGGTCTCTGGATAAACAGCTTTGACTTCACAGGGATGCAATACATCAGTCCTCACATCCCTGAGATCAATGACAGCGTGCGGACCCACTGCCAGGAGGACCGACCCTTCTGCGGTTACCCCTGGTTCCTGCCTGTGAAGTTCCTCAGCAGGTCTGCTGCCTTCTAGTTCACTACCCATTTAAATTTTGGCAGCTTCATCTTAAACTTCACGGTAAGAAGTATTTTGGTGTATTTTTTTAGGAAGAATTGGTACCTTCCTGCCTCAGAAGTGTCTCCAAGTTCTCCAGTGGAGTTCAGCCTGCTGTCCAGAGAGGAGACAAGCTGGGGAACGGTCAAGATGATGTTCAGCGTGAAAGGTCAGGAATCAAATCGGATCAGTTTTCATTAAACGAATCACATCATCAAAATTGGGCTAGATATAAGTTTTAAAGCAGGTGAATTAACAAATAGAAAAAGGCAACTGGCTCTCGATTATGTGTCTAACTGCTGGGGTTGATATGAGATGAAGAGAAATGAACTGATTGGCTTAAAGTAGAGCTTCAATGTGATTAGCGCAGCAGTAACTCTGTATTTAAGTGAAAATGTCCCCCTCTGTCCCATGCTGTCTCACACAGGACCAAGCCATATGTCTCTGTATCTGATGCCCCACCGAGGGGCCAGCCTCTCCACTTGGTCTTTCGGTGATGGGACGCCTCAGTTTGACCTGAGTGGGGAATATTTTGTCTTCTATTCCCACGGCTTTAATGCCCCAACATGGACTTTCTGGTTCGAAATACAGGTACCGCCTGCAGCTACATTTTGTGCTTATTAACATTTCATATTTCTGCTGTTTTTTTTCCCCCTGTAAATTATTTAAAGTGCACGGCCACGCTTTAAAGTATTGGTGATTTTCTTCTTTTTTTTTAAAAATAGGCCTTTAATGTTGGGCACATTTTTAAAAAAGTGCAAGCATTTACTATTTTTTGTATTAGATTTGCAAATCATTGCATTTTTGTCTTCATATACATTTTACACACTGTCTCAACTTTTGGCAGTTTTATAAACGTTATTAACTCACTCAACAGTAAATATGATGCATGTCGTGTATATTGGTTTATTCTGACTTTTTAAGAGGCCAACTTTCCCTAGGCTTCAGTCTCATCCTAACATAAGACACTAGTTATGTCATTCTACTTATGTAAATAATACTAATCATTGTATTAATAATAATTGAGATAGAAATGTGTTTCCAAAAATAGAATTTTTTTTCAGACTCTTGCTTTGACCTCAGTAACATTTGAATCTCTTGTCGGTGTTGTACTTTTAGCAGAATCGTATTCCTCTTTGTACCCAGATGGATTCAAAGCATTTAGACCCCCCCCCCTTTTCATTCCTGACATTTCTGGATTTCAGCCAGTCATGATCTTAAGGCCTCAGCCAGTGATGACTGCGGGAGATTAGTCCCTGCTGGAACACTACACTGCTGTGTTTGAATGCATAGTTTTGCTGTCATGTGAAAGCCTTTAAACTTGAGCTTCATAGATTTTTTTTTTTCTTTTCTAATTCTATTTGGACTCAGACAAACTCTACAACCCTTAAAGACTTTCCTTAAAATACTTTGCTTGAGCTAAAAACATGTAGCATAAACATAAGATGTAGCTTCCAGTGTGGTTCTGGTTCTCATGTATTTATTGACTGTGCTGACGTTGAGGGTTTTATTTCTCTGTCTATCAGCCTCCCAGGGAACCGGACCCGGCAGGTCCTGAGGGGATGATCTCTGTCGCCATATCCTCCCACTATTTCTTTGGGGAAGACCAGAGGACTGCTCAGCTGGAGGAAATCCTCCGTAAGTTTCCCTCGTGGGCTTTTCCCTCTTCCTGGGTCAGTACTTATGACATGTACCGATACTGAGGACATCACAGAAGCTGATGCAGAGGAGAGCCGAGGGCCACGGGGCCCCGAGACATTTCAAAGAACAACACCGAGGACCGGTCCTGCTGCCTTTTCACTCTGGCACAAACAAACACACTAACAAACACACGCACACACACACACACACGCGCGCGCTCCGTCCCGGCCTGCCTGAGAGACCTCCATCACTGTGTCAGTAGGCTTAGCAGCTAACCGAGCAGGAAGACGCACCAAGCAGTCGACCTACAGACGGATGCTCAGGCTGCCACAGGCCTCGTGCTCACTCCTGGGTTAGTAAAACAAAGGAGTTCAAGTTTTTCTTTTCTTTTTTCTTCTTCTACTTGATCAGTTGTGCCTTTGCTCTCTTCAGTCTGTGTCACTCCTTTCCCCTCTTTCCATCTCACTGACTTTCTCCCGCCTTCTTCCTCTCTTATGCTGGCACTCTTCCTGAATGTTGCATGTGTATCCTTCTCCCCTCTGTTCACTCCCTTTACCAACAAACCACCCAGGTTGTCGTCGGATTAAATGTGTCTCTGGCGTCCTCTGCAAAAATAACACCACTATGTGCACCGTAGGTGTCGTAACATACTGATGGGTGTATTTGGGATGGGTAACCAAGACAAAGACTTGCTTCTGTTTGACCCCCCCCACACATAAACCGGAACTTTTCAGGTCATTTTTCATATACTTGCTATATTTGGAGAAAAAGCGCCCGCATTAGTGATGAGGTAACTGTGAAAATGCTCATCATTATTCCTTATGAAGAGTGCAGATTTTCAGTAAATCATAACCATGTGGTTTCATGAGGAATGTCTGCATCTGCTCAAACTTTCAGAGGCGTGCAGTTGCAGAAAAAATGTGCTTTGGGGGGAAAAACAGCAGGCGAAAATCAAAATATCAAGGCTTTCCTGAAAGAGCAGCTCCTCTTAAATGAATACAGAAGACTATTCATTTTTCTTTTCCCCTGATATCTTGAAGAATTTTGACTGATGTGTTGCAGGGAAACGTGGTTTCAATTATTTGGTTTGAAAAGACCGGAAATTCACAAAGAAACAAGGGCAGTCCTGTCATTTTAAAGTTATTCCAAGACTTCAAGGGGGACTGGGTGGGAGACAAGTGATGCTGTTCAGCAAGTGTGCTTCACTTTGTTCTGTTTCGCACTGAAGGGACGCTTATCTGCAACTGCTCTTACTGTGTGAAAGATTGTTAAAAACTTGACTGGACCATGATGGGCCACCAGCAGCACCAGTGAATTTCTTTTGCTTTATGAACAAGAGACAAAGCTGCAAGCATTCCAACAAGAAAATAAACTTCTTTTTTTCTTTTCTTTTTTTTTGTAATTGATCATTTTGATCCCTTTTTCAAGCAAAATCAGCCATTCAGCTTTTAATACATGATGATTGTCTTCTTTTCATCTATGAGAGCAAATGAAAAATTTCCCTGTAATTAACTTTTGGCCAAGCAAAATTAATTTAAATTTAGTGTGAAACCATTATGCGTGTGAATGACTGCTATAACGATACATACAGGACAGCCTCGGCATTAAAACTGCTGCTTTGTTTATGTGGACAGGACGTGTTACAGTAACGTCCGCATGAATGCACGACCCAAGTTTCCTGCAGAATATTTCATTGGAACTATGTGATAAATGCTATTTATCATGCAATCAGTGGTTTTATTATTGTGGCTGATGTGTGTTGATCTACAAACAGAACAAACATCAAATTTGATACGGTAAACAATTTAGCACTCATGTAAAGCATCCAATGATGAATGAATAAGTTCATATTTATAATGTATTCAAGTTCTTTTTGACAAGTCAGTCAGAATCAGAAGATCCGAACTCCAAATTTTCCTTTTCTTTTAATTGTTTATTTTCATTCTAGTACAGGGGGAATCTGTGAGGGGGAAAAAATGCCAAATATTGGAGCCAAGGGGTTAAGAATAATGGTTCAAATAAACATATTTATTAGTTAGAATTTTTACCCCATATAATTGTTCTGTTTTCTTTATCCATAATATTTGAATATTTTCCAACAAAATGATATCTATACATTTAAAAATGGTTTGTTTTGATATCAAAGGTGAGACTACTGGACTGCAGTTATGTGGTTTCCAGTTTTTAAAAAAAAGTTTTATCCATTAAAGTAAGATGATTTATTTCATAAAGAAATAAATGGCTAAATCTTCAATTTCTTTATTTAGTTGTTTTTGAAAATATATGAATTTATACCTATCGGTTAGTTTTGTCAGATTAAGCCACAAAAGTTAGATGCAAAGAAAAATTGATAAGATCATTTTCCATATTTTATTTGGTGGATTTTTAAATTTTGCACAGATCCTTCACACAACCTGTACTGTTTTGAATTTTTCTTTTATGTTGTTGTTGCTGGTATTTAAGGTACAGACCAGATCCTTGTACTGTAAACGCTTATCTAACCCTATAAAACTAATGACGGCTATGCAGCATTTCCAAGAAATCTTTCTAAATTATGAAAATAATGAAATCCTCAATTTCAAAGAAATGCTGCGGTTTGCTTCGAATGGAAAAGCGATAAGATGATATGCATGAGAATGTCCAACAATCCACTGGTGCTCCTGGAGCCTGTCATGTTCTCATTCTTGTGGTGTTGTGTGTTGCTGTTTGTTTTTCTTGTGATTTCTTGTGGAGCTGCATCTTTTTGTCAACTTTCACAACATAATCCAGTTTCTATAACCTGTTTTGTGTCAACACCTAACAGCAGAGTCACCTCTACCTCCACACAGACAATAGTGTCCAACAGCAAGATAACAGTTCTTAAACCTTGTAGACTGAATGTTAATATTTGAGAGTTTATATTTAGCTTATCGAGGCTAACTAATGTAAGAGAGAGATGGGTTAGGAGCTATATCAACCTATTTGTTTGTGGGCTACCTCTGTTTTCAGGAGATTTATCTGAACATGTCGGCTCTGTTTACACAGGTCAGTGTGCATTTAGAGATTTGGGAGATTCAGTCCCACACTGAGGAGTCTGATGGTTTGCCGACTCCACCTTTTTCAGGTGGGGTCATCTTGTTAAATCTTGGGAGATCTACTGACCGTAACGTCACTCTGTGTTACTGCCAGCAAGGCGCCGTGGTCCGTGTTGAACGTTCAGCTGCAGTCACACAAGAACAAGAAGCTACATAAAAGGAGGCCTTAAAGTTTTGCTTCCAAAGATACTCGAAAAAAAGTTTACTGATGTGCACACAAATGTCTCAGTGGTCTTAAAAGCTATCAAAGCTATCTGCATTGTGTTTTTATTTACATCAAGGACGGTTCTGGTTAGACTGGCATGAACATCTGTCCCTCTATGCTCTTTGTTCGTATGCAGCATTTGGGCAGAATGGAAAATCGGAGAGATTAAAGTGATCTTCCTCAGTAGGTGGATCTGCTGAGGAAGAGGGTGATGAAGCTGTCAGAGAGAGTAGTTGTTGTTTGGTCAAAAGTCAGATGATTTGACTGCAGAGAGGCTGTATCAGGCCTCAAGTTCACCTTAATAAGTAAACTATCATATCTGCATCAGCTTAACTTTAAGATAAAAATGTGCTTTTATTTTTATTTTAAGGACCATACCTTTGTTTTTTTTGTGCATTGTAGCCATTCCTCACAGATACTCCACATTACCCTACTGTAAGTCAGACAGTAGTTAAAGCACACATGCTGTTCACTTTGATGGATTACCAAAGCACATTTTTATGTGTCAATGTTTTTGCATATCATATGGAAATGAACAGAAGTGGTATGGTCCTTTAATTTAATTCAATAATAGCTGACTTTGGGACAGACGCTGCTCCACATCTGTTAGTACTGAAGTCACAGCGTGAGGAAAAGCAGATCAGACAGCTGGCCGGCAGGATCACCTGATCACTGAGGTTTTCACCGACTACTCTTAGAGTTGTGCATCAGGTTATTAGTGATCAGTTAATAGGATTGTTGATGGTGCAGGAACTGCTTAGTTTTCTTTGTGATCAGGGCTCCAGAGATGCCTTAATAATGTCCTTTTGATTTTTAACATCTGATGAAGAGCACCTGGAAATGACACCGCAGAGTTGAGTCTTAACAAGGAAACGCCCAGATACATGTCAAGCTGTGCAGTGACGTGGGCTTATTAAGATCACTTAAGATGGATTTAGTCTGTTAAGTAGACAATATTTGTAACACTTAAGGTTCATATGCAGAGTCTCATAGAGAAAAAGGCTTTATTTATTCACCACTCTTAAGTTAATATTTTTCTAAATTGCATAGAAAATCTGTTTATTGTTCAGCTTGATCATGCGTTTGATCAAAATAAGCAGTTTGAATATTTCAAGTTGTGGCAAGAAGTTTCACTGTTTCACTTTATAGTTCTGGTATTAAATGGGATGAAGGTAATGAGAGCCTGGGAGGAGCTGCTGTACATGTGGGACAGAACAGGGAGATGTTTGACATAAAAGCTGTGAACTGACTCCTCCGACACTGTTGGTGCTCCCACTGTTTGACTAAAGCTGCTAGAGAGCTTTGCATAAAATAAAATGCATATATACAACTGAAAAAAAAAACAAAAAAAACTCCTCAATGAGAGTGTGAATCTGAATGCTTAACTCTACGACCGAATCTAATGTATTAATGTAACTGACCGAGCACTGCACAGTGTGTTTTTGATGTCAAGTGTAAACTCAAACTTGGATGTAGCTTTTTTTGTTTTTGTTTTCTTTCTTTCCATCAGAAAATAGGAAAGCATTCACATTGTCCATGAAATCATCTGTTTAAACATTTTTTTTTCTGGGACACTTGTTTAAAAAGTCTTAATATTAAATGATGTCATTTATTTTTTATTACTTATATTAAATGTAAAAAAATTTTGTTTCTTGGCTGTTCACTCACGTCTGTTTCACTAAATGTTTTTTTGTTTGTTTTGAATGTTAAACTTTATAATGAGACTGATCATTTTCACAACTAGTGTTAGTGATGATAATTGGGGTTGATTTTGGTTAACAGGGTATCCATCTGCTGAATGGACAGGATGATTTAACATTATGCAAAAAAGCTGGAATTAAATTAGCACTTGTACAGCAATTAAAAATGCTTCTTACGATAATATTGTTGGTTGCATCATCCTTCGTGTTCAGTGGTTTTGTGTACATGCAAAAAGCTGCTTGAGACAAAAAAAAAAAAACATTTTGAAAATAATTTATTGGTTTTATGTACAAGGGAAAAAAATGAAGTAGAAAACCAAACATGAGTAGAAAAAGGCCAATGTACAAGAGAGTATCTTTACACTGCATTGATGATGTCTGCTGGCCCAGAGCTTAAACTTTACTCTGAGTAAACAGGCAATACTGTTTAAACTGTACACAGCAGGGAGGGGGAGCGGCGTCCACCAATAGACACCCCTGACCGATTGCTCCTCCCCCCCCTGCGGAGAAGGAAACCATAAAAGATCTGCAATTTTCATTTCCGTAGGAAATTGTCACGTATGCCATCAGCATCAGAGCAGTGGTGGTGATGTTTCTGGCGAGAGGGTTGGGATGAGTGTGTGTTTGAGTTTTTTTTTTTGTTCCCTCTGCATAATGACTTGAGCAATCAGTCGAAGCGACCAGTTTTAACAAAAGGCCTCTGGGACGTTAAAAGTCTTTGGTTCATCAAGTTACCGTTTTCAGGTTAAGTAAAGCTTACAGCAGGAGTAGCGTAGTGTGGCTGTAGGCTTGGTCAGAGTGAAGTCGGGGCCCGCTGGAACACATTTACGCTGAGTTTCAACGGCGGCACCACGTCGCAACCGTGCCGTCAATTTGCCCCTTTTGTGTACTGCAAGGGGAAATTCATGAAACAAACCGTTTAAGAGCCTAAAATTTCAACAGATTACACACTCAGCAGAAACCAACCTATAAAATATGTTTGGTCTACGATGACAGAGAAACAAAGAGAAGTGGTGAACATAAAAACATAAAGCTTGAGTAACATTTCAATACATTGCACAATGTAATACTGACTTATCCCACAAACGTTTTAGTGCTTGTGTTTGACAGCCAATGCACCACTTTGATAACTAAAGGTGGGAAAAGTTCTCAGTCAATAAGACAAATCTCTATCAATTCAGCAATGATCACTCAGCTATAATGCCAATAAATAATAGTAATAATGAGGACTAATGCAATAAAACCAATCCCGAGTGATCAAAGTCATAAATCTTGTCAACACACTATGTGGTGCAAGCATTCAGAAATCCACACACGAGCACACAGAATCAGATGGGATATGCATGTTTAACTGGACGAAACTGAAGTCCTTAAGAGATGATGCCGACAAAGTTACTCCCGCAATTCAAAAATACACAGAAGCATCACTCTTAACACTGCTGACGGAGGAAAAAGAATAGGTCCCAAAAAAAAAAAATTAAAATGGCTCTAATATATGAACATTATTTTCCACTTATCTCACAGACGAAGAGAAACTGAAGCCACATTTAAAAGCTCAATAAAGCGTAAGATTTGGTTTTCTGTAGCATGTGTTTGTTTTTGCCTTAAATCTTTTTTTTTTTATTTAAAAATGGTCAACACTGATTTCTTTGCTTGTCGTCTGAATACTTGTGCCATACACGGGGGGGGGGATTCTGGCTCAAAAACACTGCTTAAGAAGGTTGATGCATGAAAAGAAGAACAGTACTGAACAGTGGTAAGAAACGAGTCTGCAGTCACAACAGTGAATCCTTCTCAGAGATAATCTCAGACATCCTTTAACCTTCCAAGAACAACACACAATTCATATTAGAAGCTCTTTTTTTTTCTTTACCGAGGGACTGTTGGTAGAAAAATAGTCTAATTTGTCCTGTTCCTTTACATAATTGAAAAAGTTATCAAAATATTTTTAAAAATCATGAGGTATGCAAGTATGAAACACCTCGTGCACACTTGCTGTAGGTAGGCTCAGTGCATCTTGTAAATGGTTCATGACTGAAGCTTTGTTTTACAATATGCTTAGCAACGTGATGATGATGATTAACTACACTCTGAACTAATTCTGCCACTCTTTGGATTTACCCAACAAAACAAAGCAGCTGTCCAAAAAAAAAAACATGGCGCTTTCATGAGCTTCCCAACATCTCAAAATAAGAGTAAGACCTGACACAGGTGACCTTTTTTTTTCTCCAAATGACCCGTTGTGGTGAAATGTTAGAACTGAACCCTGGGAGCTCAGTGACCATCAAGGCTCTACTTGAAACAAAGGGCAAATCTTAAGATTGGATAATACTGACTGAAATAAGGACCTGCAAAAAAGAGGTACTTTCCGTGTGCACACACACTCACACATCCACAAAAATAGTCTATTTATAGTCATCCGCTGCTTCCTTATCTCTTTCATTCGGTCCAAAGTTCACAGGTTGGAGTCCTGGAGATGCCCTGGGCTTCAAGACAAGGTGCAGTCATAGGCTCCCTCCTCCTCTCCTTGCTCCTCTGTCTGTTCAGGTGGACAGTCCTCAGAAGGGGGACGGGAAAAAACCCCAGCGGGTTCGAGGGAGGGCAAGGTCAAGCCCAGAGGAGCTGTTACTCCCCTGCTGTCTTCGACTCGAGGTACCGCAGCTCCTCCCAGTCCTTCAGGGCTGCCAAGCTTGGAGCTCTGGCTGGTGGGTTGGAAAGCTTCGGGCTGCACCTGCTCAGATGTTGACTCCATCAGCTGCTGCAGCTGCGGCTGGATCAGATTGAGAAATGGTTTGTATCCCAAGCTGGAGAGAGATCAGCAAAAGCGGAGAGAAAAGTGTTAGCAAGACGCGACTGGGAACGCTACGTGTGGAGAGGACGCTTTGCACCCACCAGTCAGTGGAGGCCCATGTATCCACGGCCAGTAAGCCGTTTCGGATGCTTTGCGCAGTTTCCGGGGGAACTTCTGGGCTGTCCAGGAAGCTGATCACCTGCTTGATGACATTTGCATCCCGCAGGATCAAACCAATCACAACACACCACTCCAGACAGCCCGCTTCCATGAAAACATGGAGGAGGTACCTGAAGGACAAAGAGACGTGCATCGAAAATAAATAAATTTTTAAAAAAAAATCGGCTTTGCCTTCATGTTAAAGAAAACAAAAATAATCAAACTAGACCATCTCACCTGAGCTGCACCTGAGACTTGTGTGGTCCTTTGTTGGCCAGCTCCATGGAGATGTGCTCCAGCTCAGCCTGGCTCAGACTCAGAGTGGAGGAGTTCTCATCGACCATCATCCAGTCCCCATCCACCACTGAGCTGGTCTCTGTCAGGTCTGTGGCCGAGCCGATGCTATACTCCTCGACTAGAGGGGTGGGGGGGGAGTGAAAGAGCTGCTTAATGCACTTCACTTTTAAAAATAAAAAACGTATTACTCAGCTTGAGTCCCTTCCTGTATTTCAGACGTTGTTAGATGCATTTTTACCTTTATTAGTGAGGAGTGACAGGAAGGCGTCATGTGTCTGTGGCGAGTGTTGGTTGGAATGAGCAGACGAGGCTGTGTCGGTGTCTTTGGCCCCCTGACTGAGCCCATCCATCCAGGTGAGGTTGGTGGGAGCTGTTGGTGGAGGTGCTGCTGTGTCCATGTCACTGTTCAGCAGACTGTCTGCAGACTGGGATTTCAACAGCCGCGTACTCAACACTTGGAGGAACAACAAAAACATTTGGTTAAACCAAATTAGATGAACCAACCGAACTGTTTTTAACTTAAGGGTGCATATTAAGCGATTCCAACAGAATATCACTTCATATTTTGCATCGACCTCTATTCCCATCATTGACCCACCAGTGCGACAGCGTCCGTTCTTCAGCGGTGAGCTCAAGCTTCCCACAGGATTTACAGGGAACGGCCAGAGGAAATCCTTGTGGAGTCTCTTCAAAGCTGAAACAAAGTCCTCGACGCGGGCCACGCGGTTTCGCTCACGGCACAACCAGCCGATGAGCTCGAAGCCCAGCTGTGCAGAAAAGCATCCCAGGTCACGGAGACGAACCTGCTCCAGGAGGTGACGGGCATGGCGCCACAGCATCATATCGATGTACATGTTCTCTGCACACTCCACATCCCGACTGGCAGGAAAAAGAGCGTGTGGAAAAGGTTGGATGTTAATGTCAAGATTAAAATATAACTAGTATTCAGTCATGATGGCCAACAAAGCTTGTCTACCCTTTGGCAGATGCTCCAGAGGGCATACTGAAGGTCTTCTGCAGGTTGAACTTTCCTGTGGAGATGGAGTCTGCCGACTGAGACAAACTGATGCTGCGATTTCTAAAGAACTCGAAACCTCCAGTTGCGCTGGGTTCCTGAGGAAATATTCACATGTCCATGTTTATTTAAGCATTTATTACCTAAAGCATATGACACCGTTACAGAGCAGTGAAGTTCTGATCCTGAACATAGTCCCAGCACACTCAGACATACTGATGTGAAATGAAGTTCCTCACCTGAGTAGAGGGTGTTGGGGGTGGAGTATCCATCTCCCCTGAGCCGATGGCTTTGAGGAATCGGATCATGTGCCGGCAGAGGTCCCACTTGCCTTGTTCAAGTGCAGTGTTGAAGAGAAGAGTGGCATGTTGTCTGCTCACGGCTGGAACCTCCATGTTCTTACAGGAAAAAGAAGACCAGGAAGGAAAGGTTAAACCATTAAGTCACTTGTACACAGAAACACTGGATTAGAATTAGATTTAATTTTATGCGTTATCTGAAAAATGGTGTTCAATATGTAATTTTTTCCTTTCAATTCCAAGTACTACCTGAAGTATGATCAGGTAGGAGGCTGCTGTGTCCAGATCTTGAGCCATGAGACACTCCTCAAACAAATCCTTGGGGTTTCCCACAGCTGCAAACAAGTAGTTCCACAGGGCATACTCTGTCTTTCTGGCACAGTGGACGATGGTCTGGAGGAAGAGAGGGAACTCAGTGATGAACTTAGCCACGGTGGGCAGCAGAGGGTCAGGTATGGGCTCCCGTGAAGTTGCCTCTTCTTCCAGTACCACATGGACCATCAGCTCCATGACATGGGGGAAGTAGGGGAGGGAGGCACATGACTGAGCCAACATCAAAGCCTGCAAGGGGGGAAATTAAGTACCTTTAGCTGTTTGTATTGTCAATTAAATGTTACACAGACTGGAAAAAAAAGCTCTAATGATGCTCCGCATACCTGTTCTCCCAGGTTGCGAACAAGCAGCTGCCTCAGGATGTGGTGGAGGTAGATCTGGGAGGTCCTCTCTACCGTACAGTAGGGGAACAGTGCCTCCAGTGGCTCTGACGATCCCTGTATCCCATCGTAGAGCACAGTCTCATTGGTTGCCCCCAGCACCAGGGCGTCCTCAAACAGCACCGCCAAAGGATAGATGTTGATGTGGAAGGGCAGCATGATGCGTCTGGAGAGGAACGAGTGCGGCTTGCGATGGTCCCTAGGAAACAACGGCAGCCACACTTTCATTCCTGCTTCTCCACAGGACAACCACAGAGCCTCCAGCAGATGGCGCTTCTTCTTGTTGGAGCGACAGGTTGTCCACACATTCTCTACACACTGGGCCAGCACTACAGGAGGACAGAATGGTAGCTAGGGGAGGAAAGAAAACGGTTAAAGGATTTTATTAAGTTGTAAATTCAAAACATCAATGAGAGGAATTTGGACTCACCAATTTCTTGTTGACTGCCGGCGTCTCTTTCTCTCGTACCTGTGGTCCTGACCGGTCCCTCTGCAGCATGATCAACTGGCCAGCCAGATTTAACATGATGCTCTCTGCCATGCAGGCCTGACATGGACACGCACACATACAGATATTAACATACTTCTTGTTAAAGCTCATTGAAGGTCTGTTTATCACTGCTTCTGTTACCTGCTGTGGGGCTTTCAATGTGATGCCAGTCTCTGTGCGCACAGATGTGAGTGTGACGGAGACTACAAGAGCTGGATGAGGGATGTAGCGAGACATTGACACCTCCTGCAGCAACTCCACATAGAC
Organism: Leptatherina wallacei; assembly: GCA_028567055.1. Lineage (NCBI taxonomy): Eukaryota > Metazoa > Chordata > Actinopteri > Atheriniformes > Atherinidae > Leptatherina > Leptatherina wallacei. The sequence goes on along the minus strand of JAOXYM010000020.1, from coordinate 12,469,421 downwards.
TGATGGGTTTGGACTGGAATCATAAGTGCAAAATTGCAGATAACTGATAACAAGCATCACTTTTTTGGGGGGGGGGGGGGGGGGAAAGACAAAAAAAGTCGAGGACAGGATTTGACTGGAGGAAAAGTGTGGACCATTTCTCCTTTTACACTTATTTTTTAAGCCAGACTGCACAGGTTTCAATAAGTTCGGTAAAATGGAAATTTGATTGTGTCTTTAAACTTTGTTCCTCTCCGTGAATTCCAAAAACTTCAGCAAAGAATTTTCCATCACACTCTTACCTGGTGTTCTCTCTATAAAAAGCACCTGTGGTGTTTTTCAGGAGGCGAAACTCTGATCATTTGAGGTGAAAATGATGAGGCAGGTGGACTTCAGGACTGTCATGAACTCAATGTCATTGTCTGCAAAATGTGTTTAGATTTTTTCTGTGCCGTTTCAGTGTTTCTGGCCTGAGCTCTGAACAGCATCTTCTGCCAGAAACAGATTTTCATTCAAGCTTAAAGCCGTTTCTGAAACATGCCTGGGTGCATCTGGGTGAGTCATAAGCATTGCATTTGCCAAATATACAAAGCAGAAACCTAAGGAGCATCCAAAGAAGTGTTCTGATGCTCAAATTCAAAACAAAAAATCCTCAATCTTTAGAAGAAGGATTCCACTTAAAAAACCTGAGCACTACTGGTGTGGCTTTAGGAATAAATCATAAACGTGCTTGGAAAATATCGTTATAAGTAGTCTTTGCCAGAGGGGAGGAGACTAAATCTTTTTTGGGTTTGAAACTGCAATTTAGCATCCCCCACAGAAAAAAAAAGAAAGAAGAAAAAGAAATGTGAATGGTTTCAGAACAAAAGTCTTTGCAAAAGTCTATTTTCCCAAATGAAAATGTAGTTTGGTTTTCATTATCTATTAATATCATGGCTACTGATTGGATATCCCCGATGCTGAGAGGTGTTGCATTAAAACACAGGAACCAGTTTAGAAAAGATACCAAAGTATAGAGAGGTTAATCCATGGTTATTACCAGTGGGTAAATGGTCATCCATTCAAAAATGTTTAGCAGAAAGCAAACATTAGACTATATTTGGGGGAAAAGGCTGTGAAGTTAGGACTGGATTTCTTTACAAAACAAGAACCCACCTGTCGCTCCTCTTCTCTATGCTGTAAAGGCAGATGGAGCAGTCGGCTCTGAACAGGATGACCATGTCTCTGAAGACATTGAGCAGCAGTGTGTCTGAGTGCAGCTTAGTGACTGAGGCGAAGGCGTTGTCCAGGTTGGAGGAGCGTTGATAGAGCCTCAACTAGTGTCAGCGTAGAGTCAAAACGGGAAGAGACCATAATGAGACAAATAATCTCTCACCAACATGGGGTTAATCAGATATACCGCATCACTCTCACCTGCTCTTGCTGGTCGGTGAAATTGTAGCATGCCACCACCACATAGTCTTTCCACCAAGCCAGACCTCCCGTCACTGTCATGTTCTGCTCCTATAACAAAAAGCAAACACAGATATTTAGTCATTTATAACTAACTTAAAGCTAAAGGCAAATATCCAACTCTAAAATATTTTGAAAAGAAATAGCTGTGCAGAGTACATGAAATACAGTTTCAAGCTATTTTTTAATGTTTATCAAAGTTTAAGTGGAGATAGTTACAACTTTTGAGTCATTCAATAACCGTACAGAATCCAGTCAGAGTTTATATTCTTATTATTCTACAAATATACCTGAGTGATGTTCCCAAACAGCTTCCATTTCCTTGTGAATAAGGAGTAGTGTGCAAAGCCCCGCCTCCCTGCAACAGCCATGCACTGGCCTGCTGTGTCAATGGCTGCAAACTGTGTACACACACACACACACACACACACACACACACACACACACACACACACACACACACACACACACACACA
>JAOXYM010000020.1:12455801-12467414 GCA_028567055.1 Leptatherina wallacei | reverse complement strand
CACACACACACACACACACACACACACACACACACACACACACACACACACACACACACACACACACACACACGAAAGAATATAACAGTTTCAAGTGTTGACATGGATTATAAAATAACACATGAAACTAAACACACAGTTGACAGTTTTATAGACGGATGTTATCGCATTTTCAACTTTGCTTGTACAGTGATAAGTCAACAAATTGGGCTTTGTAGTTCCACAATGTTAACCAACCCACAGCTGTCTTGAGAAGAAAAAAGAAAACATTTACAGCACCCTGAATAATTATAATCCTGCATATGCACACACACACGTTTTAAAAGCACAATAAGCTTTTCTGTAGCCATTGCTACTTTGTAAACACGCATTTTAGGGTCTGGGCGCAAGTTGCATGGTTAAAATGATAACTTAAACATGTATACATGTTCCTCAAATGACATCACATTGCCTCTAGGTTGTTACTCCAGAATTAATGAGATGAAACCGGGGAAGTGAAAAGGTCTGGTGACACTCAAATAGCAGCATTTACTTTCTAGGAAGCACTGGTTGCTCATCACATGTGACAATAATCTGCATTGTTTGCAATGACGTTAAAGAAGGGTTGGCTGAAATTAGAAATATGCACTCAGTCTCTTAAAAACATGAGAAAATCTATAAGTTTCCTTAAAGCCCATGGGCTGGACTTACTGACCATCATTCCAAAAAGGCATGGGGACTAAATCAGTCAGTCAGTTCATTTTGACACGAAACCTTTAGATATCCTAAACAAAGTAGCGGATGAAGAGACCGGAAGTGTCAACCAATTCAACAAAAACACAAACCTTTTTGTTTTTTTTAAATAAATGGATTACATTGCATTATGAACACAGCCTTCATAAGAGTGTGAAAACTTTTTACAACTATTGTACATGCTTCTGTTGCCATCACTTTTCCAACCATTCAAGCAGTCAAACCAGAAAGTAAAATACTACACACACACATTCATGCACTTACCCGTATAGGCCAGTTGCTCTCTAGGTATGTGCTGTGAATCTAAAGAATACAAAAAAAAGCTAAAGTTAGTGAACTAAACATCATATACACACAGTGAAGCTCAAGTTAATCTCAACTAAAAGGTTCAATCAAGAGCCGATTCGTGATGTAATCTGTATTTGCATTTAGCCGTTACATTATGCTAATGTTTGCTTTCATTTGTCTTTAATAACCCAGAAAATAACTGTAGGCTGAGGAGGTTGTTCTCTGCCCTTCCAGTATAGTTCTTAGTGTCTCCATAACAAACAAATACTGGAAGTGGACAAGGTACAAGATCATATTCTGACATGATGTCATGTCACGTTTCTCAACAATTACATTATGCTGCAAATAAAGTCTCAGCTAAAGATGACCTGAGGCTGCAATGCCGTTTTTTTTTTAAGAGTGACAACCAAAAAAAAATATTCCCAAACTATTGTCTCTAGTCGGTGTGAGGTGTGCACACCCTTACCTGGACCACATGCCAGTGCTTGTGTCCCAGTAAAGTGCTGAGTCCCTGAGAGAGAGAGGATTCGGGGTTGAGGGGTTGGCGCAATGGGCTGCCATCGTGTGGGTGTAGGTGTGTGTGCGGGTGTGCGTCAGAGGAGCTGTGGATCTGTGTTGGGTCACCACAGGTTAGGTAGAGGCGGTCTTCACCGTGGAGTAACACCTGCTCCTGGTTGCTCTGCACACCCGAGGGAGGAGAGAACAGAGCGTGAATATTTAATGCTATTGTTTGTTTGCGTGTGTGGGTGGTGATGAGTTTCCATTGTAGTTCTCACCGTGCAGGGGTTGACTGTGAGGGCACTCTTAATGAAGTGGAACTGCAGTATGCCGGCCTGCAGGGAAGGGTGAGGAGGTGAATCCATGTCCACGTCCTGTTGCTCCTCCTGTTTCCTCTTGTTCTGTTTGTTAGGTAGCACCCACAGGTGATAACCCTCTGCTCCCCAGCTCTGGAGAGGGGCAAAGAGCATGTGTTGGCATACACAAGGGCAACGAGAACATTCAAATGATACCCAACACTTAACAAATCCACGTACCATAGAGCTGATTTTAAGGGGATCCTTCTTAGTACCATCAGAACGATACCTGAGGGGATAAATACAAACATCTTAAAGCAACCGCCAACAAGAAAAATGTATTTAACTAAAAATGTCTAGTTAAATAAAGTCGTTTAAATACAATTTCACTTAAACACGCTGACCAGGTGTGTATAGTTGTGTGTGTGTGTTTGTCCACTTACGCAAAGTCCTCTCCCAAAGTGCAGATGAGCTGAGCTCCAAAGACACTCCACAGTGACAAGCCACCACACTCCCATGTAACCATGGCAACGCTGTAGTCAGGTGACCAGCAGATGAGCTTGACAGGGCCTGTCTTGTTATAGATGTCTGAACAGGCAAAGAAATGAAAGATGTTTAATTTCAGAGTGAACTTTTTGCCGTTTCATGTGACATATGACAGTGTTAACGGTGCACTGAACAAACAAACCAGCATTTCCTTCTCTCTTATATTACATCATTACTTCATTAAGGCCTATGTGTAACAGGAGTATTTGTGAAAGCTGTAAAACAATCCGCATTTTCTCACACACATTGTAAAGAGACAGTAGTCTTAACATTACCTTTAACTAAAAATAAAATAGATGTATACCGGAAAATAGAGGAATTGACAGAGTCAATTTCTTTATTTGAGTTTTCTGGATTCATTTTTAAACTGTGAATAAATAAACCTCTAAATGACACCAGTCAAGATGGCAAAAACTCAATCTGGAGCTGTGCAATGCCCATTAAAATCAGGTTATGGACCTTCTTTTAAACAACTGAGTTGCTTTTTTTGTTCCACATAAATCAAGATTTCTAGCAATATTCTGATTCTGATAACACACAAGGTAACATTACCATCATTACTCCCTAATTTATTGTACTTGTTAAATTTTATTTTGGTTTGCACATTGTTTTTTTCTTACATTTATTTGTTTATTTGTAAATCTATGTACTTCTATATCCCATTCCTCATACTTATTCTCTCTTGCTCTGTTGATTTGTATGTTGTGCATAAATTTTTATATTTTGTTTATAATCTGGCATAGATTTGTATTTTTGTTTGGTGCTTTAATTTATTTGTTAATTTGAATCAATGTTTTTTTTGTTGGTTAATCAGCACTCCAGTGCTTGTTTCTTAACTTCAGCAAAAAAAAAATAATTTTTTTTAAAATATAAAAAAAAGAAGTAAAAATCGAATGTGAGAAAAAAAAAACTATTCTTTGAAGTTATTTTGTATTTGGGATACATCTGAACTATAGAGATAACATGTCTTCATGCTGAGATCATAACCAGCAAAAATAAAAGTCCAAACACACCGGTCAATACTATTGTTGACGTGGTGACAGACTAACCAATATGGCAAGTTACCCACTAGAGGGGGCTAGAACATCACATCATATTGCAGTCTGAAAAAAACAGATGTGAACTAAGAAACACAAGACTGTGTAACCCAAAAGAAAGTATGTGAGTTAGGAAGAACACGTGAAGAGGGAATTTATGTAGGGTTAAGATAAGGTGATGGAGACCAGATGGCAAACTGAGGTGGAAAGATGAATTCAGAGTGTTCAAATGAAACCTGGATAGTGTTTTGGTGTGAGCTCCAGTTTGTGGGAGAGCTGCATGGATCCTGTCGTGGTGTCTATCATGTACACCAGCACTGAGCCGCTGTAATGAAATAGGAAAAAGAATCAGTATCTGCTCTGCAAAGATCATAATAATAAAGACTGTCTTGGTTCTAATTACATGAATAATTAAAACACTGTTTGGGTGTTTGAGATTTCAAAAAGGTACAAAAAGACTGAGAACATGGAGAGCAACAGAAGGAAGCACTCTGTAAGGAAATTTCTGCCAACCTGGCAGATTGTATAATACATGAGGAGATCCTGACAAACACACACTAGATTTCTTCTGCAAACACTAACTGACAGATTCTCACAGTGGACACACACCACATGGACAACAATCTTGCTGTAACATACACATGCAAGCAAACACACCCAACACTATTGTTAATATAGAGACAGAGAGAGAGAGAGAGAGAGACGGCTTTACAGACCTGGCACAGCCAAAAGCCATCAGTCGGTACTTGTTGTTGACAGCCACACAAGTGCCGTCGTTCACGTCTGCGGCCCAGACTCCCTGTAGCTGCTGGACACACACACACACACACACACACACATACATGCACAAAGGTTTATAAATGAACATTTAGTGAAACCATTTCCCAGGTAAGCAGACCGTTTAACATATTCCAGAGACTGCTTGGTCATGATTTTGATTTGACATTTATAACTGGGTGCGCATTCACATTGTCATGGCAACCTTGACACCCACTGTCCAGTTTTATGAACATCATTTCCAGCCAAAATGCTAATGGTAAGCTCCTCTTGCCCTTTTTCGGATATGAATAAATATCTCTAACATCCTGCCAAGAACACTAATAGCTGCAAGCAATGTGACTGAGAAATATAAACATGATATCTAATTATTTAAAAATCAATTTGTGATGCCCAGTTTAAAACACATTCAACTTTGTTTACTTGAACATGTTGCATAATCAGTTTGGTTAACCGTTCTCTGAAAGCATTATTTCTTTGGGAAACAGGTTACAGCTGCTCCTGCCATCAGGTGAAACAAATCGGAGACCATTCAGGACTCCCTTGCTCATCTTAAAATGCAACATTCAGAAGTTAAAGAACAGATTCAATTTACATTTACAATGTCTTAAACAGCTAGATCCCCTCCAAATGAAAATAAGGGGTATCCTTAGAGAACAGGTTTTCATTGTCTCACTAATTGAAAATTGAATAATCAATTTCATAACAGAGCATGGTTATTATTACTAAACTGAGAAACTATTTTCCAGATAGGCAGTTTTTTCGCTTGAAACAGATCTGTATAGTTTCCCTGTCATGGAGTTGGGCTTTATGAAAATACATCAGCTGGTCAGTGGCATGGTAATTGCAATTTGTAATAGCTCTGAAAACTTATGTTTAACCTTTGTTTTAACATCAGCAGTCTGTAGCACTATGAGCTCAATCCTCACTTTTGTTCTTTTTTATGAATTCTCACATTTTGCTCATGCACAAACTTGAATTTCTCAAGCAGATTTATTTCACAGGATGATAAAACTTTATTTATAACTAAAATTTATGGGGTTATTTAAAAAAGATAGGCACCAAATACGATTCCAGTCGAGTTCATTCACACAACAGTTTTTACACAGATTGTTCACGGGTGGATGTTTTAGCTTGATCCTCTTATACTGGTAGCAGTGGGAGGGGCAAATCTACATGTAGTGTAGAGCTGGTATAGTGCAATTCTGCAACACCTACGTGTTTGAAAGGATGCAGTGGGATGGCATCAAATGCCACCATTTCAATAGTGTGAACAAGCAAAGGTGGGAATGAACATGCCGTCTTCTACATGATCTCCTTGAGCAATCTCTAAAAATGGCACGGGGCCTGTGGAAATCTTACATCTGCGGTGATGGTGTTGCTTAGTGGTGTGATAAAGCCCAAGCGTCCATCACTCAGAACCACAGCGAAGCCGTCCAGAGTCACACAATACTCCATACAATGGATATAAACTCCCTCCAGGTCCAGAGAGGGCCCACCTACACATACACGAGTGTGTGATTTTGAGAGAATGTCGCACGGAAATGCTTTTGTAAATGTTCAAAAACATTTTTTAAAGTTTTCATGGGTGTTCTCAAACCTCGAGCAGACTGCAGGTCTAACGAAAACGGGATTGTGGTAAGGCAGATTGCCTTACGTCCATTGCTGCCTAGTCCATCCCAGTGCAGTACATGAAGGTAGCCGTCTGCAGTGCAAACCAGTAAGTCCTCCTGGAGGCTCTGCAGGCTGGTGCAGAAAAGAAAAACAAAAAAAAACAGAGAAATGATTATTTTGTTTAAAAAGAAATGAATAAAAAGAGACAGTGGAGGAGTCTGTAACAAATAACACAGGGGTGGTGGTTAAAATAAAAGACAGAACACAGAGCACTATTCATCATCCAGCTGTGCCCTGGCAGTTTTACTGACCAGTTGTGATGTAGCTGCCAGTGCTTTGTCCCACTGTCTTCTTACACACAAGGGAACAAACAAGCCTGTGTTTTTGTGTGCAAAGAACTTTATTGTCTTTGAAGATGTGTGAGAGATTTAACACAAGTACAACTAAAAGGGGACAGAGACTGTGGGGAAATGATGAGGAGGAAAGAGTGGAAGCGAGGTGAGACTGACTGTGGAGGAGGCAAAGTCTTTTACTGCAGCTTCACAGCAGGAGACACCCACTCATCTCCTGTACAATCAAGCTGTGCTTGTGAAATGCCAACAGAGTGCTCTCGTTCAGATGACTAACCTATAATTTTTATCAAGTGGAGGAGAATTGGCAGATGAGCACGAGGACGTGGAAAACGTAGACAATACAAAAAGACAAGACAAAAACAAAGCTGCTGGAAAGAAAGATGTCACTCAGGAAACAAAGACATTGAGCTTGGAGATGTGGGTGAGAGCACGGGGAGGTGCCTGGAAGAGTAAAAAAAAAAAAAAAGAACTAAACAAACAACAAGGGACATAAGATTACAGGAAAACAGCTCTTATCTATGTTATCTTTTTTCATACGAGGATTTGTCTGCATTGCTTCTATCAAAAATGGGTAAATTACTCATTTAGCACATGGTTTTACAGCAACTATGGTGACACAGTATATTGTAACATATTGACAGAGAAATCGGATGTTTTTCTTAAAATCAACATGCAATTCTTTGTGTGAACTCAGGTAGAAAAAGCACTTTTTTCTACACTATTTAATAATTATCTGTGTTATTAAATTATTAGGACACACAGAAAGAAAATAAAGCCAACAAAAACGGAATGAATGAAGGAACAAAAGAAAGAAAGAAAGAAAGAAAGAAAGAAAGAAAGAAAGAAAGAAAGAAAGAAAGAAAGAAAGAAAGAAAGAAAGAAGTCATATTAAACCTTCATGTAGAAACTAGATCAAATAAATATCCTGTCTCAAAAAGAGTGAGAAAAAACATTAATAAGGAAACATGACATGAATTTTAAACATACAATGAAGTGAATTGAACGGATGCAGTTTGGTCAAGAAATTTGCATCCTCAGAACACAATGTGATTATTCATAATGGGGCTCATTTGAATCACTTATGCTCCTGGCAACAGGAGTCACTCATCACTTCCACCCATCTCCTTTCATGTGTCCATCACTTTCCTCTTCAAGCACCCTGCATCTTCTGCCTATGCATGTGTTTCTCTGCAGCCCTCAATCTTTATAAATAACAGAAGAAGGGTTGAGCTCCTCACTGCATGTCATCATTCTCTCACTGCCAAAACTGACTTTCCGTTAGAGGAAGAAGAGACTTTTGTGAGCCATTAGATCGAGCCAAATGTCTTGTACATACACAAAAACTGTTTTTCTGTGGAATGTAAATATCCACTGGGGAAACTGGCTGAGCCAAAACAACGTGAATGAATTTCAACATGTATAAACCCGTGTTTTTAGATAGTGAAAAGCAAGCAAATACAAAGCTGGAATAGTACTGATTTGGTTATTACTTTCTGAGCCTTGAAAGGGAAGCATCCCATCCACATTTAATTTAGAAGACTGCAAATTACTAAATATATTTCCTCAAATGAAAACCAGGATTTGATTCAAATCCAGACCCACTCTAATAGTCCAGGAGCAGGCATGTCTATCAATATGTGGATCGACATGTGGAAAGATTAAAATCTTCACCACAATGTCTAATCAGTTTAATCAAACATGCATTCTGTTTGTAACATTTTGCTGGACTGAATGTGAGCGTGACAATCAAGTCTGTGGGAGACATTGAACAGAGTCTCATGCAGACAAAACAGACAAAAATAGAGAAAGGGAGTCCAAAAAGACGTCTACCTGGTAATGGGGGCCTCCAGATCAACAGGCTTCTTCATCTCTAAAGACAAAGCAGGGGCACATTGCTCCTCTTTATATCCCGGGGTGACCTTCACACGAGGACTTCCTCTGTTAAAAAAAATGCACAAACACACACACAGTAGTTTTACTGAGGCCCAAGTTGACTTTCTGAAAGCGTCACATGTAGAAATCCCAACCTAAAACTTATTTTAAACTTATGGAGCTATTTATGGGGACAAAGATCACTAAATATGCACTGACTTGCCCTGCGTCTGCTGGTATGCTGTCTAGGAATGTGATACGCACATGCTGCAAACATTCAGGTGTCCACTTCATTTTTAGCATGTGTTTAATTTGCCACTTATAATGTGTTTACAGTAATAGACCACAGACTTAAGCACAGTGTGTTTGTAGTGAATCTATGTGTGAGTTTGGATGTGTGCTGCACTCACTTTGGATAGACAGGCTCATATAGAGACTTCTCATCTCCACCGCCCAAAACATCAAACAAGAGGATGTAGCCTTTGGCAGTCTGAAAACAACAAGTCAACAAAATAACACCTTTTATTCTCAGACAGAATAGAGGGAGAAGTGCTCGGCCATACTAAACATTTTCAAAACAGAAATAAAGTTTGTGAAAACAAATATGGATGTGAACAGGATGCAAAATTGGAATAAAAATTAATTGAAAGGTCATAAGAAAATTGTGAAGCCACTGGATGCTTTTTGAAATTATGAAAAAAAAAAAATGATGTGACTGTTGGAAATAAAAGAAATAGCCTGCTATATTCATCAATGAATCAAAATTAACAGATGCAAGGGAACAAATATCTGAATGAAATGAACAGCTTAAACATTCAGTGAAGGGCAGCCGAGTTAGTAAAATGGCAGATGGACTGCATCGAAACAGCTCTTCTCTGTGCTTGATGGCCACTCAAAAACAAACAAACAAACAAAAAAACATTTGCACACATCACTTCTATAAATTGAGTACATCTCTTTATGAAGCAGTCATTTACACACTAGTATTTACATCTGAGCCTTCGTTTCTCACCCAAGAAGGCTGACATGACTGATAATGAAACAGCAGACTTTGCAATTAGTGGATGACAAGCCATGTGTCTGCTTTGCTTTCGAGAACACAACTTTTGCTTTGAGAAGTTTGAAAACCTTTTTGTGTTGACGCTGACAAATAATCACAGAAAATCTGACTGTGTATGAATATTCTCCTGAATTAGCAAGAATAAGATTGAAAATTTGAAAGAAGAAGTGTTTTTTCGGTGAAGTCTGAGAATAGAAAATCTGTGAGGAGTTCTTCCAACATTCATTCATAATTAAGATTATCCACAACCTTTTTCCCCCCCTTTTAATATTCTATGAATAAAGCATGTTGTTGCTGGTATTATTACCTACCTAGTATTGTTGGCTAAAGTATTAACAATGATGCAATTTTGTCACAAGACAGCTGTTTCTACAACAGCCCAGACACTCCATTTATAGTCTCCCTTAAGTAGCACTATGCAACTTTCTGATCTTACTAAAAAAAAATCTGTTTTTGAATCATTTTGATGGCAGAGTGACATTTATTATTATGTACATTCCTGGAGCCGTCGTAGCCCAGCAGAAACCACAGACTGAGAAAATGCACTTCAAAACTTTGTCACTTTACAGCAGTATTTCGCTTTGTGGCACTGTCTCACACCGGCAACTTTATCAAAACACTGGCAGTTTTGAACGCACAAAGAAATGCAACAGGACGGAGGAATCATCGGAGGAAGGAAGGAAAAGAAAAACAGAAGGGGACAGAAGAGAGAAGACTCAACATCGGACTTTTATTGGCTGGAGAGCACAGAGTAGAGGTAGGATGCAAGATGGATTCTGAATTAAAGCGTTGGGGGGGTACGTCACTAAGAAAATCTGCCAATTTTGAGTAGTGCTGCTTTAAATCGTGATCACACACTAAAATGGTCGAAAGGAGGGGACCGACCTCCTTGCCTCATCAACAACACTTTATAAATGATTGGAGATTTGCAACAGATAGAGTTGTGTCCTGAATCATGGCGAGAAGTTGGAAGGGTGTGGGCAGGAATAAGTATAAATGAACAAAATGGAAAATATTCAGTGAAAAAATACTCAAAAAAACTGCAGGTGCCACCACGGTAATGCTCAGAAACAAATTTGTCAGCATGTTACAGTACATTTACACTGGTTGTTCGATCCAGTGGAGGAATTCCCCTTAGTGTTGTTAAAATCCACAACTAAACACACACATGCAGGCACACACCACTGTGAAGGAAACTTCTGAACCCAAGTCTGCAGACTGAAACATGAAGCGAAACTTGATCTAGACTGCATTGTCAGCAATAATGTACCAAGGTTTTGCAGCAGCTGTACACAAAATAACCTAGAAGCTCGAATAATAATGATGAGTTAAAGCAAGTTTGACACAAGTAAAAACATATGTATTTACATTTTACTCACTTGTACATTACTGTATGCTTATGTTCTTCTCAGTGTGTGACAGTGTTTGTGTTGTGCTGTCAGTGCTTTTGGAGCTTTTTTCGCAGGAGAAAGAAAAGTTAAACCAGAGAAAAGGTAGAGCCAACAGCAGCAGCAAGAAAGTCTACCATAGAGGAGCTATAACTACCAGAGACAGGACAGGGAGCCAGGCTGAAGTCTGCTAAACCCATCAACTGTCTTGGAAATCCTGATGAATTACAGAGGCAAAACAACACATACTGTGGTTATGCAAATATAAACTGAATTCAACTGGAGTATATTTATGTAACACCAACACAAAACAAGTCATCCCAGGACACTTTACAAGTTCAATTCAAGTCCAACTGAGTACTGTCCAATCAACTATCCAACTGAATCACTAATAAAACTTTACATAAACACAATGTGTGTTTATGTAAAAAAAAAATATATATATTAGTTTTCATTTCTCAAGGTAGAAAATATTTCAAGAGATTATCATTTGATTATCATTTGATTTAATCACTGATAATTATTGTGATACACAACTAAGCACACTAAAAAGTTACTGTTTACTCATGATAAAAACTACATTAGTATTTTTAATGCATGTGTAAATAGCTTCATTATCTACACAGCTTAATCATCTGGGTAGTGGCTAATTTATTAGACATACATTAAAGTGAGACAGGTTGACTTGAATAATTCACTATTGAGAGACTGACCTCGGTCGCTGAAAAAAATGTATTTCGTATTCAGAAATAAAATAACCACAGATTTCCATTTTAGCACTATATATATATATATATATATATAGCTAAGATAGCTTTCTCATTAATGGCAATGACCTAGTTAGTTAGAGCTGATGAATTGTAGCGTTCTACAAAGGGTCCACAATTTTAATAACAGGAAATGTTGAGAATTTTTCAAACTGCACCCATTTCCAGTACTGTGGTGTGATGGAAGAGCTGCGTTGAGATCAGTTAAGTTATTGTCATTAACACTAAATTTGAATATAATAAAACAGCAGGGGTGTTGAAATCAATAGTATCAAGGAGAGGGAAACGTTACATCATCACATCAAGTCAGTGTGATGCCTTCAGTTCCAGTCTCAACTGAACCTATATAATTGCAAATGTATATATTCTTAACGTTTTTACACTT
>JAOXYM010000020.1:12425930-12446810 GCA_028567055.1 Leptatherina wallacei | reverse complement strand
GGGGGGGGGGGGGGGGGGGGGGGGCTATGGCAGCACCCACTGCTCATTGAGAAGAGTAAACAATATGTGTATTCATGTCAGTCTCCAAAAACACCAGACAGTCACTAGATTTGTCACTAGACAGGTCTGAAAACTCGCTAAATATAGCCACAAAGTCATGAAGTTAGCAATCCTGTAAACAATGGCTCTACCAGGTTGCTGCTGTCAGGGGGAGGGGCTGCCCGCTGTCGATACCCTTGCTTATTGATATCTAACAAGACACTAAATTTCAGTATTGATTTGTACCTGAGAATTGATTTTGTTTTCTTTGACAACATTAACTAGGAAGAACAGTGATATTTATTATGTTGAACGATTTATACTTGTCAGCTCATTAACTGGAGGGATGTTTATGAAAATTGCCTTTAAAGTCATTTCTATTGGAAAATAAGAAAAACCAATAGGATTTTAATTGCTCACAACAATGTAATGACTGTAATGCCTCACTGCTGCCAAACGTTTTAGTAATATCCTGTGAGGCCGGTTTATTGGGAAAAAACAAATCACCCCCAGCAAATAAACTAGTCACAGAAAAACCAGGATATTGCATGTCAGTCAGGTAACTAGAGTAGGGAAATGTTTCCAGTAATTCTAGCTGCACGGATACCTAGTCGCTGTAATTAGAGAGGAGGTTTTACCCATTTCTGCCCTATGCTATCCTTTCCATGGAATTAATTTTTAATGAAGCTACTGACTGAGAAGAAATATAAACATCTCTTTTCTTCAGGATCTCCAAAATTTCCTTAAGGTGGAAATAAATCTTCAGTATTGTTGCAAGACTTTTATCACACCGACAGATCCACGAGCATAAAGAAGATTGGTCTAATTCCGAGGAATAAAAAAGGTTTTCGAGTCACTGATGCCCCGACAGATATTGACTGTAAAACAAATCGCACTCTCCATCACAGACTTTAAGAATGTAGGCAAAATCTTGCTGCAAAGATTGATGGACACCTGATTAAATAATTAGAAATTGTTCTTATCACATTTCCAAAGGGAAAACTATAAAATATATGGTATACGTTACAGATGACAATACTTTAATGTGAGCCTTTTATACTCATGTTATCATTTTGAGCAAGAGAATGTTGGTTGTCTTGCTTTACTTGTTGGTATTTGGGAAAATTGTCAGTTAATTCAATAAATTTCCCTTATTTAATACATAATGTGAAAATAACACTATAATACATGCTCCAGCCAATATTTGCAGCCCTTTGTTAAGCATCTCCTGATGAAAAAAAAATTGTATACATGTTGAATACGTTTATGGATTTAAAACAAAACACCGACCTCTTTTGACCAATATTTTTATGAGTGATCACACAAAATTCAATCTACTGTTTAATACCAGTTATTAAAGAGTTGTCATTGCAACAATAATGTCATGAGTCCCTGGACTCCATTGTCTGCTCCTCTGTTTCTAATTCCCTTTACACCCACATTGGGTGTGTGGGCGTGGCTTTTCCTCTGCACAGCTGCAATTCATCTACTCATCACACCTGCAGTATATCTACCCCAGTCCTTCCTTCATTTTACACCAGATTATTGAACTAACAACAAGTGGTAATCTGGTCAAGTATATTTGACAATCTTGTCTGGTTTGCATTGCCTGGCTTGCCTAGCCTAATCTATATCGTCCAAACAGAAAACCTCCCGAAGCCAAAAAGAATCTTCTAGATCTGGTCATTATTTAACAATCCTCTCCATCTAGTCCTCAGCCACGACTGCATCCACATCACTTTCAAAAATCAGCCCAACATCTTTCTGTCTGCCCGCTTGCCATTCCAACCACTCCACCAGTTTCACTGGACTCTTCTCCACAACTCAAACTTATTTCTTCTTGCAGCACTGGATTTCTGTCTGCTCTTGCCTGTTTGACAAAAAATACAAATGCCGTACAAATATGATTGAGAATGGCAAAAGAAAACTGGAAAATGCTTTACTTTTTAATAAATGGCATGGTTCCATAAATGCTAGCAGGTGTCCTGTACAAAAAAACTATAGCGCCTCAGCCATAAGATTTATAAAAAAAGGGGAAATGTTAAAAAGACTCAACTTTGTGCAATAACTTCCTGAATCAAACTGACTTGCAGAATACTAAGGACACCGTTCACATATGTTCTCCTGCATTGCCATTTCCCATGTAACATCACAACCACATGCAGCCAGTTTGTGTTAGTGAGAAGATCTCAGGCGAGCATGACTAACTACACAAACAGCTACTCTCAGTCACATCGCATGTGAGAACAACACTAGTACTTTTTTTTGTAAGTACTCATATATAAATGTGTAAAAAACATGTTCAGCTGTGGCAGGGTGACAGAACAGAACAACAACAAAGCTAAGCTACTGAGTTACATGGATTAGCAATGGTGCCTCAGCTGAACTGACAGAGCTCTGGCTGCCCTGGCTGCAGCTTAGACAGATGGGATCAAAAGAGACAACACCTGGTGGCAAAATGATAGCCGAGTGCAATCTGAGAAAAGGGGGGGGCAACAACAGATTTACAAATCACCTTATTTCACCAGATATCCCGAGCCATATGATATACTATTTATGGAGAGAAACCTGCAGCACAACATTTAATTATTCAATTTTGGTACACATTTTCACATTACTAAAGAATTTGTGTTCATAGAAAGCAATTGGGATCAGTAGAGGGGAAAAATATAGCAGTTATACAATGACAATAGTGAAATCAAGTACAACGTACACAGTATTAAATTTCACATAATTCAGCTATTACACTGAGTTAGCTATTTTAATTTGTTTTAACAAAAATGAAGTTCCTCAGAATATAAACAAACGTTCAATTACATCCCTGCATGAAGAGTAGGCCTGGATATTGAAGTGAGTAATGGATATAACAGATGTGAATGCTGCATGTCAAGCGAAAGACATTGCTCTAATTGACAAAGCTGAAATATACCTCTTCCTAAATAACTCACTCGTACTTATAGGCAAACAGAGGTCATAAAGAAAGAGGGGAAGCAGAATATGGTCACATCCTGTGTGCGCCTCAGGAACTTAACAGTGACCCTGATCCATTGTTGTTGCATCTACTCAATAATATACAGTCTGTGGGACACAGGCAGTTATAAACAATACACTAAACTGAAAATTATACGGTCAAATTACCCCTTTTATGTTACAATAGCAAATTCTCTTCATAAATGTGGGCCAAAACATTCAACTCCCAGATCAAATCCCAATCTATTTTGGATTTTAAGTTAAAAATAACTTCTACTCTAATGAATTGATCAGTATCATATTTTATAGTCACATTATGCATGTCTGTGAATGATTTGATATTGCTTACACCAAACTTCTTGCTTATAGATGGGTTTCTTTCAGTATTTACCAACACTTTTGCCATCTATTTAGATTTTTCTACAAAATGTAACATCACCATATGGACAATAACTCTGGTCAGCTGAGTTTACGAAATTACTAATATGTTGCCTCTATACCAGCAAGTTAGTGCCAACAACAGAATCTGTTTAGCCAATTGTTTTGGTTAGTTTGGGAACCAATCCCAACACAGGTTTTTGCAAAAAGGTGAAGCCCCTTAGCTCACAATAGTTAGAGCAGCATGTGCAGAGGCAACATCAAATATCTCCAAAAAAATGCTGCTATAGTTTTGTTTTAAACCAATCAGCCTTAGAAAAGGAAGTGCAACAATTTGATTAAGACCCCCAGACTATCTATGCCCCAGGCATCCTATGAGCCAGACCAAACATCACCACAGGTGGAACGACTGATCCACATAAACAGGAAAGGGAGCCCGGATGGGATCTAAAGCAAGTCAGCTGAGACCTAAGGGCATTCCTACATGTGGCTAAAATCGGGTCACAAGGGAATATAGTGGGTGAGACCCTTTGTGTCTGCTTCCCTGTAGAAACCTGGCCCCGTTGCAACTTGATGGGTGGATGTTATGCACAAACAGGACTGTGGGTCATCAGTTTACTGCCCATACAAAGCCAGGGTGGACAGACAACAATTTACCAATGTGCTTGATACAGCTCTTTACACTGTTCCACATGTAAATCAATTAAGTATGAAAACAAATGTATGGGATGATTAGCAGTCAATACAGACAGATGGTATTTAAATGCAGCTGGTTGTACTAAACAAACAGACATTAGAATTGTTATATTTACTCCACCAGCATGTTAACATTCCCAGCTGAAAAGGAAATACCCTGAGCAGTCCTGTAGCAACAGAAATGTGTATGTCCTCTTTTTGCTTGGTTAGAATGTCCCTGCTTGTCTTCAAACGTAAATCATATTGTTTTTTGGAGCAAATGGTTTTGTCAGTTTAATTTGATCGAGTGTTCATTCCTGTCATGTGTGACTTGACATTTTTGAGCCTGTCTCTAACAAATTACATTTCATTATCCAATCATATGTTGTGTAATAAAATAGCCTCAATCTTTAACCCCAATCCTGTTTGTGAAAAGTCCAAAAAGTCAGTTGAAAGAAAAACTGTTATTTCACCCACTATTAAAGTTCCCTAAATTATTACAGTTTTGGAGAGTAAAAATTACAAATAAGGAAATCACTTATTGCCCTGACATTAATGGTTATGTTCACCATGTCACTCTGAAAGATCCTGAGCTAAGGTTAAGAAACTAGCGGACAAAACAGGCCTCAACATGTTGCCTCTGAGTATTTGCAAAACTGTGTTGGATATTCCAGGCTGATAACAATGTATACTTTGTTCCAAACTAATATATGGCAATATTTTCAGAAATATCAAAGTGATATGAAAAGTAGGCAGAGGATGTGGAAAACTCAGATTTATTCGTGATAAATTGTGGTAACTCTAATGGGGATCCCATTAGATCTGTGTGATAAATGAAGGAAAGAATGAGAGTAATGATGCGCAAGGAACTATTCTGCTAAGCCTTTGTGAAATGTACGTGTTATGTGAACGGATGTACTGAAACTGTAATGAAGCTTAACAACGTCACCTGTCATCTATTGAAAGGAGTATATCAAGTTAAATACTCTGGCTTTATCATGGTCAAACGATACCACGGTAGTCCTCCTTATTACAGTCTAAACTACACTTCAGACACGCAGCCAGTTTGCCATGCAGTAATGTTTAGAGAACGGTTGTAGTTTTAAGAGTAGTGGCTGCATCTTCAAGTGAAAGTAGCACTGCTGGCAATTTTTCTGATTGAGACGACTCTGACTAAACTTACCCGACTAAACCAGATGCTGAGCTGAGTCTCCGACAGCAGAGCGAAGTAAAATCTCTGTGAGCTGGGTTGGATGTGGAAGGGCTCCTCTTCACTCCTTAGCGGACAGAGCAGTCTCCGTGGCCAGCCGGTTAGAAAATACATGACGGCAAACTCGGTTCGCCTGCACACTCCACAAACAGAGTAGCAAAGCCAAATCCTACTTGAGTAGTAGTAGCTTTTAATCCAAGTGACTCATGAGCGGCTGTTTCGATGGAAGCAAAAACCTTGAATAAGCCCAGTTTGGTACTGCTTAGGCTATCAATCCACAGATGCCATGTAGAGAGATCCAAGTAGAGAGCTATACGGCTAGCCCCGGGCTAGCATTGGCTTTTCAACTTGAAGCTAATGAGCAGTCCAAGGGAACCACTGTGTAACCGAAAACAAAAGCAACCAGATCCGTAGCGTTAGCATGCAAGGCCAAACAGCGTGCCGCGACTGACAAATGGGCCGATAAACTTTAGGTTCTGGTGCCGTATCAATTCTGACGGTGTCTGGACCAGTGGTGTTTATACACGGCTAAACGTCCAGTTTTAACTCCTCTGTGCCTCACCGTCGCCATCTTTACAAGAGTCTTTCCGACTTAACGCTGATTGGCCAGGACGGAGAAGTTTGCGTCGTGTTGATATCTGACGTCACCTCACTGTTATGCGAACCCAAGGTTGCCATAAAATCAGTGTGGCTCGACGATGACATCTGGTGGCGAAATGAAGTGCCTGCACAAACAACAAGAGCAATTTCCCCCGTTCCTGTCCTATTCTACAAATAGTACTATTATATCATAGTAAGGCAAGGCAAGGCAAGTTTATTTGTATAGCACATTTCACGTTCAAGACCATTCAAAGTACTTTACATAAAACATTAAAAGTAATTTGTCTAATGTGAATTGGGCCTAAACCAGACATTACCTCAGTATCTAGAAAGTCTGTGCCATTGGCTAGGACATGTTTCCTACACCAAAAACAAAATTAGGTATGTTTTAAATCAGTGGTTCACAAAGACTTTTCAGCAATGTAGATCCGGTGGAATATTTTTTTAGCCAAATACTCACTAAGTAATACAGAGCTTTTTGGTTGGAAACAGAAGTAAACCAAATTTTCCAATTTGTTGAAATTTGAACCTAAGGAAACACTTTCAAATTTCTAACATAAAATTTGTACCTATAGAAACATTTTCAAATTCCAGACATTTTAAAAGAACTTAAAACATGCTATCAATAATTCACAACTAAATTAATGGGAAAATGTGTTAAAAAGATGATATAATCTCCTGTTGTTTTTCCCTCCAAGCTTTTGCAGAACAGAGATGTGTTCCTAAATATTGTCTGTCCCTATCAACGTATCAAACAAAACCAAAAAGTTGGGCATTTTCACTCACATGTATCAATTCATATAGCTGAAGTGAAAATTAGTCTCCAAGTTTCTCCACGACTTGTTCAACACTAGTCATGTTTACACAGACACAAGTGTTTGGATTAAAAGCCTGATCAGAACAAAAAATATTCCACGTATACATGAAATTAAACTGAATACTGAGTATACATTTTCTTTATAAATTTACAGATTTATTTTCTTTATACTACAGGATTATCAGAAATTTTACAGACAATATTTTGTTATTTTTATTTTCTCAAGTAGCCCTTGCAGTGTCCCAAAGCACCCTAGGGGGTATTTGTATCCCCTTTTGAGAAACAGTGGTTTAAATGATCTCTTTATTACATGGGAATTTCAACCCCAGGAATTGGCACATGTGCAACTTGTCATTTATAAAAGAT
Source organism: Leptatherina wallacei (assembly GCA_028567055.1). NCBI lineage: Eukaryota > Metazoa > Chordata > Actinopteri > Atheriniformes > Atherinidae > Leptatherina > Leptatherina wallacei. The sequence goes on along the minus strand of JAOXYM010000020.1, from coordinate 12,439,755 downwards.
GAAGAATGAGTTAGTGGAATGCACTGTAGTATTTACTCCGTACCAGAAGGGTGAGGTAATGTGGAGCTGTCCCCTTTACAAGACACAGAAGAAGTAGTAGGAGGAAACTTTGTTTCCTGGCATGGTTTGTTACTGCTGCTGTAATTTTATCACTCTTACAGCCTTTGCGGTAACCTTTTTTCATACTACTGGTAAGATTGGGGAGAATAAATACCAGGAGTCATTCGGTAGTAAAACCTACAGTAACTGCTGTGCGGAAACCGCTTTAATCAGAGAAGAAGAAGAAGCACAGAAAGAAGCATGGCTGCAGACATGAGATTACCCACTATTAGAAAAACGTTATCTTTGTCGGCTTCTGTCTTCGACCGAAAAGATCTAGTCGTGCCTGGCGATGTTATTACTTCAGACACTGGTTTCATGAGGTGAGCATTGGTTTTGTTTTGGGATATAACATCTTATACACAATACCGTGCTGCCCTATGAGGGCCGTGGCATTGTATGTAAGGTAAGGCTAATGAATGATGATCTCTATTACTCTAGACATCTGAGGGCTGTTTACTAAAATTCCGAAGTTAAACTCAACCTTTCCAATCTCCCTGTCATCAATAATGAAACGTTTTGTTAGAATTAGTAATTAGTCATAAACAATACTATGTACGATTTTTCTTCAGGGGTCATGGCACCTATGTTGATGATGAAAAGTTGACAGCTTCAGTCGCTGGTGAGGTGCAGAGGGTGGATAAACTGATATGTGTCAAACCCCTTAAGACCAGGTAATTCTTTGGACTCAGACTCTTCAATATTTACAGTGCAAGACTATGGTGCATTTAATAATCAAGCACTGACTTTTGCACTACTTTTACTTAGTTTATATCTTGTTTGTTTGCAGATTCAACGGTGAGGTTGGAGATGTCGTGGTTGGCAGAATCACAGAGGTGAGGGGTTGTGTTTGTACCTGAAAGAGAAAAAAAAAGTGATTACAACACGATTTGGTTCTTTTGATCAACACTAACTTTTTAAATATGTGTGATTTTTATGTAGGTACAGCAGAAACGGTGGAAGGTGGAGACCAATTCTAGACTGGACTCTGTTCTCTTGTTGTCATCTGTCAATCTGCCTGGAGGAGAGCTGGTGAGACTCCAGAAAACATTTAACGGGGGGGGGGGTATTACAGCTTCGGCTGAACTTTTTGAACTTGTCTTTTAGAGGAGAAGATCAGCAGAAGATGAGCTCACCATGAGGGAGTACCTTCAGGAGGGCGACCTCATCAGTGTAACACAGTTTATTATAATCTTTTCCCATAATTTCCTGCCCCCTTCTTTATCTCTGCTTTTAATGACTATGTTGTACTTTTCTTGTGGTTTTAGGCAGAGGTGCAGTCTGTCTTCTCAGATGGAGCCTTGTCACTTCACACCCGTAGTTTAAAATACGGAAAAGTGAGTTATAGTAGACAATGATTCACCTGCTTCGTTACTCTGTTAATGGTTTTGTGCCGTCACAGACCTGGCTTGAAGGATCTGAAATGCCTCATATTTTAAAATCTAAATTTCTTACGGGTCTCATTGGCACTTGTGCAGTTTGTATCGTGTTTAGATGCAAGTAAGCGGTCACGTTTAGAATATCTTAGAAACTGTTTTGTGTATAATTTTAGATGTCTTTATGAAGTTGTGCTTATCTTTATTAAAATGAAAAATCTGAAATAACTGTTTTAATGGCAGTCCTCATTTGACCGGCTTCTCCTCTTTCTCTCAGTTGGGTCAAGGAGTGCTAGTACAGCTCTCTCCATCTTTAATCAAAAGACAGAAAACACATTTCCACAACCTGCCATGCGGTGCATCCATTATCCTCGGGAATAACGGCTTTGTCTGGTTGTATCCCACTCCGGGACAACAGGAGGAGGAAGCAGGGGGCTTTTACACCAGTCTGGAGGTACGATCAGAACCCAAAAAAGAACAAAATTGTGATGTATTTGCTTGACTTTATTTTCATCAGTATGGATGAGGATTGAAATGAATAACTTAGCAGTAGACCAATTCTGGAATATAAATGTGATGAAAATACCTTATTTCTGTTTTGCTTATGAAACGCCACATTGGACCTGTTTAGGTTATCTTACAATTCAAAATGCGATCTTACATAAAGCATAGATGCATAAAGGCACCCGAATGATTCTGAGAAAATGTTGAAGTCTGAACTATCTGGCCACAATTCCCAACAACATTTGTGGAAGAAACCAGGTGCTGATCAGACTTCTTTAGTATCATTCTTATTCTCAAACACGGTGTCAGAAACATCGTTCCTTGTGTTTTCAATGCCAGGGGCTGAGAAAGATGGATGCAGAAAATACAGAGCAGTTCTGAGGAAACTCTCCTCCAGAATGGTCAGGATTTCAAGTTCTTATTTTAACAGCAAAACAATTTGGAGCACATATCCCCAAGAAAACACAAGAGTGGCTTCTGTAAGGATTTGTAAAAGCCCTGAAGCTGTTCAGCTAAAATACAGACCTGAGCCCAAAAGCGCTGGAAAACCCCTGCAGTTGTGTGTATTATTTTGTTGTCGTTGCTGCTTCATTAGAGAAAAAATGTGCTGTATCAATTTTAAGATGATTCTAAAGCAGGAAATTTTGAAAAACTTTAAAAGGGTCCGAAAACTTACATAGCACTGTAGTTCATTTGCCAGAGTTGGCTGTTCTGAAAAGGCAAATGTACACAGAAACATTAGAAATGTGTATCGTGTGTGTTTATAGGGTTATATCCTTCATACTGATGTGTGAAAGCCTTAAAACGACTTGTGAATTTCATATAAAATTCATTGTTTTAATCCAAGGTAAATGTGCTGAAGAGTCTGAAATATATCACGGTTCGAGTTCTTGTGAGCTGCTTCGAACTGAAGTTGTTTTTGTGTCTCTTGTCTCCGTCCTCTCAGCCTGTTGGCCTGTCAGATCGAGAGGTGATTTCACGGTTGAGAAACTGCCTGTTGGCTTTAGCTGCACACAAAGTCCTTTTGTATGACACCAGTGTTCTCTATTGCTATGAATCGTCACTCCAGCATCAGGTAAGAGACACCGAGGTGATGTACTGTAATGTTGTTGATTCAAATTCAACACCATGCTGTTAGTTTTGAATTATAGCCATTGTTAAACAAATGTAAACAATGGCAATGGATAATATGGCAATAAACAAAGTAGACTTTTTCATGATTTATGGTGCCATCTGGTGGCCATAATGTAAGTTTGGCAGGAGTCGCCTGCTTTGACTTGAAGATCATCTTATTGTTTATTGTATTGACCTCAAGAGATGGGAACAGGTGACTTGATCAGTGCTTCCCATGAATGTTGCATGTTTTTTTTTGGTTTTTTAGCATTCAGTAGCTAGCTGTTATCATTTTGTTAAAGCATTTGCATGGCAGTTTCTATTCCTTACAAATTACTTGAGCTAACCCACGTTTTCCTTTTTAAGCTGCAACTCCAACAGTTTTGTAGTATATCACAATAATTGAAAGTGTTCTGAGATCATTTACAACCACTGTAGTTGAAAAAAATATATGCATTAGTTTTTTAAGCAAATGTTTTTTAAAGAAAATGTTCTTTTGTTCTTATGCAACACATTTATAAGTCTGCTTTATGCTGTTTCTGTAGGTCAAGGACATCTTGAAGCCAGAAGTGATGGAGGAGATTGTAATGTTGACACAACAGAAGCTGTTGGAACATGAAAGTTAAAGAGCCCAGAAACCTCATTATGCAACTAAAATAACATCAAGCAGCAGCATAAGGGGTCATCAGACCACTTTATCGAAGACTGAGGAGGCTTTTTTTCAAATGATTTATTTGTTAAAGTGAGGTTTGTCAGTTTATTTGTTTGTGTTAGAAATGGACTGATGATCATTATTGGAGTGCAGATGGGAAAGATATATAGTTTTATCTTTACCTTTCAGAAATTAGTGAAACCCTTTTGATAATAGTTGATGTTATCTGTATTGTCTGAAATAAATTTTTTGTAATTTCTGTGCACTTTTTTTCTAATTCAGAATGGTCTGTTTTGTGAATGAAGAATTATGGCATGTGTTTAAGATCAGATAAGAGAACCTTTATTGGTACCCAGTAGGGAAATAAAATTATTTTAAATATTTGCAAAAATTTCATAATGTATATATTTATATTGTGCATAGTGTGTTTTTGGTATGCTGGGAGCAGTGCTTGTACAGTTAACTGCCGCAGGAAGGACGGATCTGCGATTGCGCCTTCACACATTTGGGGTGAAGAAGTCTTTTGCTGAAGGAGTGCTGCAGTACTTGAAAACAGCTGTTTTAAAGGATAGACCTCACATCATATCAAATGTGTTCTTGCATTACTCATCAAACTTTCACATTTTACATTAAAGTTTTGAACTGCCTTAAACTGCCTGAAAATTTCACAAAATTACAAATTAAAGCAGTAGATCTCAGCAGAGTTTCTTCCTTCTTTGTGCAGTGCTGTTTGTCCATTCTAATCTTCCAGAATAATAAAAACCTCTGCACTGTTTCCAAGTACTAGCCCACGCACGCACGTGACGTCACACGTAGCCCCACCCACATATTTCTGTAAACCACCTTGCGTATGGAAGTATGGCGGCTCCAGCAACACAACTGTTACTCGGCCAAAGTATACTGCCCTGGCTTTTACGATAAAGCAATGAATACGTACGAGAACAGAGGATTCAGTAAAAAAGAGCTTGGTGACTGTGAACAGAGGAGAGGACTTGCAGAAAGAGTCGTCGGTGTCTTTTGGGAAGAGTTCCCTCAACTTCTCTTCTTGATTGAAGTGTCTCTAGTCTGGGTACCACAGGGGGAGAAGCTCCGCAAGACGGGAGGAGTGGACACGGAAGTTTGAAACAAACTAATTTCTGTGACTTTGGAAAATACCAGTGGCCAAGGGTGAAACTGCTCACCAAAAATGTTTTTGTGAGACGTTCGTGTGCACTTGTTAGCAGGTTATTAGCAGCGAAGCAGTAAGAGCCAACTGTTGACTGTTCGATGTGCATTCAAGGGTCCTGCGCTGCATACCACCAGCAAACGTTGGTTAGCTTTCATGGCTATCTTCAACGTTAGCTGCAGGTCGCCAGCTAACATACAATTTCAATGTTTCTGTGGCCGTGTAAGTTTCCTTTCACTTATGTCAACACTCCCTACGTTTTTATTAACTATGTAAGTTTGTGTCAAGTTTGAAAGATCCGTCCTTGTTTACGATTGTGTTTATTACAGGAAATTAACTTATGACATTGCTTTTGTAATGAAATAAGGTACCCTCGGACGAATTTAGAGTCCCAATACTTATCCATCTGCAATTTAATGAAACTTTTGCGTAGGCTATGTTTTCGCAGTAAATAGCTTTCTAAGCCTGCAGTAAACCAAGCTTAACAACGTTTACTAACTTGTTATTTGGCGTTAGAAACTGGAAAGTCAGTATTGTTGCCTTGATTTAAAGGGCGAAATCTCACCCTAGAACCCCCCTCCCCCCGGAATTTTTTCAAAATAAAGGCAAATTTAGAGTTTTATGCCTTTATAGCCACCAGAACCCAACTCAATTGAAGTATGAGTGCTATAACAGTTTAAGCTCTATCTGTTAACATATTGCTTGTCATCACCATCATCAACATAATAAACATAGGAATATCAATTTTGGAGAGAGGTGTTGCATTTCCCCAAAAAGTGGTCTAGAGACTTGTAAAATCATGGAAGCTGTTCTGGTCCTCATCTTTATGTCAAAGTAGGACAGCTTAGAATGAAAAAAGCAAGCATATTATTATTCCTTTTAACTTAAATCACAGATGAGTCCTGTTCTTATTTTTCTTCTAGGTTCCCGTCGACTACCTTGTTTTGTCATCTGAAGTGCACGGACTCCATTAATGCATGATAAACAGGGGCACCCTGGAGTGACACAGATCTGTGCTGGTGATCCGCACCTCCTGTACTCAAGGAGAGGACAGTTTGAGCCAGGGAAGGGGCTCCTGTCGTCTCCTGATCCTCTCCCTTCCCGGTGAGGAACTGTCCAGCTTGGAGAGTCCCGGCTGCAGCCTGGCATCCTGCCCTTATGGGGCAGCAGCCGGGAAAGCTTGTAGGGGACCAGAGGAGACCCAGTCTACCAGCCTTCATCAGGGGGGGAAAGAGAGAGTCATCACGCCATGTGACCAAGCCTTTGAATGTTTTTGATATTCACGGTAAGGTCACTCTCTTTTATGAACTCTCAATAAGGTTATTTCTTAAACTATTACCACCATAGCCAGTTCTGTAGGGTTAATGGTTGAGAAAGTTGAGTAAATTTCAAGTTTTCTGAGTTTGATGTTTGAATTGGTCTGAAAGCAGATGATATAACATTCTGTTTTTTGTGTCCAAACCATATGTCCATCAAACTAAACTTTGTAGTAAGTGAAATTACACAATGACGATGAGTAATCTGGGCCATTGTACTTCTTGATTAATGATGCCAGATGTCTGATGGCTTCAAACTATTTAACCATTTCTTGCTTTTCTCATCCTACTTTACATTATAGTGAGTATTTTTTGAAGCTTGGACTGTTTGTTTGGATGTTTGATGAGGTTTTTATCAGTAGTTGCAACAATAGATGGCAATCAAAAACTGTCCTGAGGATGATGAAGGTGCAATAATAAGCATCATGCATGTATTGAAGTTAACAGCTCAGTAACTGTTGTTGATTAAGGCATCTTTACAACTGAATGATGCTTTTGTTACTTTTACATCATTCAGTTATACCTGTTTAACAGCTTATGAAAAGACCTGGTGCAGGTTAACATTACAACCAGTTCCCAAAATCACTCTTTGCTCTAAGAGGTGGTTGAACCTTGGATTGGTCTCCGCTTTGGGCTGTTGTCTGTCACCAGTTCAGAGTGTGATAGTTCTTGTGAAGATGGAACTCACGGCTTACTGCTGCTGGCAAGCATAAAACATGCAATAAATTGCAGATATGAGATAAGATAAGATGGACTCTATTTGTCCTACAGTGGGGGAAATTCAATAAGGTGTTTGTTCACTTGTTATCTCTGCCATAGTTAACTGAATTACAGTGCGATTTAATAGTTAAGTCTATTCATTATTGTTGCACTATTTTTAAGCAATATATCTTAATTTGTTGCTGTTTTGAAATATTTGTAATACACGGACATCACTTTTCCAAATGTACATCACTACGCAGCTTTTTAAAAACTCCTTGTAATGTGTTTGAAAGCTGTCCATGTCTTTAGTGTTTGTGGATGAAATTTGACCGTATTTCTAATTTGACCCAAAATAATACTAAAAAAAAGTGGTTATAATGCAATATTGTTTCTCACCTCATAGCTAACTCAGTATGTATTCATGTCCATAAATATTGTTTTTAATGTTAAATTTTGGCCACTTAGATGATTTGTTTTATAATATACCTCTAGTTATCTATAGAAAAAAAAGGTTTGAATTCAATAATTATATTTCCTAAAGGAATGACAATTGATCAAATTATTATTGGAGTCTAATTGATAACTGTTAGAATACATCTACCAAAATCTTTTCATTTATTAATTTTTTAATAAGTTTTTTTTATAAATTTATTAGGAATTTTTGTCCCAAACATTCCTAATAGGAGCAAGTTTAGTGACTGTAAAATCAGATCATTCTTGACAGCACATGAAATGTCTGAAGTGACATGGTACCACAAATAAATTGATATTCCTGACTTGCCAACCCATAAGCTGGCACTAGCCTCATTACAAGGTCGGTACACAGTACTCCCCAACAAGAAGCAACAATTCCATGTAAGCATCCAGCTGTCTTTTGTCAATCTCTGTCCAGCTGTTGCTAAACACCCTTCCCCCTTCCACGTTGGTCATCTCCAGCAGGATCTTCTGAAGAGTTAGTGGTCAATCGTCTTTATTTATTGGGCATGTGGCAACATATTTAAAAGGCCATGAAGTCATTCTGATTGAGTTCTTTGGTCCGCTTCATAGGGTGTTTATAAGGGTTTAATTACCATGAAATGTCACCTTTTATATTTGAAGACCTTGCTCTGAGCATCTGTCATATCTGATCCGCAGTACAATCCATAACTTTTTAAACATGCATGCAACAGCCAGTATTCCCTACAGGGTCATATTTGACCAGAACACCACAAATGTCACTATTTTTTTCAGCTACCTTCAAAATTTACTAAAACTCTTTTTTTTGTGTTTATATAGGTGTTTCTGAGGAGGATATCATGAAATCTTATTCCAATAAAAAAAAAAAAAATCTAATTATGCGTTTTACACACCTAAACTTGAAAACGGGTCAAATTTGACCTGAACACAAAATAAGGGTTACAAATAATACTGTGGGTTATTTCTGTTTATCTGGAATTTAGTGGTCTGGTCTGTTGTCATCAGATCAGACAAGCGCTGTGTCAATCCTCTGCGCATCTTAAAGTTGCCCAGACGTGATGCCTGTACATACAGTATCACAACATGCTAGTTTAGCAGCTACCAAAACAACTAGCCAGTCACTGCTCATTTCATTTCAACAATTAAGGATACAAATTTCATGGTAAGTAAACTCAGGTTTCTACTCCTTGGTGGTGATGGTGAGCTCATTCGAGTAGATGTCTTAACATTTAGGGGACATACTATAATTAAATAGATAAAACATACTCCAGTAGTGGTCAAATGTTGGACCCATTATCAAAAGCTAAAAAGGCATATAATGTATTACATGCTAGTAAGAGGAGACCACCAGGAAAAGATCTGCAAACAGCTCATAAAATCCTGGAAATTTCACTTTGGTTGTTTTTGTGTAAGGTTGATGAAATGGACAAAGAGCGGTGAGGTATAGTTCCCAGCATTGGGCACACAGCCAGACATTACACTTTCCCACTCCAAATACTTTAGAAAAACAGCTTTTGTCATGAGTTGCAGAGCTCAACAGTGCCTCCTCCTATGTTTGTAGGATAGTGTGTAGTTTGTGCTACAAATGGTAATTTATATCGTAGGTTTGGTAAAAACATACACTTGGTTTGAGATTATTTATACTGCTGAATTATCTGAATATTGTTTTTTTAACATTTAGGATTATTCTCAACAGCTGAAAAGTGAAACCAGGGATATCTCTGGCGATTAATTGGTTATCTCAGTGTTTATTGATTGATTTTCAAACTTTTGTTTTGAGTTCTGCTCTGCATTGCATGAGGGGAAGCATTGCCATTGCACTCCTTAGGAAGGCCCTTGTGGTTCTGCGGAGGTCCTGGCACACTGTGGACACAGAGCCTCGCCCTGCTTTATAAAGCTATGATACGATATCCAAAGTATCAAATCACGTCTTATATGGAAATGTTACATCCAGGATTTTCTGGGAAGTCTATCTTATAGTTTGTGAACATATAAAATAGTCTCTTTTCCTCTGCTGGTTAGAACCTTGTGTTTTTCTGTCCCATTGGATGAAATTACTCTAACATTTTCTGCTTTCTGGAACTCATAAATAATACCAGCTGTGACCTCATCTCTTACTTCACTTTTTGTTTTCATAGTCAGTGGGTTATTATTTACAATATTTGGCTCATTAAAGTAACATCATGGTGGTCTGTGTCTTCATTTATCATTTATTGCCCAGAATAACATGACGCATAAAATAGCCAAGGTACAGAAGAGCAGGCAGTCTCTCATAAATCCACACAAAGTTTAATCCCTTTTTTTTATTCTTCATTCCTTCATCTTGGATGCTTAAAGGCAACCCTGTTCACACATGAGTCTTCATGCATTAGGAAATATAAATTAAAAACAGAATGCATTGATTCTTCGGATAGTTTAAGCCATATGTAGTTAAAAATTGTACAAACGGAACATAATGAATGTTGAAACTGACATTATATTCAATTTTTGGACCAATATATACTCAGTATAAATTGACACCAATAGGGATGAGGCGACCAAAGCCAAGGATACCATGTCTGCTGTTACAGATACAGTATTGTAGTGTAATCATGACATAGTTACATATGTTCTGAAAAACTTAAAACTATTGTCAGTGAACATAGTCACACTACATCCACAAATTAACCTTAAATTCTAATTTCTGTCAAAGGGGGTCTAAATAGTCTAAAAACAAGATCCAGAAACATGCTGCCTTATTTGAGGTTGATCACATTTAACTTGGACTTTTATATATGTTGGAAAACTGTGAGAGAGGAGATACTATTCAGCTTGTTTCATTGATATTACTGGCTAGGATTTGGGACAGTATGTGGGTGCATTGATGCACGTGGCAAGGGATCGCTTTTTACATCAGCATGACTGTAGTTAAGAGTCTAGGAGCTAAACTGTTAACTGGACAGCCTGCAGTTAAAACCTGCAGTGAACTGACATGTTAAGCATATCATGAAATGAGATATACCCCCAATACTGAGCAGTTGAATTTGACAGAAATACTTTTATAGAACTTGAGCAACCAGTCTCCTTGCTCCCAAACTCTCATTGTTGTTTAAATTGTAGTCTCAAGTATTTTCAGCCATTATTGGCATCATGTTACAAATGAGCATTTTAGCATACAAATGAATATACTGTATTTTTGCTGAATTCAGGCAAATGTAGTTGGTTTAAAATGATTTCTGAAGTATTAGATGTTTTTATTTGCATTTTACACAACAGTTTTGGTTTTGTGGAAACAGTGCTGTAATAATCATTTGGAGATCAAAGCCAATAATGGATCATTCCTATGTAAAGCATCTGTGATAGGAGAAAAATATATATATCGTTTGAGAGATGAACCATATTTTCTTTAAAAAAAAAAAATAAATCATCATCTGTAGAAGTGGATGTGTGTCATGCATCCAGTTAACTGATACATTTAACAAAAGTCTAGGGCTTTGAATGCTTTGGCAGCTATTCTTTCCACTGACTTGAAGTCTTGCATAACATTGAGGGGGACAGGACAAGGAAGGTCAGAAAAACAGAATGAAAGCTTTTGTCAGTAAATGGGTCAAATTTGGTAAAGGGTCAGTGATAGGTTGTATTTGTTTTTCCCTGTCTGCCCCTTTCCTCTTGTGATGATCAGGTCAGGCTATAAGAGAGGATGTGAGTCATAGTGCAAGAGGAGGGTAACTTCAACACAATTTTATGTTCTCTATGTTTCTCTTCTTGGTGAGTTTTAGCTAGTAAAAAGTGGAATAGCCAGCGCCACGCTGCTTCCCAGCAGGCAGGTTCAGACCAATGCATGCAGCTGCCTGGGAGAAAGACACAGGCAGTGAGGGGACAAGCAAAGACCTGTCTCTGTTTTTGGCTTCTCTGTACTGCACTGTGGATAGGTATGATCTCACTGGTTGGTTAGCACAGATTGTAAAGGCTGAGTGCAGTAGTGAATTTCCTGGAGCCATAGCTTCCATAGTCTTTTCAGCTGCTTGTGTGCTGCTGTGTGTGTTTAAGATGACTGAATATGCTGTTAGGATGGGAAAACTCCATATTTAAGGTATGTTGGCAGGCCTGTTTGATGCAATAGGTCCTAAGATGTCAAATTAATTTTAGCACTTCTTTTTTGTATAGTTTTTTTTTTCATTAAGTTTGCTTGTAGGGACAAAAACACATGATAATTTAAAATGAGATACCAGTTTTAATCACAATCTGATGTAAAATCTAATATCAGTTTTACATTTTAACCAATCATTATTATTGTATTGCTATACTTGCAGTCTACATAGGCCTTTATCACTGCTACATCAATTCCTTTTGTTGTTTAGATATAATTTTACTGAACTTTATGAAATTACAGCCAAAGTGTTCAGCTAACACTAACCATCAACTATTTTTTTAGATGTAAATAGTACCACTAATATCGACACAAGAAAATATATGTCCACTAACAAACTTGCCTGGCCATAGGGGTGTAATCCTTGTTTATTGAAAAGTGATAATGACGGAACAAGGACTTTTTTTGTCATTTATTTGAAAAAGCTGAAAGGAAATAGGTTAGCTATAACAGGTTTTGAGGATATAAGATTTTGACCGTATCGTCTGACCTCAATATTTGAATCATCCACATGTTGGTATGAAAAAAAATTGCTCCCTGGTAGCTGGATTTATTTATGGGTGCAGATTTATTAGAATACATTGCAATTATCAACAAATTCAATTTTTATTCAGAAAATGATGTACCATAGGGCTTGTTAGTTACATTTGTGTGTTTATGTTGTTTCACCTTGCAGTGATCAGAAGCTAGCTGACTAGCTAACTAGAGACAGCTTCAGTTTGTTTATTTATGGAAAGTAAACTGAGAGCAACCACTTAACCCATTGTTACCTAGCTTTTTTCCCTTTCAGTGAATTGGCAGCCATGCTTGAATTATTCTGTTAATATAATCTATTTTTAAAACAAGCCAAACATAACCATTTAACATATAACAACTGGTATGCACTTTTTTTTTTTTTTTGCTTTTCCTGTCCTGTTATATGGAAAACAACACCATTGTCCCCAGCAGTTGCTGCTGATCAAATCATTGTCTTTGTCCTTACTGGAAAAACAGAAGTCAAACATAAACTGATGTCTGTTTTATTATTTTTCTGTAAAGCAAATGCATTCCTGCCATGTTTCTCTTGTGGAGCCAAGACTAATTTTATGTCTGAGAATGCACAAAGCCTAATTAGCTGTTAATCCCCCTCCCCAAAAGTGACTAAAAAACTATAGCAAGTCAGTGCTGTAAGGGGTTAATAGACTACAGTCCCTGTCTTTAAACTGTCCTTGTCTCAAATGCAGGCAACTTGTATGTGTGAGGAGAACAGTCCCAACTTATGTTCCAGCCAGACGAGTTGGATGACAGAAAATGCACGGACCTTTGGCATGTCACTGCTTGCTTGGAGAGATGTCAGTTTGGGAACAACAGGGCTTCTTTTCTTACTCATAAATTTCACCCCACACTTTTTTCTATATTTAGTGGCTGAAGTCTGGCCTGGCAGAACATCAAGTATTGTTAAAAAGCAGCAAAGAGTTGGGACCAAAGAGGATGACACCCCACTTTTTCATGTATACATTTGCTGATATTTATAGATATTTATATCTAAGGTCTTAAAGGGATGAGAAAAACATCCTCGTAGTTAACAGAGATAGAAAGGATCATTTTTTAGGGCCATATTAACAGATCATTAGACTTATCTACGGAAGCAAATTGGACAAAAAAAAAAGGTAAATATTTGAACATGAAGACCTGACACTGACAGCTAAAGGCTAAATATATGACCAGCACTTCTCTTTGCTGTCTTGAAATGTGTGTGTGGCTCGTTATACATAATGCAAAGATGAGTAATTCCATAAACATCTGCAGCCGAGCTTGTCGACAAGTTGTTGTCAGCTGTGAAACTGGTACAGTAGCCCTTAGTCATGCCATGGGCTCCTGGAATCACAGCTGATGTCCCAAATATGCAGACAAAACCTTGAACATTTGATTAAGAGAAAAGTGTTGATAAGTCCATTAAAAATGAGCACAAATGAGGACATTATTCTATTATTAATGATATTGTATTCAGACTTCATAAGGTCTCAAAATCTTTGGGATCGTAAACAGTCTAACCTTCCCCTCTAGAGACATCATTTTATTTCTGTGTATCTGTGTGTGTGTATTTAATGCAGCAGCTGCAGCCAGTGTGTATTGGGTAAGTGAATCCCTTACCCTTTTAGTGAGTAACTGGCTCTTTTTTGGCTGGAACTTGAGGAATCTATACAGTCTAGACACCAAATCTCCTCCCATGATCCCTGTGGGTTCTGAAGATAGGAGGAGGGGTGTGTGTGTGTGTGTGTGTGTGTGTGTGTGTGTGTGTGTGTGTGTGTGTGTGTGTGTGTGTGTGTGTGT
>JAOXYM010000020.1:12388459-12418228 GCA_028567055.1 Leptatherina wallacei | reverse complement strand
GGGTGCCAAGATTTAAATGATATATCAGAGAATTGTTTAAGATTGGGAATAAAGTGCATAATATGTCTCCTTTAAATCAAGCATTCATGTTGTACTTTCTGCTAACCATCAGGTTTGTGTGGGCCACCTTTTGAGTGAAAATTGCATGCACAGTCAGGGTACTTGCAACAAACAGGGAGTGTTTCTCCAGTAGTAAGTGCCCCATGGGTTCTGACAGACAGATGCCGATGACGAAACTCCAGTTCCACAGGCCGTATGCTCAAGTAGATGAGGAAAGCATGAATTAGCCTTCTGGCCTGTCCATTTTGGAACTAAGTTATATGTGTGTAATATCTTCTTAGATTTTAAAAGTCATTGATTCTGAGCTGGTCTTATTCATTCGACCTCAAATAATTTGTTCTCAGAAGTCATGCCACTGTTCGAAGGTTATCTGAATACTTCATGTTTGCCTGAAGGTGAATTAGTTCATCAGTTTGTTTTATTTAGTCATCAAATCCATTTCACAGTATTATGGAATCACCCATTGATGCGACTGCTTATCTCTGAAGTCGAACATGCACACACACACATTCATAGTACTAGATGTTTGTCATTGACATGGAAAATATTTACCAGTCATATTCAGTATATTGCAGCTGTTCTTGTGGCTAACTGAAATGGTTTCAGAGTAATGACAATCTGTAACTGTTTCAGCGCTATGTGGTATGAGTGGACAAAATGAAGACAAGTATTACAGTACCTTACAATAAACCAGAAAGCACAGCTCAGAAATAACTAATTAAAAATTTTACTAATGATGTATTTGTTAAATGTCAACATTGGTTTGTGAACCATTTGTGATTTAGTTAGTGCCCGTTTGTGTTGTCCTGCAATATATGAAATAATTATCAGATTATTCATGGTGGAGATCCAAATCAACATTACCAATGCATGTTTCATTTTAAAATGACTCCTTTTCATTTGTTATTTTGGGACAACTACTAATAGGGCCTGCATTGAGGGGCTATGAAAAATATCATGAAAAGTAGCCAAATAAGTGCTTTATTTTCAAATTTAGACTGCCATTGTATCAGCGCCGATATCAGCCCTGCGTATCGGCCAATGCCGATTCCAGAAAAACCGCAAATATCTGCCTGATATATCGGCTGATCAATGTATCGGTCGATCCTTTTTTTTTAATGCCTGGGTTCTTTGTTCCCTTTACATATGGTTTAACCAGTGAGTCTATCTTTAATCATGAGGTCACACAAAATTCTCTAAATGCCACAAAATTTAAACTATCATTTTGATTCAGATCATTCCCATGAAAAATAGCATCACAGAAAATGAGCCTAGAAGTGAGGGATAAATTGCAGAGAACATTGGCAAAGGTTATAGTTTCTTCTTTGTTGAGTCAGAGCTTTAGCCATGTCTTTAACAACCAAGTTCTCTTTCCAAAACTGATTCCTTAACCTGTAAACATTTCAGGCTGGAGAAAGAGGGAAAAACCATGGCTGAGAAGGAGAGAGAACGGCAGAAAGATAGTGGGGAGGGGGGATGTTTAAAAAGTTGGAGGAGGAGCATCTTGTAATTATCTTATGACTTCAATAGAGGAAGAGGAAACGTGTTGTATGACTCACTCACTATATGTAAACTATAAGATTTAAA
This sequence comes from Leptatherina wallacei, assembly GCA_028567055.1. NCBI lineage: Eukaryota > Metazoa > Chordata > Actinopteri > Atheriniformes > Atherinidae > Leptatherina > Leptatherina wallacei. The sequence goes on along the minus strand of JAOXYM010000020.1, from coordinate 12,416,581 downwards.
TTAGATCTTTGGAGCTTTTGTCTGGGATGTCAACATGGATTTTGGATGCCGTAAAGGTGTTTGTATTCCTCTTGGAGAGTGTGTGTTTCTGTATCAGGCTCTACCTCCTACTTTTGGAGGTGGGAGGGCTCAGCTGATGTCATTGAGTGCAGCAGGCTGAGCTTGAAAGAGGCCCTTTGTTGGCAGCTGTAGCACCAGTAGTCCCTGTGCCTCAGATACACACTCACACAGGGGACAGAGGAGAGGAATGGCACGGCTCAGACTGCCCTAATGCCCACTCAACTGACATATCTACAAGTATAGCAACCTTTTGGACCAAGTCAGCCCTGTTGGATTGTTGTTTTATCTTTTGAAAGTGGAATTAACCGCAAGTCCTAAAGTGGAAGGGGGGGGGGAGAAAAAATGGAGACGCTCATAAGAAAAAGTTGGTAGACCTTGCCGGACAGCACTCTCTTTCACTTTGAAAGGCAAGAACAGTAAAAGAGGATTTCACAGGATCTGGAAGAAAAGCAAATCGGTAAACCTTTTAGTGTGGTCGTGTTTCTCCTTTTGTTGTTTTTTTCCTCTTCGTTTTTTTTTTTGTGAAAGAATTTTTTTCAGTTTTTCCCTTTGTTGGACACATGTAGTCAAGAAACGTTCGGGGAACATCTGATTTGAACTACCAACAACATTTTCAGCGCAAAGGAGGAAAAAAAGCAAATGAAAATGTTGGAGATATGCCTAAAATTGGTGGGGTGTAAATCTAAGAAAGGCCTCTCGTCATCCTCCAGCTGTTACTTAGAAGGTAAGGATATTTCCTAACCCGATTGGTGTTGTCTCTTTGCTCAGATGTTGATTTTGCGGTTTATTTGGAAGAATTGAAAACAGACTTCAAAAGTGAAAAACCAGGAATGTGGAAAAAAAGCAGTGGTAAATTAACAAACGGCGTTGGATGAAATATTAGCTATCGCCGCGTTAAGTCACAACAATGACTTCTAAGCTGTGGAAACTAAAGAATGGGGAGGGGAAAGCAAAGAGTAATCACAGGGGAGGGTGAGGAAGGCCAGACACACTGGCTGGCTGCAGAGGGGAAAAAAGTGGGGGGAAAAAAGACGGCGAAGAGAATACAAGGAAATCTGACTCCTTGCCATGTCCCACTTAACTCTTGTTTATGAGGAGAGGGGATCTAATCTCAGTCTGCACTCTCCTTTTCACTTTTTCTGTTATGCTTCAGCATTTTAAACATGTTCATAAGGCGTATAATAAACTCAAATATAATGTATATTGTGCTATTGCTTATTTCAAGCTCAAGATATAGCTGATATATATTGGAACAAAAAGATTCAAATGAAAAAATGTCTAGGGCAGCCTCCATCTGTGTATCATACATTAATTGATTAGAAATGCACTCTGAAGTCTCTGATATGCCAGAGACTGCACAGCCATATAATCTAATAGAGATAATAGTTCTGGTATGTTCCACATTGAAAAGGATGACATCAATAAATGATAAAATTTTAGACCGTATGGTGGAAGCAAACAGCTTATGTCATGCTGACATGTTTTAACCCAAATTAAAGATTCTTACAAGATGGCCTTGTTTTTCTTTTGCATGCAAACCAATTTTGACATCATTGAAAAATTGTAGTCAATTAATATAACAGCAGAACACTTGTAGTCTAGTTTTATTAAAATAATGTTTATATTTAATTTGAACAGTTTTCTTCTGTTTCAGTTAACAGCTGCTTCCTGCTTTAGTCATCCTATTTTCTTCTCATCATAATAACTCTTACAGTTGATAGAGCCATATCAGAACTGTTTGATCTGAGTCCATCCTCTTTTTCTGACACACTCCACTCAGGTGATGACAAGTGATGTAAGGAAAATATGTCCCTTCATCCCTCCAAAATATTTAGGTGGAACTGACCTTATGAACTGAGACCGCTCTGTTATATTTATGATTTTGGACCTGGACTATGCCTCGCTACAAGTGCTGCCAGGTAGTTGGTTACCAAACATTGGCTGATTTAATATAACCAGGATTACCAGACAAGATGTTTTATTTTTTTTCAAGTGGTCTGGTTTTTGAAGAACGTTTATGTCTTGCATCAACGTGTGACTCTCAGTGCAGTCATAGCCACACATTCTTTACAAGTTCCATAGGTATTTAATCATTTTGACTGTCATCATCAGTAATGCAGCCAAGTCATGCTGTAATTTCTCCCACTCCACATTTCTGAAGCACTTTGCTCTGATAATGGACCTTTTCTTGTTCTTTATGTTTCCTTCTCAGTCACTTTGCAGCTTTCCTTATTCATATGATTTGTCTATTCCTCTCTCTCTCTCTCTCTGAATGTGTGTTTCCTAAACTTGCGTGTCAGTGTGTTGTCACCCTCTCACAAAAAGCTGTGGTATTTGTGGCCCGTAAAGTGGATGTGTGTGGCATAGACTGATCAAATGTTCTGCCCACACTTTATGACCTGGCCAAACTCGCAGCCGTATAGTCCCTCTTACCCGTAGGTCTCCTTCTTTTTCACTGGTGCCTCTTTTTCTATCTGGCTTGATCTCTAGCCACATCTGTTTTTCATTTTACAATATTCATTGGTAACACGCCACTGTTGTTGTTGTTACCAAGGAATAAACTGGAATTGAAATCTTTGGCTGCTTGTCATATCTTACAATGTCATATTTATTTTATGATAGGGAAATTTGAGTCCTCGGTTAAAAATGGAGCTTGGTAGTAAGAGTGAGTCGAAGACATAAGAATAGTTGGATTTAAAAAAAAAAGACTAGTTAGGTTAAGGTTCTCACTAGTTTTTGTATCAATGCATACTTGTCTGTGTGTATTGTTGCTCCAAAATGCAACAGATTTTCACCTTTTAAGACATGAGCCCACCAAAATATGAGACTGAGCCAAGTGTTATGCTCCAGAAAAGTGAATCAGACATGTTAATGATCTAAAAAATCATTAACATTTCAATAATAATTTAGCTTTGATTGTCTCAGCTCATTTCTTTGTTTGTTTTGAGGAACTTTACAGTTCCTAATGTTTTACTTGACAACTTGTCCACACCGTCACCGTTAGACTGCAAGGTTGTACTGAGTATATCCGTTCTTGGAAACAGCTTCATATTTAACAGCACTCCAAATAATCTAGGGAAGAAACATGTGACTCTTCAGTCCCTATGTTGTAACTGAGCATCATCATAGCAGTTTTTGTAATCAGCTCTGCTGTAAGTTTAATGAAATCCAGCTGTGCCCTCATCATAGTACGCATTGTCCCTTTTCATCTTATCAAATAATAACTCTTTTGTGATGAATAATTCAACCCACACAGAACCTGTTTTCTTTGCACCATGGTCCACATGAGAAATTTTCTTTTAGCTGGTATCAGCTTATGTACTGAGAGTAGGGACCAAGTTATAATATGCTACATTATCCAACTCATGGACTCGTGGTTTATTCTCAAGTAGTTTCTACTACATGATGAAAGGAAATCATTTTGACATTATTGTGATTTGTGAAAGACTTGCCACTGTGTGCTACTGAGCTATTCTGATCAGAAGCCTCTACAGCTTTGAAATGGATGTTTTAAATAAAAAATTGTATATACAGAGATCACAGCTCATCAGAGTTGACATAATGCCAGTCGATGATAAAATTTGCTCCTTACTTGGCAGTCTGCAGGACAGTTCAATACATTTTATTTAATTGCATTTAGCCATACAGGCATCCAGCTGACTTTCAGTAGTGTTACCTTGTATAAATGAACCAAAATGACCTTTTGACCATTTTTACCATTTCAGTGAGTCAAATCTTCTTCCTTCACTTTTTAGCTTAATGAATGACAAAAACAGACAACTTTGGAAGTCACTGTTAAATTTCCAGTGTTATTATTTCCATTGAATATTAAATGTACATTTTGTGAATACTCCCTGTTTGCTGTTGCAAAGTAATTAACACCATGGATCTCACAAATCTATGTGTGTAGATGAATACGTCAGCAAAAGCCTTTGAGGTCCTGGTGAAGTAGATCAGCTCAACCTTCCCGTGTCAACCAGCTTCCTGTCGACCAGAACACCCTCGGAGACAATCAAAGATACAAAACGTTTGAGAACCAGAAGTTGTTCATCCATCAAATGATATTCGGCCATGTACTTAAATTGATCACATTTCTGTTGCCAGAAGTTTGTTTTACTAGTTGTTATTGTAGAAAATTGTCAAATTTAATTCTCTCTCTGAGTTTTGCCCCTTTCGGGGGTTTTGGTCGTGCCACTGCATGGTGTTATGGCCTGTTCTAAACTCATACTTCTATTTTCTTTCTCATTCATTGAAAGTATTTTTTCTGGCATCTACTGCTCCTTCAGCCTGTTGTCTCAGATAAGATGATGTATGAGCTGGTTGAATGAAATATAAGATGCTTCCCAGATATGTGTGCAAACAGCTAAAGAAACTACACAGTCAGGCTCATCTTGAGGCCAAACAATGTCTTACAATGTCATATTTATTTCATGTTAGGGAAATTTGAGTCCTCGGTTAAAAATGGAGCTTGGTAGTAAGAGTTAGTCGAAGACATAAGAATAGTTGGATTTAAAAAAAAAAGACTAGTTAGCAGATAAACAAACAAACAGCAGATAAAACGTTGTTTCTTGACCTCACTTTCTTTTTCTGTCTTCCTTTTAAACAGGCTTCTTCTTCCCTGCCTATTTTCTCACATTTTTGGATCTATCAGTTTTACTGCTCCAAAATAGCTGCAATTCAAAAAAATGTCTATAATTAACATGACTAAAGCACTTTCAACTCTGGGCACTTCACCTGTGAGCTTCAAGCATGTCTATTTTACAGATACCATGAAGTTTCATGCAGAGACAGATTCTCATGGTCTGATGTGGGGTAGTTGTCTACATGGAAGTATTAAAGAATATTAAAACTAAGAAGAGATAATCCAGGAAATGAAAAGTTGGAGAGACATGAAGGACAGTGCAGGTCACACGATCAGCGATCAGGTTTATTACTTTAGTCCCACAATGGGATCATGGCTGATAATCTGCATGTTGGAGCAAGTTGAAGGGAATGTAGGAGAATTTAAATGACACACAGAGGAGAGGGACTTTTTTGCCGAATGAGAAGCTGTATTGGGGAAAACGCCGCCCATGGTCATTGCTCACTATACACATCTATAGATATGCTCTCCAGCACTGGGTGATCATCTTTTTGCTAATGTTTGCATGCATTCTGACAGGGTTATCTTTTTTTGTGTGTTTTTTCTAGAAGCTATCCAGAGAACAGACTTTGAGGGTCAGGGTCTGACAGAAGCAGCTCGCTGGAACTCCAAAGAGAACCTGTTGGCAGGACCCAGCGAGAATGACCCCAACCTGTTTGTTGCACTCTATGATTTTGTGGCTAGTGGTGACAACACACTAAGCATTACCAAAGGTAAGCAGGGGAATTGAGGTTATTTGGGGGAAGGAACAGTTTTGCTTTATTTTTTCAAAGATTTAATTGGATGCACATTAAACAAATAAGAAGCAGAAAGGAAGGGAAGAATAAAAATGAGGATTACCTACTATAAAAATCTACAGCCGGACTTCAACCAAAACATTTCTAATCTGCTTAAATTCCTCATTCACCAGGACACCACAAGAAATAATCCAGATTATTTCCCTTTTCTGCTGTTGTGTTTTTATGTAGACATAGAAATTATAGTTGGGAAACATTCAGAATAGTTTGAAAAGAGTTACTCTTCAGGTTGAAAATGACATGGATAGCGAGCCACAGTGGGAATCTGATCTCCTGATCAGCGCCCCCCAGCTTGTCCTCATTCCCATCTGACTCACTTCCTGACAACAGTCTAACATATGGGTCTTTTTCCACTGAACCAACTGTAAAACAATAAAGCAGATGGATCATACAGACAAATGGAGGAAGGAAGGAGAGAAAATAGGCAGCGGAATAAACAAGAAAATGTCCATCGCCCACATAACTTACCAGCAATTTTTGATATGATGTGACAAAATAAGAATGACTTTGGTTGGATTTGAATAGTTTGGAGAATTTTCAGAATGGGATCATAGAAATGTTGTTATGCATCCAATTTATGCAAATTTTTTATTTAGGGTTTTTGTTGTATCTAGTCTAAACTACAGGGAAGTTGGCATAGTTGATGGGACTAGTCACTGGAACCAACTATGCTGTTGATGTTCTGATGCTGGGTTTTTAAGCAGTTTAAAGAGGGTGTCTTTTAACTGATAAGGAGCAACTGATATATGAAAAGAACTTCTATCTATCTCCAAACCAGCTCAGTTAACTCTTACACAGTGTCATGTTATGGTCACCTGTTTGATGCTGACATTGTGAAGTTGTTGAAACGGCTTTACTGGAGGAAACAGTCAAGGAACCTGCTGATATAACTGAAAAAGCTATAACTATCCTGCTGAGTGACAATAAGCATAGATCATTTTTTGCATCCTGATCTTTTCTGATGACAAGGAGAGAAGTTGCGTGTGCTGGGTTACAACCACAATGGCGAGTGGTGTGAAGCACAGACGAAGAATGGCCAAGGTTGGGTGCCGTCCAACTACATCACACCAGTCAACAGCCTGGAGAAGCATAGCTGGTACCATGGGCCTGTGTCGCGCAACGCTGCGGAGTATCTTCTCAGCTCGGGCATCAACGGAAGCTTTCTGGTCCGAGAGAGCGAAAGCAGCCCCGGACAGAGGTCCATTTCTCTGCGGTATGAGGGGAGAGTTTACCATTACAGGATTAACACTGCGTCTGATGGCAAGGTAGGCATCAGTGGAAACACTTGTGTGTATATATATACTGTATTTACACACAAAGAATCACAACTGCACATGCAGTTAATCCTGTTTTTACTTGCATTTACAAACATTTACATCCAATGAAAGTTTCTAAAGACACTTTAGTAACACAAAATGTACCGTTGCATACTGATTTATTATCATACCAGTCAATACCTGTCAAAGAATGATGGAAAGTCAGAGGGGGATAACAGACTATTATTTATGCTGGCTCACAGCATCAACAGTGCTGCAGGGCTTTTTTCACAGACTTTAACTCCACAAAGAAAGGATTAAACAACCTCCTGTTTGCACAATCTGCTGTCAGAACAGTCTCATTTGTATTTCGTAGATGTGTAACTAATGCTACTTTCTACCGCATGAAAATCATCTCAGATTTCTGTGTGGGAAATTTAAAACTTTTGTGACTCCTTGAAATGACTGAATTTATTATAAGATCTGTTTACCTCTACAAAAGCTTCAGTTTGTTATGGAGTCGAGGTTGTGTAAAGGAGGAAGGCTATTGGAGCAGGAACTTTTAAATAAGATGTAGACTACCCCATTCATGGCAGATACCTGTATGTTTTGTTACTGAATGTATGCCTGAAATTTTTAGCTTGGCATTCCCCTAAGAAGTCACTGCTATTTTGCCTGTGATGCAGCGGGATGAGCTAGCTTCAAGAACTCTAGCTATGACAAGAATGCCTCCAACCACCGCTGTGCTTCTCGTAACGGTCGGCAGACGCGAGGCCTGACCCAGACACTGACACCACATGCTAAGACATGCTTCAGCACAGACATGTGTTGTCAAATAAGTCAGCACACACATAAAAAAAAACACACAACACTTGGACAAACACAGGGCCACGCACACATGCACACATAAGGTTCCCCGTTTCATTTTGTTTTCCATCCTCCCACTGAGCTACGAGTCAAAAGTCTGGTATGAGAGAATTCTCCTGTAATTTCAGATTTACTCAGTTGCGCCCTTAAAAAGCAGCCTTTTTTCCATTTTCTCTTTATACTGACTGTGTGATTAAATCTATTCTGAATTAGAAACTAAATTATTGTTTTTATGTTGTTTTAAACAAAAAAACTGGCAGGAAGCCAGTTGACATTTAAAATTTTAAGTGATTTCTGGTGGTCTTTTTTTTTTGCTCTGTCTCCCAGATGTCCTCATATTGTGAACTAGAAGCTGTAAACATGTAAAGTAATACAGAAGAAACATGGTCGAGAAAAGCATTTTAATGCAAGACTTGTATGATGGAAAAGTCTGTGTCCACTCTGCCTTGACCAATATCCTTCCGTCCACAAGCTTCCTGACACATGTCTTCCAAGCTTGGAATGGGCAACCATCTTTACTTTTCCAGTTATCACTGGTCCCATACAACTCCAATTCCAGACATGTGTCAGCACTACTGCTTTAATACATTTAAACATAACTAGTTAAAAGCTAATGACTACTTTTGATAACAGTTGGGTCTTTTTCTCTCAATTAAGTACAGATTCATAATTCCTCTTGTGTTTTGGGTGCTTTTAAACATTATAGACAGTATTGAGTTTAACTTTCCTGTTGATAAAAACTAATTGAACTGCCTTCTACATGCATTTACTCCAATTTTGAAACTCCTCCTCCAGCTATACGTCTCGTCAGAGAGCCGTTTCAACACCCTGGCAGAGCTGGTGCACCACCACTCCACTGTCTCGGACGGCCTCATCACCACACTGCACTACCCGGCGCCCAAACGCAACAAGCCCACCATCTACGGAGTTTCTCCCAACTACGACAAGTGGGAGATGGAGCGCACTGACATTACCATGAAGCACAAACTGGGAGGAGGCCAGTATGGGGAGGTATATGAGGGTGTCTGGAAGAAGTACAACCTCACCGTGGCGGTCAAGACACTAAAGGCAAGTCATGAAGGGAAAAACTGAAGTTTTTTCTCAACATGGTACATGTCAAAGTCCTTCTTGTCTGGTGGAAACATTTTTACATCTTTAGGCATTGTATATTAACTGTGGGTCGGATATAAATGTTTAATTTGGCTGAATAATGTTACCATCTGCTGTTAGATAGATGCAACTACACCCAGTTTGTGGCTTTTCTAAATCTTTTTTTTTATCAACAACTGTGCAGGAGGACACAATGGAGGTGGAGGAGTTCCTCAAAGAGGCAGCCGTTATGAAAGAAATCAAACACCCAAACCTGGTTCAACTGTTGGGTATGTAAATTAAGAAAATTAAAAAAATGTGATGAAATTTATAATCTCTCATGGAATTTTCTTATGTTTCCATTCCAATGCAGCATTATCGGCCCCATAAAAGCGGATTAAATTTACATAAACCGTGACTTTTTGCTTTGCATCCTTGTGTCCTCTGCAGGTGTGTGCACACGGGAGCCACCATTCTACATTATTACAGAGTTCATGACCCATGGTAACCTTCTAGACTACCTGAGGGAGTGCAACAGAGAGGAGGTCAATGCTGTGGTGCTGCTTTACATGGCCACACAGATCTCCTCTGCCATGGAGTACCTGGAGAAAAAAAATTTCATACACAGGTGTGTGTGGTGTGTACACTCTAAGTTGAACTGAAGATAACGGAGTAAGTTCTTCCGAGTGCCCCTCTAAAACTTATTTTAGGTTTTAGTGTCTGTGCCACTTGTGTTTGCCAGTCTATGATTTTTTATTTAGTCACATTTGTAAAAATACAAGAGAAGGGGAAAAAAATTTGATATTTAATCTTGCCTTCTCTTGTTTCTTCATTCCTGAGCGATCTCCTCTCACTCTCTCCTTGCATCATAGACAAGTGATTGTTGTAACAGTTTGTTCAGGCACGTTAAACAAGGTCTCTAAGAAGGGATGAAAGATGATTTATGTGTTTCATATTTGCCAAGCTGCATTTTAATTTTGAAGCCTGACAAGACTCGGCATGTGGCTCAGCACCGTACATAACAAATGCAGACATCCAGCACCAGAGCAGATGCAACAGCAACACGTTTGGCTTATTTTCTCCTTTTACATTTTTTTCTGATATCAGTGGATCCCCAACAGCTTCCCCCATATTTAGTGTGTTATTTGTTTCTTTTTTTAATCTCTCTCTGAATCCTCATCATTGCTCCACTTTCTCTCCTGCAGGGACTTGGCAGCACGTAACTGTCTGGTTGGGGAGAACCACCTGGTGAAAGTTGCAGACTTTGGCCTGAGCAGACTAATGACTGGAGACACATACACCGCTCATGCTGGGGCCAAGTTCCCCATCAAGTGGACTGCTCCAGAGAGCTTGGCCTACAACAAGTTCTCTATTAAGTCTGATGTCTGGGGTAAGTTTGAGCTCAGACAATATTGAAATGTACTTCTGATTTTTCTACTTGAATTGCTCATTTGATTCTGTTTAACAAAGGTGACCTCTTTTTTTTTTTTCATTACGTTGCCATACTTCTCTGGAAATCCTTTATTTTGTCATCATTTACTTGTAGTTCTTGGTGCATTTCTTGTGCTAATTGTGTTGGATCTATGAGACTGAAGTAATTATCACATTCCTACATCTTCAGCATTCGGTGTGCTGTTATGGGAGATTGCCACCTATGGCATGTCTCCTTACCCTGGCATTGACCTATCCCAGGTCTATGAGCTGCTGGAAAAAGACTACCGTATGGACCGACCAGAGGGCTGTCCTGAGAAAGTCTATGAACTCATGACAGCATGTAAGTAAAAAAAATGACCCTATTTAGAATCTGGGTAAATGATTTCTTTTCTTTTGGCAAGGCTTTTAAAATTTTTTTAATTCTTTCTTCCTACCAGGTTGGAGGTGGAACCCATCAGAACGTCCATCTTTCGCTGAAACACACCAAGCCTTTGAGACCATGTTCCAGGAATCCAGCATCTCTGATGGTGAGTGTTGCTTTCTTTTCCATTTAGAATATCTAGAGTTTTGGATGATATTTTATGATACCCACATATCTATGAACAAACACGAGTGTCATCTTGTTTAATTGTTGGAAACCTCTAAACCTCATGTTTGACTAAATCTTTACCAACTTTGTTATAGAGGTGGAAAAGGAGTTGGGGAAGAAGGGGAAGAAGGCTACATTAAGCTCCATCCAGAAAGCTCCAGAACTACCCACCAAGACCAGAACTCTGCGCAGAAATATGGAAAACCGGGATGGAGACAGTACAGGTAAGATGTACCCATGATGTCATTTACTGTTGTTGCAAAATAGTATCTGAAGAGAATGTCTGAAATCAATTTAGACATTTTGTTTAATTTTACAAATGTTTTGGTTATAGTTCAACACTTTCCGATTTGTTCATATAGTAATTGTAATTCCTTTTGAGTTTATTTCTAATTTAAGTATGTTTCCTCAGGTCATTTTTTGTCTTCGTGCAGTCTCCTTTAAAAAAGACCTCCAACTAATAGGACTTTGGGGGTTTAAGGGTTTAATTAAGCCATGCATTTCATATTAGTCAAGGCTCATTTTAAACATTCATTCAGCTTTCTGAAGCAGAGTTTATATTGTTTTATGTCTTCAAGTCTCACTTTACCATGTGCTGGTGTAGATTCTCAGTCATACAGGTCATGGTGATCGTAAGAGCTTGAATAAAAGCAACTTGACAAAAAAACAACATTAGAAGTCCAGGTGCCTTTATTCAAACTTCACGATTATTTGGATAACTCTTTTATATATCTTGATGGCCAACAGTTCCCTGTTTTGTTTGTGCTGTTCCTCAGACCCAGTGGACCCAGAGGTGGCCGTGTCATCACCAATGCTTCCCAGGAAAGAGTGCCCCCTCCTGGACAACAACCTGAATGAGGATGACCGTTTGCTACCCAAAGACAAAGACAAGACTCGCATTGGAATACTTGGCCTCATCAAGAAAAAGAAGAAAAATGCCCCAGCTCCTCCCAAACGCAGCTCCTCCTTCAGAGGGATGGACATCCACCCTGACAGGAGGGTTGTGACTCCTGATCCTCGAGACAATGGCAATTTCAACAATGGTGCATCTTTGTCTCTAAATGATGCCATACATGGCTTTGACACCTCAAAGTTCTTGGATAGCACCAATAATGGGGCCACCACCAGTGGTGCTCCTAACTACCCAGGACCTTTGTTTCCCCGAAAGAAGGGAGCTCCAGCAGTGCCTGGTCCAGGAGGTAAGGCAGCTACAACACCACCTAGTGAGGAGGAATCCATTTCTAATACAACCCGTTTTCTGTGGTCCTCTAAAATGTCCAACGGCCGAGATGGCACTGAGTGGAAATCTGTCACACTGCCACGAGAGCTAGGCCAACGTCACTTTGAATCAAGCACCTTGGGAGGTAAGCCAGCTCTACCACGAAAGAGGACCAATGAGCAGAAAGGGGAGAATGCCCCTCGAATGGGCACCCTGACTCCCCCACCCCGCCTGAACACATCACCAGATGTTTCCTCTATTTTCCTGAGCAAAGATAGTAATCCCAGTCCTGGTTCCAGTCTGCAAACATTGACCCCCAAGGTGGTCAAGAGACCAGGTTTGCCAGGGCAGGAAAACTCCAAGACCAGTGCTCTCCATGCTGAGCTTTCTAAGCCCAATGTGTTCCCGGCTTTGGGTGCAGCTGGAGACGAGTGCAGAGCTCGCAGAAACAAGCACACTGTGGACCCCTCGTCTGTCAGGGAAAGAGGAAAGCTGCAGAAACCTAAGCCAGCTCCACCTCCACCACCTACAAGTGCCAAAACAGGGAAGATCTCCCGCAGCCCCACTCAAGAACTCAACTCCCCCACAGACATCAAAGCCAAGTGCCTTCTTTCCATCTCAGATTCTCATCATACAGTCCCTGCAAGTGACCAAGCGCGCCCAACCATCAGTGAGGCTGCCAAAAAGCTGCCTTTGGGCTCCACTTCTAAACCTCAACCGCTAAAGACCTCTGTCTCCTCCACTTCAGTGACCACCTTACCCTCCAGCCAGAGCCTGGGAGGCTTGTCTTCCCCCCTCACCTCTCCCAATGATCAGAGCTCATCTGCATTCCAGAGAGCATCAGGAATTTTAGTGGATCCCAGACGCTCTCTCCGCAAGACTGCACCCCGTCAAGCATCAAACTCAGCCGTGACACGCGAGATGGTGCTGGAGGGAACCGAGCTGCTACGGGCAGCCATTTCTCGCAACTCTGAGCAGACGGGTAGCCACAGTGCTGTGCTGGAGGCTGGTAAGAACCTGTCAAAGCACTGCACAAGCTACGTTGAGTCCATCCAGCAGATGAGGAACAAGTTTGCCTTTCGAGAGGCCATCAGCAAACTTGAGAACAACTTGCGTGAGCTTCAGATCTGTCCCACTGCCACAGGGGGTTCTAATACACAGCAGGACTTCAGCAAGCTGTTGTCCTCTGTCAAAGAGATCAGTGACATTGTTCAGAGGTAGCGCCATAAAATCACAACCTACAAAGACAAGGAAATTGATAGAAACTGTATGTTACCCCTTCCAAGCTGTGGCCAGTGTTGAGCTCTTGGTAGAGGGTAAATTCTGATTGAGAGCAGCAGCATATGTTCTCGCTACAGTACGCTCTGACTTACTTCTGCCTGTGGTTACTATGGATGGACTGTAAGGAAACTTAATGTGGATGTCTCTCATCAGCCTTAACTATGAATGCACATTGTTATTTGGCCTTAATATGAGGCTAGGGGCCAATTCTTCATCAACCTGACTTTTTTCCATTTTTGAAACTATCATGTCTTACCTATTTTTCTTTTTTTTCTTCCATCACTTGACATTAACAGAAAAAAAAAGCCTTAGATACTTTCTTCCATCACTGATGGCGTGTTGGCATTTATGCTGCGACAATGAGCAAAGTCAAATTAACTTAACCTCATCTTTTTCCAGGATGCCTTACAATTTCTGCTTGTGTTTTCCATTGATATCTAAGAATACTGGAAAACACAAAGAGCCTCATCTTCTTCTTCTCTGCATTATGTCATCAGTGACTGGTTGTATGCCGATTGATGAAATTTTATCTTTTTGTATGGCTGCTTTCTGCAGTATTTGCAACTGTGTGCCATAAAGAAGCATTTAAGGCAGAATGAGCCTTCATCTTTTTGCTTCTGCACACTTTGGTAAGAAATAGTGCCTTAAACACTATTTGAAGGGTGGTTTTGGTATTGACACTTTCAAGTGCAGATGAATGGCCTTGGCTAAATTGTGCCACATACTTAAGAATAGCTGTGTTTTGATCAATGGTTATAAATGTTTGCCATACCAAAAACGTTTTGTCTCCAGTCTGTACTGGACAGGGACCAGGGTCCAGGATCTGCAACTTAGTGGATCTATTGTTTTATATTGTCCTTTGACTGGACCTTTTTAGAATAAAATTATATATATACACACACACGTTTGATTCAACCTTCTCTAGATGCCAGTCATAAAAAGCCATCAGTAGCAATTTGGCCTTGCAGCACTGTACTCTCTGTTAAGAGGGGCAACAGACTGTGTTTCTCTAGCAGGCCTCTGCCCCCTTAAAGAATATAGGTTTCATTTTGTCTGAATGCTGTTGCAGAGGCCCTTCCTCCTCCCCAGAAAGAAAATGTATATCCTGGGGGAAACACTGGACTGAGATGTTTGTGGTTCTGTCACTTTCTGTCTTACACGACATTTTGTAACTTGGAAGATGACCATTACAAGATGTCGCTTCCCCATATGCATCTCTTGGACATTTTCAGTATTTGTGCTGTAGTCGGCTCATCCCACACGCCCTGACTGACTGCGATACCTGAGGACAAAAGTCACCGCTGCCTGCCTTGACTTTAATATGGTACTGTCATTGTTGCCTTTTTTTTTTTTTTCCTTCCAATTCCCCCCCTGTATCAAACATACCACTACTCTACTTTTGTGTCAAAGCCTCATTCACCAATTTTGTAGACAAACTTTCACTACATTTGTAAATGTTTACTTTTCCTTTCTCTAACTTGGGTGCAATTTTTGTTGCAATAAAATACAAAGCCATTGTGCTACTTGAAATACACTTCTGAATCTGGTGGTTTTTAAATGTGATTTCCTCCGTGTGAAAATCTTTAGTCATTTAAACCAGATCCAAAGTCCCCGTCTTTATATCCGTGTCTTTTACATCATTAGACAAAAGGACAAAGAGACAGGTTATGTATAATTTATTTTTCTATCTAGATTATTTTGTCATTAAAATCAAAATGTCAACATTTTTAAAATCATATACACGCAAGAACGCATTTAAATGTTAGCACAGCTCCTTAAAAATTTATACATATGTACTTTTTTTGTACTTGTGGACAGACGAAAGCAGGAAGTGGTCACTCAAACTGCAAAGAGGTGGGACACAGGAAAAAGGAAGCCCCAGCCCACCCACTTCCCACAATAACAAACCAATCCCCACTCCCGTAAAGTTAAGACAGCGATGCAGGCCCCTCCCACACAGAGGAACCATGATGGGGTGAAAAAACAAAAAACAGAATAATCAACACAAACATGCCTTGTCCTCCAATTTTTACAGAAATGACAGGTTTGCTGACATAAATACTACTGTGAACATCATCTCAATCCACTTCCACTCCCCTCAATCAAATCGGCAGGTTCAGTAGTGTGCAGACGGGATGGCTGGGGGGGCTGTCTAGGCGTCTGTCCTTTACATACATTTATTAATAGAAACTATGTTACAGAATTTCCCAAGCATGAGTTACAGGCAACCCACTAGCACACCAACTGTACAGATCTTGGCAGAGCCACCAAATAAATTTCTAAATCCAAAGTACAGTAGCAAGGTCATCACCAGCAGTTTAGAAGCAATATATACAGCTGTCCAATCAGGGAATTGCTATGTTACAGAGAAATCGTACTTTAAGGAAATAGAAACATAACATGTTTTTTGATAACTTCATATCTCAGGGGCATGCTGCTTGGTATTTTCAGAGGCAGAGCAACAACTGCCCACATGAACAAGAAATCAGCTCTTCAGTGCAGCTTCATTAAGATAAGGGAGTGTGAGAGATTAGTTTTTACACCCAAATATTAAGAATGTGGGTTTAAGACAATGCTGTTGACACTTGGTTATTGAAGATATTATGAACCAGGTCTCGATTTACTTATCCAGTAAAATGAAAGAATTTTCTTAAATAAAGTACATTTAATCGAATCGAGGTGAACCGAAGAGCAGGTGCAGCAAAACAAAGACTAAAGAGTAATAATTGTAATAAGGCAACAAACACTGACAAAGAAATGCTGGTAAAGACAGTCTGTTGATATGATAATAATGATAATGATGGGGAGAGCTTCAGGGGTTAGATGTATGAAGGGGAGAGCTGGTGCAAAAGAACCTGATGTAAATTCATCTTTTCATAAGAAGCAGAAAAGGTTTTTCTTTTCTTTTTTTTGTTATTAAAGTGACATCTTAATTTAGTCAAAAGAACCGTCCGTCCAACTTTGTAACACAGAGACCAGCTGGAAAACTCCAACGTTCCTTCCTGTGACATCTCAGAAAGACCTGGGGGGTGGGGGGGGGGGAGGGAGATACCCAAAGGAAAGTTGAGGGTAATTTCCAACATTTACGGTGATGATTTCTAGCTTCTTTTTTTTCCCTACTGTATCTCTTGAGTTCATCACATTTGACAAAGGAATTTACTTTGTGCCAAGCAGCAAAAATTTAAATAAAAAGCCATGAGCAGATTTAAATCCTGCTTAAAAAGCTCAATCAGTTACACATTCCTGGACAAACACTAAAGAGCATCTACTTGGGTGGATGCTTGTTACACCACTACTTTGCTTTCTGCTCCCACACAAATGAAGCACAAATGGAAAATCTCATCTGCAGGTCTTGATAAAATGTTGGAATTGTAAACCATGCAAGAGAGGAGTCTGGGAATATAATTTAGATCTGGCTTATACATAACTGATCAGAGGTTGATGAAACTAAATGCAGTGTTTACATTTCATATATAGCGATAAAACCCAACATAAAAAACAGTCTTGCTTTATTATCATGTGAACATTACATCTATCTAAAGTGTCAGTGACCAGTGTAATGTGTGGTGGCATCTATAGTTCTACTGATGAGGGGGGGCGGTGGGACTAGAATGAATGGTGCAGGACTGAGGGGGAGCGAAAGAGGAGAGTTATGGGACGAAAATATACTGAGAGTTTTAAGATGAGAAGTGAGACAGAAACAGAGGGAGACAAGCAGAGAAGAGGAGGAGGGGGAGATGTAGTCCACACAGCATAGCTCAGTCTGGCCCAAGTCGATATTCGCCCCCTGTTCCTTTCCTCCGCAGCCCCACTCTCATGTAGCTCCTGGTGCAGTGAGGGATGAACGTACGGAGGTGTCGGAATGGATGGAGGGGGTTGGTTGAGGGGGAACAGACAGAGAGAAGGAGGGAGGGCGCGGGGGCTTTTGCTTGGTCATTAGCAGCCGCAGCCTTCCCTTTGGGGCTGTGGTTCGCTGGTTAGCCGACCGCCCTGAGGGGCCGAGGGCTTATGCTGAACCCCGGATTCGGCAGCATTCAGGTCCAGGCTGCCATCTTGGATGTTCTGGTAGATTTTCTTAGCAGCTTCCAGGAAGGCATCTTCAACATTTTCACCTCTAAACACAGAATTAACATGCATGTGAGAAAGACGGCAAAAAAAAAAACATTTAGAAGGAAAAGCTAACGGTAGGCAGTAACTAAAAACAAATTTCCACAGACTTACGTTTTTGCACTGGCTTCCAGAAACAACAAACCTGTGAAGAACAAAACACGAATGATTAAAACAGTTTCAAGTTCACATAGCGAGCCCTCCTTCACCCTCTCTTTGAGTTAAAGACATATCTGCAACTTTCTCTCTCCCCCAAACTCATACTTTAACTTACCGACATAAAAAAATAAATAAATAAAAAGGATGTTAATCTTAACCCTCTTTCCTGACTTCCTCACATACACTGTTTCATGTCCGTCTCACCGTTTTCCTCAGCAAACTGCTTCGCTTCTTCATATGTGACATCCCTCTGGGCCTCCAGGTCTGCTTTGTTTCCTATGAGAATGATCACCTGACAGCACAGACACAAAACAGAAGAGTGAGACAACTCCTCGGACAGCAGAGCTTCTTTGGGAGAAATGTGCTTTCTCAGCTTATAAGCAATCATAAAGCCGAAGACGGTACAGTAAGCTTCATTTCTACTGATGAGCCGTCTATTGATAGAAGAAGAGATCCACTGAGGAACATATGAATGTAAAATGCCTGGTGACTATGAAGTCATTAGACCTGTAATGTGCTGAAGTAATGAGGGTTGGTTGAGGCATGGGTAAAGCATTCATGTTTTATTCAAGTAGATTTTCTCTGTTGTATTCAGAAATAGTCATAGAAGTCCTCACAGTATGATGAACTCCACATCATTAGCCGTGGTGAAAATGCAACTGTGCTGTGGCAATGTCAAATAGTAAACAACTATGGGATAAGAAGAATGCTCCCTTTCTGCTGCAGAAAGGAGTAATAGGTGCAAATGTATTGCTGATGTTCTCAAGACAATTTGTGCTCATGTGAAGTTGTTGTCTCTGGTCTTTCAGAGTTAACACATAACTTGGATCAAATTAAATATATCTTTATTTTAATTGAATTGTTTTTTAGAAAAACCAGAATTGGTTCTTTAAGATCTCTTGCAATGAGCTTTTCATTCAAATGATCAAAACTAAAGATTCTTAGTATTCAGCATTACAAACCAAAAGCAGACTCATGTTTCCAGTTGGAATGAAAACTATGATTGCACTTCAACAGTGCCATCATCTGGCCAAAACAAGGTACTTCAAACACAAATGATGAAAATAGGGGTAGGTTTCGGCTGCTTCTGTAAGATGCAGTCAACATTGCATATAAATGACATGGCTCTCACCTCTGGTACATATGAAACGATTACAAAAAGCTGCCTTCACTGGATTCAGACCATTTAGTTCAGTAATATAAGAAGATCACATTAAAAACACTTTGAACTGTGTTTGGCCCACAATAAAAGAGATACATTCAACATATTTAATTTTATATTTATGGGTCTAAATGTACTCCGTTGCCTGGAATAAATAACGTAACCACTATTGGTTTGACACCAAGGCAATAACTTGCAGTTGATATAAAACATATAAACCCATTTCTCTGATGGAGTGCAGGAGGATGTCAAGCTAATCAGATTCACCAAGAACAACCTATTTAACAAACAGAGAAGCTCTGTGGCTTTTAAAAGACTTGGAGAAAAACACAAGAGAAACCAGGAATGAAGCAATGAAGGAAAAAGCAAGAATGTAAAATCATAAGAAAAATGAATAACAGGGGAAAAGCAAATAAGTTTTAAAAAGGCAGGGCCGTACATTTGTTGTGATACAGAAACTATAACACAAAAACAATTAAGTGCAAATATTTTAATTGATATTACTTACAGTATTGGGGTTGGTAAGATTTCTGGCATCAGTCAGCCAGCTGCTAAGGTGGTTGTAAGTGCTTCTCCTGAATGACATCAACAGAAGACAGAAGTTACTGTGACATTCATTCAACACATGATGACTTATAAATGTACCATCCCAAGTTTCACTTTCACATTAAGATAATGCTCATTTTATTAGAGCCTCACCCTTCAACTACAGGTACAATCATCTTTGCACTCACAGCTCCCATGTAGAACAGAGGAAACACTCCTCTTTTGAACCCATGTTTGTGCATTACATCTGCAGAAACTGTGCACCAACGCTAATGTAAACATTTCATATCAGTTTTTCCAGTTCAGTACAATTCATCCCCTGGGGCTAAAAACTGGAATCGCCTGGACGTTAGACAGACACTCCCCATGGTGAGCTGTTTGGTACACTTGTGATATCATAAAACAGTTTAGAGAAGAGGGCTGGACGCAAATTTGTAAGAGATATTTTTGGTTTATATTTGATCTGGAAGCCTAATAGGGTGGATTGTGTTGTTATCAGAGGCTTTTTCTATCAGCTTCCTGTTCTTGTAAAATTCACTAGATGGTAATCACATACAAGCTGGAAGTGGTGAGACCATGTAGCAACTGTGGATCTCCCAAAAACATGAGAAGCATCTTCTACCTAGTAATGTCATACACCATAAGTGCTCCTGCAGCTCCGCGGTAGTAGGAGCGGGTGACGGCCCTGAAGCGCTCTTGTCCTGCTGTGTCCCAAATCTGCAGCTTGATCTTCTGTCCGCTAACCTCGATTATCCTTGTACCAAACTCCACGCCAATTGTATGAGGGCAGTCTGCCATGACTGTAGGGAGGAAGCATGGGAAAAACACATTTTATTTCATTCTTTGTGTCAATGAATTCGGTTGCAATTCCACATTTGATCATGTTTTCAAAATTTTTCTGTCACTACATGTACCACAGATAATTCATAAACTCAGATGAACTCTGTGATAAAGTTTCTCCTTTCTTTGCCAGTTGAAACTTAAAACATAGACCTAGTCTAAACTTAACATACATCCTGTAAAAGTGAACATGCATCTACACTAGTCAACTTTTGAAGTGGATCAAGATTTTTCATAGAAGGTATATGAACACAAAAAATGATTGCTACATTATCTCAGTGCAGCATGTTGGTGTGATGTATTGGCAATGTTTTGGCAAACAAAACTTAATGCTTCATTCATTTTTGTCACCTCCAAACATGATTTTTTGATGCAAGGTGCAACATGGTCTGTTAACACAATCAAGCAATGATGACCTTAACTGAGCACAGGTTATCATTTAAGGCTTTAACAGCTTCTTTTGAAGTGAAAAGCATCAACAATGCCAGGTGCAAATCATAGAGGAAGAATAAGTGATGCTGACCTGAATAGGGCTATCGGGATGCTGCAATGAGGAATGACACAGAGGGCAGTTTGCACTCAAACAGTACGAAGACGACTGCATGAAGCTGACTTGAGGGCTGGAAGACCAGCAGTGACTAGAGCACACATGCAAGCACGGCTGCAGTTTGCCACAGAGCACCGCAGGTGGACCTTGCATGACTGGGGCAATGTGCTCTTCACTGATGAGTCTCGTTTCTGTGTAGACTTCTTGGACAGGCGCAGGAGAGTCTGGCGACGCCCTGGAGAGCGCAATTTGCAACAGAACATTGTGCAGCATGACAGCTTTAGGGGAGCTTCAGTCATGGTGTGGGGAGGAATCTCAATGGGAGGCAGGACAGATCTTGTGGTCATCGAAAACAGCAGCCTCACTGGACAGAGATACAGGGAGGAAATCCTAAGGCCTGATGTTCGACCTTACGCTGGAGCAATGGGCCCAAATTTCCTGCTGATGGATGACAATACCTGTCCACATGGTTGAGGAATTTCTTGAAGAAGAGGGCATCGCAAGAATGGAGTGGCCAGCGCAGTCCCCTGACCTCAACCCAATTGAGCATGTTTAGGCTGAATTGCGGAATCGACTCTGTGTGCGTCTGGCCCCTCCAAGAATCCGAGTTGAGCTGCGCACAGCTGTACTGAAGAATGGCGAGCCATACCTCAACAGACAAACCGCAACCTGATCTCCAGCATGCACAGGTGCTGTCAAGCTGTGATTGAAGTTCGAGGTGCTAACACTGACTATTGAGTTGTTAAATTGCCATTTCAAATTTGTGATGTTGCTCTTTTGACTTTTTTTTTTTTAACTAAAGTTTGACTGTCTTTCATGTTAGCCTTATTTTCTCACGTTGATCACTTCATATCTTTCATCTTTTGCAACTGTACAATAAATCAGACCTTGTTTTGTTGCCCCAATTGAGCTCAATTCTTGTTTTGAACATTCTGAATTCCCAAATGGTGGAGCAATTTCAGTGCATCCACAACATGGCACCTTCATGACTCCTTGGGGCGCTCCACAGTAATGTTCACACTGCATTGCCGGCAATGAAGTGTCAGATGCATTTTCAGTCCATTCTGACATTGTTTAAATCACCAAAGCTCTGAATTAACCATTCTTTTTTGGTTCCACAGCGACTTCACTAGTGTGTGACAAGTCATTTTGCACCTTGCTTCAAACAGTCATGTCTGGTGACCATCACAGTCACTGAAGCATGACAATCTTGATCAAACACATTGCCAAGACATCAAGTTAACATTTTATACCAAAATTGTGCAGCAACAACTGATGTCAGAATTGCTGTGATGGAACTTGACGACTGTAATGTCTGGTGTTAACTACCGGCAGGTACAGCAGTAATAATTAATTACAACATTTAGAGTCAGAGCTGTGTAAACTAAAGATATAAACAAGTAGAAAGAATAAAATTTCTTTCAAATTCATAGTGAAAAGCTTTTTCCTAAATCACCCTGAAATATATGTGCACGTGTCTGTATGTGTGGATATGGGCAGGATGTGACCTTAGACAAATGAATGAGAAACTCAGCATCTGGCTTGTTAATAGTAACACCAAACATTACCGAGCTGAATGGCAATGTGAGGCTGCAGCTGGCTCATACACGAGAGAAGAGACTCTCACTGTTGAGCTCACACTCATCTTTTATGCCACCGACTTCCGCTGGCAAATTAAGAAATCTAAAGTGATTTAAGCACTCCACTGGAACCTGGCAACATTACATGCACTGAAAGCACATGCACAGATGAAAAGGAGTTAAAAAAAAAATCAGGGCAGGGCAACACTTACATTTCTTTTCTGTGAACTGGTGAAGCAAACATGACTTCCCTACCCCCATGTCCCCTGTGGAGAGAGACATGGAGAAAAGCTCAGGTCAACCGAGGAACAGAACAACAACTCCCTATTCAAGCCTGCAGAGCTGTTCCCATACATGATGTAGCAGTTCTTCTGTCGCAGTCAGCAAAGGTACTTTAAATTTCATGTGGACTTAGGAAAACAACACACAGGAGAGACACAATGTTTCCAGATGTTGGAGATGTTTTTGTAACTAAATACAGTAAAGCAAAAAATAGCAAATAATATGAAATGAATGAAAAAGACTTTTTCCTGAGAGAAAATGCAATCGTGGTAGTTTCTTCTTCTTTTTTTTTTTAAATACAAAAAAATAACAGAGATAATCAGAATAAAATAAGGCCTTGTTCCGAAGGGTGAGATGATATATGAAGAAAAAACACTGAGAAAAAAAACTGATTGCTTTTTCCATCTAAAAAATGGTAACACTGGGTGTCTTAAAAACCATAATGTCTTGAAAGCCAGAAACATTTTAAGAACAATGTCATTTGAATGCAGTTGAGCCAATATATCTATGCAAGTGTAAAGCTCTGATCATGCTTTGGGTAAAAAAAAAGAAAAAGAAAAAAAAAAAGACAACTCCACAAAGTTTTCTGGACCATATACTGGAAGGGAAATGTATGCAAAGGTTTTGAGGTGTCCCCTTAAGTTCATCAGTATGGCACACAAGAATGGCTGCACACTAGTGGTCAGTGGCAGGGCTCACTTACCAATTATGATGTATTTGAAAATGTAGGAATAGTTATATGGTGCGGTGGCCATCTTGGCTCTGGAAGACAAAAAAGAAAAAGAGGAAACAGCTTAGTGATTTAAACTTAATGATAATAAAAAAAAACATTTGTTGGTGTCTTTGAAGTCACATTACAAGTTACAAAAGCATAAAACAGTGACACCAGACAATAACAAAACAGATAAATCAAAGCAAAGAAATGGCCTAAAAACAAGAATATTGCACTGTCTCCAGTTAGAGTATGCCATTTTGCACAGGCGAGTTTTGAGTTTGGATTTGAATGTTATGATGGAATATAGGTACCGCAAGCAAGGTTAATAACTGTAGCTTATTCAACATGTAAGCTAAATTATGATGCTCCATTCATCTTCCATTCAGGATCTCAGTACCTTGTAGCACTTACACTTAGCATCAACTATATTCAATCTGCTAAATGTGTTTTCAAAGATTATCGTGAAGTTTTTTCTCAGGTTTAATTAAGGCTCTCTCCACATGATTAAAATGCATATATTGCAGGGGGGGAAAGAAAACAAAAAAAAATACAAAACAACAACAAAAGAAGCCACAATCATTATACAGACCAGTCTATCCGTACTGGATTTACCAAGTTACAACATAAACTGGTCAAATACATGTAAAACCATAGCACAACTGGTGCCTTTATCTCAGATTGATTCACAGGTAAGGCTGCCACAATTCAGAAATTTTAGTAGGCAAATTTTATGGCATAAAAACAACTACTAAAAACAACTGTCTGTTTATGCCTTTTCATATCATTATATTACAAATAATCTAATAATCAACCTCCACATATAGAACAGCAGCTATGTATTGCCAATTGATGCATGAACTAAGTTAAATTAAATAATCTTTGTATCTGGCTCACCAGTAGATTTAAGCAACAGCAAATTTTACAATCAGTTAACAACCCACAACTAAATCACAAAGTTTATTCAGCATTTATAATAGGTTGAAGTTGAATAAAATGGAAAAAGCCATCTAGAACAAATAGTCAGGTGATGAAAAGGCTAACTGTGAAGGCTGATAGGAAAATATAGACTTGTACCCCTAAGTACCAAAAGTCATTAATACCACACAGAACTGCCTAATACAATAAGCAGTAGGATGACTACAATATCCTCATTTAAGAGAGAGAAAAAAACATGAACAAAATTGAGACATTTGGAGTAATGGGTTAATTTGAACATCTAAGGGTGAAGAACGGTCTTCAAATTTAACAAAAAAAAATAGTATCTCCTGACAGCTCAGTAACAGCGATAAACTAATTTTGATGACACTATGTACACAAGAATACCTCCATCATTAAAGGTGGTAGAGCTAAAAATAGCTCCAACACCTATCCATCGATGCTTTATTGTTCACAATCAAACCATTGCACATCAGTTAAAGAGGCACTGAAAAGCATTAAGTTTACAAAATACATCAGCAAATCACATAAAAAATAGCACAAAAGAAATAAGATCAAGCAAAGCAGCCTCCTCAGGTTAGAGGTAAGAGCTCAAATAATACAGCTTTGAGGTGTAAAATAAGTACAATATTAAAATACAAATAAAAACTAATTGTGCACCGCCCTGTTTTTAAATGATATAGAGGCAATAAGAAAACCACTCCCCTGTAGGTTGGATTTTTAAAATATTTTCTTTTTCTCCTCTGCCTTTAATGTCAAAGTGTTTTCAAAACTAGCTTACCTGCTATCAACGGCAGTTTCTGGCATCCTTGCCACATTCATTTGTTAAAAACACAGATTTTATGTAGTCCCTGGGTTAACTTTGGGAGGCTAATCTATTTCATAGTAGCAGATCAAGTAGTCACTGTATCACACGTGAACAACTGAATATCAACACACCAGCCATTTCGAAAGAAACAGAAGAGGACATTATCAAAGGAAAAGAGGAAAAGGAAGAGCAAAAGAGACAGAGCAGAATATAAGACAAGAGTCAACATCAGACTGACTTTTACTGTCTGGGGACAGCGATAGGTAGGTCGTAGGGAACAAGATGGATGCTAAATTAGCTGTTGTTAGGGGGCGCATTATTGAGAAAATCTACCAAAGTTCCGTAGTGCCTCTTTAAGTTTGTAATCTGACCCAGATATGAAACATCCAATATCCAAAATAACAGATCTGTAGCCGACAGATCAGAGCACGCTTAAATTTTCAACATCAAATCGGTGCATTATGTAACACCATGTCCTGACATGCATTTAATAACTTTGTGAAATACTTATACGCCTTTTCATAATATTGTACAATATTTTAGACTTAAAGAAAGCATAACCATTCAGAAAAGTTTTCTTGGCGCCTGCCAAAGATAATCAGTCTTATACCAGTGTTTTTCTTTAATCAAACTCAGTAAAAAGTGTGCTGAAGTCAAAGCACTTTCTTAAAACTGAAATCACTGCACAACATTAGAACCACAGCTGCTATTGTGTACATATTTTTTTACACCTGCAGTTTTTGACCATGTTTCATAGGCTACATGAATGCTGACACAACCACAAAAAAATGTTGATGCACTGTGATAAAAGAAATTAGAGAAAAAAATGCAAGGAAAAAAAAATCTACAGGCTTGCATCGTGGCATGGCACTGTGTTAGCACAGTCACCTCACAACAAGAGAGTTTCTGGTTCAAACCTCGGTTTTTCAGTGAGGTTTCTGCATGTCCAGGCAAGGTTACAGTTTGTTGTAACTTTATCTTCGAAACAATAAAGAATATTGAATCTTTAATAACTTACAAAAATGAAAACACTGACATAACACATCCACATATGTACTTATATGGAAATTCCAAGATTGGACTCGTCTCCCAAGAATATGATATAAAAAAAAAAATCTAATAAATGTAAAAAAAATAAATACTTTGTGCAATTTGAGGATTTCAGATCCACTTGTACTCTGTTTTGACCTGTGTACCTTGCTGGATGCAGCAATTTTACTGGCTCAATGGTTAGCCATCACAGTAAACAGAATACAAAGTGTGTACGCAAACTCTCTGGATGGTGCAGTGCATTTGACTAATGTGGCTACAAAACATCCTGGTGTGATTCATCAATTGGGATTGATTAGTTTCAGAGCGCAGTGGGCATTTTTTCTGGAACACCACAGGAAAAAAACAAACAGATAATGGTGTCACACTAACTCTGGTCAGGTTAGGGGTCAAGTGTCCTCATGTTCAAAGATGCTCAACCCTGTGAAAAGACTAAAGGTTTGATGCCTAGTATATGCATGGCCAAATCATAAAATATTAAATAAATTAAGTATTTTAACAGTACATATTTGTGTAGTTCTACCTTTAAGTAATATGTGAAAAACAAAAGTTAATGAGGGAATCAATGAGTATAATAACTGTTTTTGTTGGTGGCACAAGAAAATAAATTTGGCTCACACTAGCAGCCTCCAACAAGCTGTAACTTTACCTGGGAATTGGTAATTAGTCTGGCAAACAAGAACTGGATAACTGAACCGAAGAACAATCTGAACATGTTACATCCACATTTGCTGCCTGGGTATGTATTAAAATGTTTAACTTTGATATAAAATATTAAATAATCTTAGAACTGATACTACAAGCTTGTTTATATGTGCATATTTTTTATGAGAATGAGGGTCACTAGTATGATGGGGGAGTTAATCTATTGAGAGTAAATATACCCTTCAAGGTGTTTTTCAAATACATACGTTTTTATAACAGATATTAAAAAAAATATCCATCAAAAAGTTGGCAAGCCAACACCATATGTGCCCACACTGCAATCTCAGCACAGCACTTCTGTCGAATGAAATTGTGTAACGGCATTTCCTACGGCGAACAGACATTCCTCGAAGAGAAAAGAAAAGTTTAACTTATGAGTAACAACCATGAGTTATCAGGAACTCATTACACATATTGTACACAGTAGGCTCATACCTATTATTACATCACTTCCTGACAGATATTTTGCTACCTCGTCAGCCACTTTTGTTCACCTGTAGTAGAAAAATTGAATTAACCAAATTACAGAAATAACATTTTCACCTTCATTTCCATGTAATTTCTCAACTTTTAAGGTTTGACTTTTGGTCTTTTAATGACATGATTTGATTATGTCCCCTAAGTGGAGATTTAGCTCTATAAACTGTTTCCCAAAGACACTTAACTTCTACTATATGAGTGACCATAATTCAATAGGCTTCTATTGACAATTATATAATCGATTTAGTTACCAATTCCTTTAACAACAACAAGACGTGGGCATATACTGGATTTCAGTAAACTGCAAATACATGGAAATAAGGTGGAAGCAATTTCTTGGATATGTTGGGGAGTATCACCGAAAAGTTTCAACACCACAAATTCAAAACATAAGTAAAAATCAATGAAGGGATCACCTTTACATCACCTTTTGTCAACAAAACTTAAAGGACATACCTAAATTTAACATTGTAATAGATTTGCTCTGATATTTAATGTTACTAAACCATTGTGTGGCTTACTCTATAATAATGGTATGAAATAACCTGAATTAATACAATTTAATTCCAACCATTTGACAATCATCAACTGAAATTTCATCATGGTGACAATACTATTGGTTCCAATGGGTCCTTCAAACATTACAAGAATCATGACACATAAATGTCTACATGACATTCAGGCCCACTATTCAAATCATGTGACACCGTAAAAGCTCTGAAACAACATGACAGATCATCACTTTAATTTAACACTCTACCCCAGTGCACTCATATTAAACAAAAGCCCAGGTAACCTGGTGGTTGATAGAAAAAACTTATTTATACACAGGACGCTGGAACCACAAACAAAAATGATACAGCACTTAAAGGCTAAAAAAACGCAGTTGCAATCAAATTGTTTCCAAAATAACGGTTTATATATATATATATATATATATATATATATATATATATATATATATAAAAAAA
>JAOXYM010000020.1:12375194-12388400 GCA_028567055.1 Leptatherina wallacei | reverse complement strand
TATATATATATATATATATACAAAAAAATAAATAAAGCCTGTGTTGTGGCTAACACACTGTTGGCTAAGATTTTGCATTAGACCTTATATACAATGCTGCTCTGGAGATTATCAAGATATCATCACCACTGCCTTTCAAGAAAACAGACTGACCAGGGACTGTTAAATCAACGAAAAAAATGACTGGAATGTCAGATGTAAACGTTTTAATATAACATCCTAACCCCTACATTGCCCCCCAAAACGTTGATTAGCTTAGCTTAGTAACCGGCAAAATGACGGCATCGGTTTGAGTAGTTAAATGTTATTAATGATACCACAAAGAAAAATGAAAGCTGCCAAGCGGAAGAGGAAATACAACCTAACACTGACATGGTTAACTAGCTAGATGGTCGACTCTGATTAAATTCACTGCCCTATATTAGCTATTTTGATTGCTAAGTTAGCATTTGCTACAGCTACTTTTCTTGCTGACATAATTACTGTTTAAAAACAAACCCCACATATCACAACCCATAAGACAGTTACCTCTATCCGCACACATAACGTTGATTAAGTAACACATATTGGTTAATCTAGATTCAAAACAAACCTGGCCTCAGCCTTATTTCACAAAAGCTACAGTACACCAAACTAACGAAAGCTAGCGATAGCTTTAGCAGGCTAATTTATCAGTTTATGGAATATGCTTTCGTATTTGTCTGTAAATAACAAATTACCAAGTTATTTGTCATGAAAGGTATTACCGTCCACCCTTTAAATAGACAGTTTACATTAGTGGAGCCAAAAACACAAACACAAAAACAAACCTAGCATTCCGTTAGCTAGCTCTTAGCTTTTCATTAAGCTAACTCCTGGCACATATAGCTGAAGTTTAACAGTGCCTGCTGTTTCACTATTTAAATGTTCACGTCTCAAGTCCTATATAAGATAAAGTACACGTATAAGAGTCATCAATAATTCCTCATTCTTTGTCCTTACCAGGAATTATATATTTTGAGCTCTGAGTTCTGGAGCTGCTCTGAAGAGGTATGCAGGTTATCCTGGCTCAAGTATGATCTGTCTATCCAAGATGGCTGCTCGTGGCACAGGGTTTCCTCCGCTCTATACAATGGGCTTCTGGGACAAAGAGCTTCGTATGCGGCGATTTGCAGTTTTCTACTTTAGTGGAAGGTAACTATCTACACAGGTGTATTGGGGTAGCAGGAATGGGAAGTAACAGATTACATGTATTAAGGATTATGTTTTCAGATTGATAAGATAAACAACTTTGTGTACATGTAATAGTACAATCAACCCCTACTACATTTGTAAAATGCATAACAAGACAGACATAAGTACATTTGCATTACCTGTGTTATAAAATTGGTTTTAACAGAAAAATATCAATTTAGGTGGAAACTTATGTTTATGTCAATTTTAAAATGGAGTATTTTCAGTGTTTGTTAAAAAAAACAAATGCAAACATTATCTCCAATATTCAGATTAGATTAATGTAGGCTACAATAATGAAGTGTTGTGGGTTGGTGGAAGAAATCTTTGGAAAATATCCTCAATCCCACCAACACATCTGAGGAAGCAGAGTCTGGGGACCTAGGGGTGGGTTCTTTTATCTCCGGATCTGAGGTCACTGAGTCAGTTAAACAGCTTCTCAGTGGATGGGCCCTGGGGGTGGACAAGATCCACCCAGAGGTCCTTAAAGGCTCTGTATGCGGTGGGGTTGTCTTTGTTGATATACCTCTGCAGCATTGCATGGACATAGGGGACAGTGACAGACTGGGGTGGTTGTACCCCTATTCAAGAAGGGGGACCAGAGGGTGTGCTCCAACTACAGGGGGATCACACTGCGCAACGTCCCTGGTAAAGTCTATTCATCATTCGATCCTGGAGAAGAGGGTCCATCAGATAGTCGAACCTCGGATTGAGGAGGAGCATGTGATTTAAGTCCCGGTCGTGGAACAGTGGACCCGCTCATGGAGGGGGCATGGGAGTTAAACCAACCAGTCTACATGTGTTTTGTGGACTTAAAGAGAGGTATGCAACTGTGTCCCTTGGAGACTCCTGTGAGACACCCCCTTGTACGAGTTGTCCAGTCCCTGTACCACCAGTGCCAGAGTGTGGTCTGCATTGCAGACAGTTTGTTTTCAGTGAGGGTTTGACTCTTCCACGGCTGCCCTTTGTCACTGATTCTGTTCATAACTTTTATGGACAGAATTTTGAAGTACAGTCAAGGTGTTGATTGGATGTGGTTTGGTGGCCTCAGGACTGGGTCTCTGTCTTTTGCAGATGATGAGGTTCTTTTTGCTTCATCAAGCCATGATCTCCAGTTTTCGCTGAAGCAATTTGCAGCCGAGTGTGAAGCGGTAGGGATGAGAAGCAGCACCTCCAAATCCGAGACCATGGTCCTCAGCCGGAAAAAGGTGGAGTGTCCTCTTCGCGCTGGGAATGGGGTCTTACCCCAAGTGGAGGAGTTCAAGTATCCCAGGGTCTTGTTCATGGGGGAGAGAAGAGTGGAGCAGGAGATTGACAGGCGGCGCAGCGTCTGCCGTGATGTGGATTCTTCATTGTACTGTTGCGGTGAAATGCGAAGCAGTCAATTAACCAGTCAATCTACATTCACACCCTTATCTATGGTCATGAGACGTGAAAGAAAAAAATCGCCAATACAAATGGTCAAAATTAGTTTCCTCTGCAGGGTGGCTGGGCTCTTCCTTAGAGATAGGGTGAGGGTCTCAGAGTAGATGAGATGGCTCGGGCATCT
The DNA here is from genome assembly GCA_028567055.1 of Leptatherina wallacei. Lineage (NCBI taxonomy): Eukaryota > Metazoa > Chordata > Actinopteri > Atheriniformes > Atherinidae > Leptatherina > Leptatherina wallacei. The sequence goes on along the minus strand of JAOXYM010000020.1, from coordinate 12,385,639 downwards.
GGTTAGGATGCCTCTTGGACGTCTCTCTGGTGAGGTGTTCCAGGCAAGTCATTCAGGAAGTAAAACCCAGGAAACGATGTAGGGACTACATCTCTCAGCTGGCCTGGGAACACCTTGGGATCCCTTCCGGATGAGCTGCCAAATGTGGCTCAGGAGAGGGAAGTCTGGGTTTCCCTGCTTAGGCAGCTGCACCTGACCTGACCCCGGATAAGCGGCAAGAAAATGGATGGAGCTTATGTTTTTATTTGAAATAGATTACTTTTTTTTAGCAACTTTTTATTTCATGAAATATTTAATCCCAGGTATCTGGTACTGAAAAATTCTTTATTTCACATTATGATCGGAATAAGTTTTCAAGATCTGGAAATAGTTTTAAATATAGATACATGTACATTTCCACAGCTGTGTAGTAATCCTGACCACCTGAACTGACTCACCTCTTATACCAACTAAAGTTCGATCTATTAAGTAGGAAAGATAGAAAAGATAGAACAAGTTATCCCTCTTTTTTATTTTCTCATGTAGCCCCTGGAATATCTCCAAGTACCCTAAGGGGTATGTGTACCCCCATTTGAGAAATACTGGTCTAGAGGTCAGCTTTTCTGGGCTCGGAGTCATCTGGGATGGGCCATCACACAGTGGAAATGTAGATTGTGGTCACTAATCAGTATTCAAGGTCTCCTTTGGAAGCAAATGGACTCAGTGTGCAACAGGTCAAAGACATAAAGGACCATCCAGATTAGCATCAGCAACAAGTCCAAAAGTCCAGTTCTGTGATGGATAGGGTTGTATCAGTGCCTTTGGGAAAGCTAACTTACACTTCTGTGATAGAAGCATTGAGCAGAAAAGATCACTGAAATTTTAGATCAATATATGGTACCTTCAAGATGGCATCCTTAAGAAGGAGATGCGTGAAATTATGCAAAACCATATTCTGTACAAATAACAAAAGGATAGTTGCAGGTGATGAGGGAGCAGTTAATGGACTGGCCTGCCTGCAGTCCTGACTGGTCCCTAATAGAGAATTTGTGGAGAATTTTGATGTGAAAAATGCAACATCGACAGCATTGTACTGCTGCACACTTAACGACAGAGAATTGGGACAAAACTTTACCTGAAAATCCTCATCCTTTGAAATCCCCAAATGTCCTTTATATGCTGTTAGAAAGACTGGAAAAATGTCAAAGGCTTAAACACTTTGCTGCTCTTTATGGAAAGTGTTAAAGGCCTCAAATGTCAATGTATGTTGATCAAGGAAATGAATTTTACAAGACAAAACCTTGAGTGCTTTGGGTTTATGTCTGCCCAGTCGTGAGATAAAATGTTCATTATTGTGGATGAAAATACAATCCCATATCAACAAAATTTGAGACAGTATGGAGAATGTGTTTTTAACATGTGATTTTAGATTAAGGTTATTTTGAGACAGCCATTGTTTGCCTTGGCATAACAAAACTGGCAGACATCAAGCCAGATCTCTTTTGAAAAATATCAAACATTTTAATACAGTAATTCACAACATTACATGCTTTCACTGAACAATATTCCATAGAAGAATTACATGCAGTGTGTTCTCCCACATTTGGTCTGTGGCCCCACCCAACAAACTTAAAACATATTTTTCACTCTTAAAAGTAAATATCCTGTGACTTCAGGAGAACATATCCACCACATATTTGATCTTGAAAAAGATAGCAAACTCCTTGACACAGAAAGGGACATGAGTCTTCCCATTCAAGTGGATCGAAGATTTTTGAAAGCTGAAGTCAGCATATTAATGCTTTACTTCATACAAGGTGTTTTTATCTGACTGACAGGATGAATCCAACACAAATTTTGCACAATTTTCCATACCTGAAGCTACATTTGAGTAAGTGGATTTGCACAATAAATTAACTGATGACTGTAAGATGCTGCAGAATTCTTTCGCTCAAACGTGTTCACAGTTTTATTTTGCCATTTCTGTGATCGTTAGTCCCAAGCCGTTGTGACAAAACCTATTTCATGGTGCTTACCAGTAACACCACTCTGAGTTACACACTCATTGAGCTGATAACACAAGCAGCTATGAGAAGAGTCCATCTATTTAATTCTTGAGCGGATCACAACCACATCCTCAGCAGCAGGACACTGAACAGTGCACAGATGTAGTGGAGTGTACTTGGATGCCAGAGGGGGGTGCTGTTACATAGGTCTGAGTCACAGCAGTGGATTCTCACCCCTGGCAGCTCTTGTTGCTGGCAGTGTCTTGATGTAGCACAGCCGCTGGTCAGGACGATTCCCAGAGCCGCTGGAGGGACAGATGGGGAGACAGTTAGTCAGATAAGAGTGATGAGCTGGTGTTTGGCTCAGCAGGAAAAAAAAAGCATAACTAAGCACCAAAAGCTGCAAGTGGATAATGAGGAGGGCATTAAGAGATCTTCAGAGTGCATAAGAGAGAGAGAGAAAAACCAGTCCTATGGAAAATAGTGTGTTTTGTGCTCTTGAATAGAGGAAACAAAAACTTTACATCAACCATTTTATACAGTATAATAAAGAGTTTGCTAATATATTTATTTAACTGGAAATGATATGTACAAACAAGGGCATTTTAGCAAGAAGGCATGTCACATCCTAATTCTCATCCTTGTAAGGGACTGCAGTCCTGCAGAGATCCCATAACCTTATTTAGTAGAAAGGAAGGAATAAAGTAAATTTGATTTATATAGCACCTTTCACAGTTAAAAACCACAAAATGATTTACAATAGAATAAAGAAAAATATATAAAAGACATTAAAAGCACATATCAATACACAAATACAGTCATAAAAAACCTTTGTCTAACTAAAAGTTTTGTAAAGATCTTCCTTGTTGGCCAACCAGGTACCTGAGTTTAGCAAATAGTTCATTTTAACATCAGGTTCTCTGGACTTTTTCTAGTTATTTTCTCTTATAACCTTGAAGTAGCTTCTTAATGATAACCCAACAACATCTCTTTTGCATATAACCCTTATAAGAAAAGCAGCATCCAAATCTAAACTGAACGCATAGGGATTTTGTATTTAAGATGAGAACAACACCTCCGACATGAAAAGCCCTGCCTCATCAGCCTGTTTTTGTTCTATGAACATACTATTGTTTTTTCATTGGAAATTATTGTAAAATAAGATGCAGTGTCTGCTGATAGTTGAGGTATCTGTTTTGTTTTTAGTAATCTCACTATAACAGTATTCAACATCTTTCCCTGTTGAAAGAGGACAGCTGTGGAGAAAGATGACATTGTTAAGAAGATAGCAACACTGGAGCTGTAATAGGCGAGAAACGTTTTCTATCAGAGGGCAAAGGAAATGCGACCTCTAGGAGTCTTATAGAACTTCACTAGCATCTGTTTAATTTGGCTTTGACATGGCCACATGAAGATTAACAGGCTGACTAGACACAGATTATCACCAATACACTGCTAAATAAATTTTGACTAAAAGCTTGTCATACTGTGCGTGACAGAATCCTTGTCTGAGTTCGCTGCTTCTCCGAGCACATGGAAAAAACTGCCTCATCAGCCACTTCAACATGTACGCGTTCTTGAGATGTCAAATAAAGAAACAGCTGGTTTGCCCAGGCTTCATTGGTTACACTCATCTGACCATCATCATCCTGCCTTGGATGTCCACATCCTCAGTTTGACTTAACATCAAACAATGAATGACTTAAAATTTAATCAGCAAAGCACAACAGAGTTGCATAACGAGCCTCTGCACAGAGTGAAATAAAATATTCACATCAGCCAGGGAAAGAACATTTACATGAAAGTATGATTAAAAATAATTATTCCAATGGCCGAGTGGTATGTCAAAGTGAATTTGTCATGACTTTCTAATCCGCTACCCCTTAAATATTCCCTGAATAAGTATTATATACAAGCGCATTAGCTCACTAGAGGAGAAACAAAAGCAAATATGTTGTTTATTGAGGTTTACTCACTGCTCTCTGTCTTGATGCAGAATCGGTGTTTGAAGCCCTTGTGTGAGTGGGTGCAGGTGATGACTTCTGGGTTGGAGCAGCCCACGTCCACATACCTCTGGCCTTGGATGATGTTGCAGCCATAACACTGCAGGCCTTGGACTACAGTGATGACACAGAAAAATAAATTAAGCATTGATGTGCGAATTGAATTTGAGTATGTTAAAATTCAGGGTTACAATTTGTCTATGGAAAAGAATATATATTTACACAGGTAGTAGAAACACTGTGATGCCAAGAAGTATGTTTTGGATGACAGGAAATGATGGGAAGAGATATAATCTTTTTAAGTTATTGAGTCTCATTCTTATTAACATAAACATAAGAACTGGACATACATATTCACTTCAGCTGCAGAGAGAGTGTATTTATATCACTGACAGCTGTACAGATTGGCATAATGGTTATCCTTAATTAAGATCTCAGAATTGAATTTGTACGCAATTAGAGGAAAGAGTTCTTCATTCATTCATTTCAGAAGCAAAGCCACATCAATTGAATCTAGATCTAATAAAAGGAACCCACAATGTAGGATGGCACAATTAAATGTGGAAAAAAGAAAAGTGTGTTTGTGTTCAATCAGTTTCTCTGCACCTGTGTTGTATTACTGTAGCCTTTCCTGGTACATATACTCCTGTTTTCTTTTAGATCAAGTCTTCTTACTGCTTCTGTTTTATTTATATTCCCTGTGTTTGTTCTGGGATTAATTTTTATTTTTCCTTTCCCTCTTTTTCTTCTTTTCTTTCTTTTGACTGGTTTGTTTTCTCTGCCGGCTCATTTTGAATAACATCTGCTTTTTGGAACTAAAGCTTGGATATTCAGTCTAAAACCTGTCTGTCCTGTGTCTGTAACAGTAAGCAAGAACCAATGGCAACCCTGCAGATGTTGATTTCCCCTCTGAGGTATTTCAGATGCTCCTAGTGTGGAGCTTGAGGAGAACAGCCTTGCAGGCAATGACAAATATCTCATAATCTCTGCTGCTCAGTGTTGTGGAAGTCGAACTACCTTAGGCCTATCTGATGCCCCTTTAGCTCCACCTACTACCTCAACTTATCAAAAATGCCACTGCAATATCCCAGTGGGTCAATGTCAAACGCATGGCTGGGCAGTTATTAAGTTGGCTAAGTTTCTGTGCCTGCACCAGGCCTAGGTCCTTTTCCAAAGTCAGATGAAGGCTCTTTGCCTATCAGCCTGTGGGTCCCAGCTTCAGGGTCAGTGGATACAGTCTATCTCATTTCTGCTTCAGTGAGAGTCCCACTGTCTGCCATCTTCTTTGCTTCTGGGTCAGAGGCTGCTGACTTCTCTTCAGTTAGTAATTCATCCTCTTGTTTAGCTTCTGGTCTGCCCTTGTTCCTCACTGACCCATGACTTGAGGAATATCATTTTATCCATGACAGGTGTATGACAGCCCAGGTTTCCAGCCTTCTTCCAAACCAGCTTGCAGGTCTCAAATCCAGCTCCAATTTACCATCAGCTTCTACAGTGGTTGGTAAGGTTCAGTTTCTGCAGAACATTCCTCAGGTGAAATGATGTAAGTACAGGAGACACAAGATAGACTTTCTTATTTTTACATTTTATTCTTCAGCTGAAGGGTCAGTAGATCTTCACATGCTACAAAATGTATCTGACCCAGAACAAAGAACACAGCTCTTTTTATACTTGGGGGTATGTGACTGAAAACACGTTTGCCTTCAACATCTGGAAGTCATACATGTAACTTGAGTACCTTCTGGGATTTTCCTCAGCATCACTCACTCAACAAGGGAATAAGTGAGAATAGTGAAGTATCGAAAATGTTTCTACTACAGACATACTATCAACAGTGTTCATTACATTAACTGATGGCTCCCCTGGACTCACACTGTTATAAACTTCAGATTTTTAGACTGTCTGAATATTCTTTCCTGAGATAACCATCTCAGGAAGTTGTTTATAAATTTTTTTGTAAACCTGTAGTTTTGCTAATAATATGTAAAGAAGTGAGCTTGGTTTCATAAGGCTCAGGTCTATTATGAACACAAAAATGTGTCAACATAATGTTGCTGAAAAGATCTGAGAATTGAGAGACAATGTGGCTTGTAAATGTTGCTCAGAGCAAAGTGGATTCCATACAAATACATTGCAATAATCCTCATAGAATAACCCATTAAAACCATATAAACATTGCTTTTATACAGAATAAAGACAGGAAGAATATTTAATGTAGATTATAATTAGATTCATTACCATGATATTATTACTTATTTGATAAGATGATAAGAAGTGCAGTAGCCTAAAATAAATGCCTTGATGTGTATGATAGATGCTTGATTTCCACCTGTGTGATTTAATACTGTGTATAATTACGCAACAACCCTAATTCTCAAAACTGACCATAGACAAGTTTATAAAGAGCAATGATTTTGCTTGTATAATTTTTGGACATGATAAAAAGTAGCTATGTTTCACTTTTTAAGTAATTCTGTCATTCTTTCACAGCAAATTTGAAACCAAACACAAAAATGTTTTGAGCTGGCACAGAAGGGTCCTTTAAAAAGTAAGAGGAGGGTGGGGGATACAAGGTCGCTTGCAGGTCACCAGCAATCTGTGCAGCAAAGCCCAGTTTCATTTCTTGCATGCAAAAGATAAATTTAAATTGCTGTAACATGCCAGTATATGCTGTTTACTGTTAATGTGTTATTGATTATGTTATTATGATGTTCCTCTTATGTTTGCTTCTACATTTGTCCATGTGCATCCAGGTAAATACTTGGCATCAGATCATTCAATGTGTGTTACAGGTTTTGAGCTTATTATAGTACAACTTCCACATATTTTTTTTCTTCTGTCTTGGTAATGGTGATGTTCTTTCATAAATGTGTCATCGGCATTCCCATATCATAAGAATCTATTCTGACTGTTTTAAATTCCAAGGATCTTGATAGACACTGGAAAAGTGGATTCAAGCTGTTGTCAAGCTCCTGTTTTTGAGAGATTAGTGGCACAAAGATTCCATTTAACCTTTTAAAGCAAGCAACATTTGTTTGGACATTGATTTAATCCTATTTTCTGTTCTTGAAGACTCACCTTAAGTAACGAGCACCATTCCAAGCTGTTTATCTGCCAGTTTCAGCTAGTGATCACAAAGCCATGCCTTTACCACTCATCACAAGGTATAATAAATTGAGGAAGCTAGGAAAGAAAAAACTTGACAGTATGATGCTGGTTTATTTAAATGACTTCTCCTTTTCATCATAATTAGAGTCTGGAAAGTACTAAAATAAGTTTGGTCTCTTCAGTGCTAGAAGAGTTACTGGTAGTGATTTGATCACAGCGCAATGGAACATAATGCATATTTTAACAGGACTAGAATTCTCCAAAGCGTCCTTTCATCTTAGCTTTCCCTCTTTCGCCTTGCAATTGTCTCACTTCTCAACTGTTAAACTCTTTTAAGAAAGTAAGACTAAGCCTAACCAGAACAAATCCACCGGAGCTTAAAGGGATTGTAGTGAATTCAGCCCGCTCACACACCTGTGCCTGTCCTCCAAAAGCCTACCCACATAAGATGGAAGATCAGCTTTGACTGAAACCAATCCTTCCTCTTTATCTGTGCTGCCCAGTGGACTCAATGTGAGGGCAGAGAGAGGGCTGTAGCCTCTCGCCGCCTCTGCTCTGTTAAATAGCCCACCAAAAGCTCTGATGGAGCTTTCAGGAGCAAACTAATCCCAGGCAAATGCTCTTATAAAAATCACTTTAGAAATCTGCTGGAATCAATGTAAAGCCTTGCAGGGACACAGAGCATATGCCAGTCTATACGGGATGTGTCATATTCCCCTGTTGGCACAAGTAAAAGCTCTCATTAATACTGCAGCATTTCATTAGAGTAAAGTAACGGTTATGGAAATATAAAACAGTGGGATGGTCATTTACATCTGGCAAATAACCTGATTGAACAATTCACCATTCTGTGCTGTTGCACAAACCACTCATAAAACATTGAAAAGCTGCCCGCTATGAGCATTTGTCGACATAATGAGGCTACATTAGGGAGACAGTCAGCTCCCATTGTACAGTACAATTTATTATGAGCCTCCACCAGGTCTTTTTCCAGTATGCATTAAAAATGTTGATTAACTCTGAATCTGTTGCGACCTTAATCCAGTTTTGCTCATTATTTGTGATGAGTACATGGAAAACATCTAAAAAAGGATACAATTATAGACAGAGCAAGATGTTTTGCTATGTCGAATTCAACAAGAAATGTGCAGTTGAAAAAAAAAAAGTGGTTTAATGAACCATAAAAATATCAGAAGAAACGTGAAGTCCAACATAATTCAAGGATTCAAAAAAGGTAAGAAATGCTGAGCTGCTGTGGGTTTTCTTGTCTGATGATTCTGTCATATAGAAATCTTCAATAATAATGCTATTTCTGAGATATATTTATACCTACAATTTGAAGCCAGACTGGACTGACTGCTTATTCTTTAATTGATTTTCCAAGTTATTCCAGAAATACTGTTCATTTCGATAGAAATTGCACTAATTGGAAACCTAAACCTGATTAAGACTGAATGAGGTAATGAAATCATTTGTACCATTGATTGACTCATTTGCTGACTTTTATAGACATTGCCTTATCAGTACACAACCGTTAACCAGAAGGAGCTCACTACACACAGTTGGATCGCAGGTGCTCTGACTCAGATGCAACACTGAGGTTTAAATGAAGCCAAACAACATCCTAGCACAAAAAATCAACTCATTTTCTTTTTATTTGGATCCCACTGAGACAATGGTTTAAGCCAAGCTGAGTCAGGTCAATCGTTACTGCTCTATAGGGAAATTTAGTTTGCCTTTTGTATGGATATTACATATTGTTTGGAGACATGGATTTAAACTCCCAGGACAATTACAGCCAGAACAAAGGCTTCTTTTTTTTCCTTTCTAAAATCAGCTTGTAAGATATGGTTCCTCATTGCACTGTTTTCCTTTTGGATTGCATTGCTCACTAATCTGTTTTCTTCAGTTCCACTCCTGTGTTACTCTGATATTCTGCAAATGCTGCGACTTTTGCTGTTTTTAATGTCTGTTTAAAACATATTATCTTCACAACCATACATTATGTTATTGATTACATGCAAAAGGTTGTTGCTGTGAAGATCACTGTCTGCATCATTAGAGCTTAGTTTGGGTGTACAAACACATGCAGCTTGTCCATTTGTCTTTGTAAACTACACCATGCAGCATACATTCAAAATACATCCCACTCACCTTTTGCCAAGCAGAGCGTCCAAACCAAGATAAATCCAAATCCGTACACAAACCAGTTATGCAAAGTCATGGATGCAGCACAGGAGTGGTGGTCAGGGGTCTGTGCTGTAGGAGGCAGAGATTTCCTCTGCTCACATTTAATATTCCAACAAACCAAACACAGAGAGAAATTTAACAGAGCTTCTGCTTTCCAAACCCTGAGCAGCCCCACTGTCTCTCCAGCTCTGTCACAGCGAAGCTCGCGCAGTTTGAGTAGACCGATAGTGAGACTCTAGTGAGAGAGGGAGCCAACCAGGCAGTCAGTCAGCTCAGCAGCCAGTCAGGCATAGAATTAAGGGAGAGGATGATTGAGTGAAGGAACTAAATAAATGAACATCTTCAGTGGTCTCCTCACGTCCTGAAAGGGAAAAGTTGTTGAAAATAGATGCTTGATCGGAAAAAAAAATTATCTCCTCTTTTATGTCATCTCCTGAAGAAAAGAAAAGAAAAGGTAGAACCACCTCCTGTCATCACAGAAATGAAAACAACCAATAAAGCATAGAGTGAGGTTATTTTCCAGCTGGGACAAGCACATCAATCAGGATTAAATCCTAATTGATAATCCATTGTTTCTAATAATAGCTCAATCACAATGTGTTAAAAGCCCAAGCACTAAATGGGATGGTGAATTGGAGATTCAAGGTGGGTTGTATGCAAGAGTATATGCATCTGTATGTCTCACAGTGGAACCAATGCCAAATGACTCCCAAACACAAACACACACACACACCCCTTTCGAGTAGGGCAGGTTATTGGTGCGTGGTGTATCACTACACCCTCACACAGGAGAGAAAATTCTATCTAATCAAGAATTGAAGACTAAATCCTTTCTTAGAGTCTGTAATGCCAGAGGATAAGGCAGGCTTTGCCGTAAGCCCTCATTCCATCCCCAACCAAAGTAACATATGGTTCGGTCTGATAGATGGAAGCCAATGATGGCTATCGTTCCTATTAAGAAATATTTACGGCTTCAAGTATGGATTTGATCACTTTGGAATGAATAAAACAACAACTTCTATGTCATCAAAGCTAATTTACAAAACACAAAATGGCCAATCATGTAGCAGTACATTTTTTTCACTGAACACACACACACACACACACACACACACACACACACACACACACACACACACACACACACACACACACACAC
>JAOXYM010000020.1:12349292-12367360 GCA_028567055.1 Leptatherina wallacei | reverse complement strand
TACTTTCAAAGAAGACACAGTAATGGTCAGACAGACCCACATCACACACAGTAACCTTGGAAATGTCTAAACCATTCAAAATCACTAAATCCAATACGCCGCCTTTTAGCTTCAGTGACGTGTAGGATCAGTCCAAAATTGTCCAGCATGTTTATCAGGGCTCTTGTGGCTTTTTCGTGAGTGTGAGAAACATGAATGTTCAGATATCCAATCAAAACAATATAGTTAAAATCGACACAGATTATGGACAGCAGTTCACTAATGATAGTGATATGAGGGAAAATCAATCAGGGATTGTTTTTAAATGTTGCAAATACAAGGCAGTGTTATGAAGCCTTTTTTGTTCTAAGTAATAAGTATTAACTGATCTTTGTGGATGAGACAGATTGTGGAAAATCTGAGATATGGTGAAACATCAATCATTAAAAGACTAGAACAATGATGATTAAAAAGATTACTTACATTTTCCTTTAAAAAGCCAAATCCAGGAAGAAATCTGGTGTCCAGATTAAAATGTAACATAGATTTTTTTCTTTTCTTTTTTTTAGGAGTGTGTGGTAAGTTTAGAAAGATTTCAAGTGTGATGAGATGTCTGCCTGCAAGTGTGTGGCATTCAGGTTGGCGTCTTAAACCTTTAAAATTGGATGTAGTACAAAAGAATTAAGGGTATATAGTGTGGCTTTTAAATCTGCGCCAGCATTGGCAATAGAAATGGGGAAGATGACCCTGAAGTTCGGAGCATGGCAAATTACGATGACATGTTGATTGGGTTCACAAGGGCATAATAAATACCCTGCTGCACCCTGCTGAGAATGAATAAAGTCCAAGATAAACATTTGGTTGAATCTCAAGAAAGTAGACTGAACTGGGTGCGCAAGAAAGGATTTACTCTTAATCTGTTGTTTTGCCAGCTATACCTCCTTGGTTATTATTTCCACAGTCAGGGATGGATTTAGCTTAATTTGGTATGATATAAACATAGCCTTATTTTTATACTTTTAATTTATTTGATTAAAAAAATATTATGGACAGATATGTGCATCAACATAAAGCAGTATCTGTGTTGGCAGCAATATTGGGTGTGGGAGGAACCTGTTTAATTAAACATTTATTCGTATATGCATCTGACATACTCCTATTATAATTCAAAATGTATTGAATATATTTGTAAGTGATGTGTGGGTTCTCAATCATGCTGTAGGCTAAGTGCATCTTTTATAAATAAATTATCATTAGTAGGGGGTGTAGGGTATGGAAGTTGGAATAGGATAAAGAAGATATTCTAGAGAACAGAAAATAAAAAAAACATTCAAGAAAGAAATATGTTTCCTCAAATCCTATCAGTGAATTGCCGAAGCCCGAAGGGAATTATGTACATACAAAAAGGCTACACACCCCTACCAGTAGGTGGTAGAGTTGAGTCTATCGACACACCAAACCAAAGAAGAAGACGAAAAGGGGAGGAAAAAAATCCCTCGTGTTTCCAATATGTCCGCTAGCTTGGATGTTGTGTTTTGAGATTAGATATACTATTTATAGCTGTGTTAGTTTGTAATCTGTACAGTAAAGTTATCGAACACAGGTGGGAAAGTCTTCAAAGCAACAGGATGGGTCAAAGAAAAAAGAAACTGACGAAGAAGAGACACACGAGCAAGAGGGAGCAGGAGCCGGACTCTGACAGCGGAGACTTCGAGCTTGCTGTTGAAACGAAGGACGATGATTCTGTAAGAAATGAAACATTTTAAACAAATCACCCATCAAGCCGCTTCACTAATTACTCGATCATGTGTAAGTTTATCAGTAAACCACGAACTTTTTGACAGTCTGCGAATTCATGCTGTAACACAGCATGGAGACTAGTGAGTAGGTAGGTGGGGGTATAGCTCAGTGGTAGAGCATTTGACTGCAGATCAAGAGGTCTCCGGTTCAAATCCGGATGCCCCCTGTTTTGATTAGCCTAAATTATAACATAACTGAACAATGATTATTGTTAAAGGGCTTCACCCGACTTTTAATAGTCATTTACGACACCCTATTGGTTTGTTCGTGTGACAACAATACCCTTCACCTGCTCAATCTTATACAGTTAAATCAAGCTGTTCTCCCATAGATTCCCTTTTCTATACCTGTAGTTTATTGACACATACATGTGCAACTACATAACATGTATAAGCATACAGGTTATAGTGTAGTTTTTGTATTGAACTACCCTAAAATGATGTAAAATTAACAATGACCTCAGTATGTGTATGATTGGAGTAGGATGGTTCCAACATGTTCTGAGCTCTGTAAAGACAGATGCAATGATGCAATGGGCCCTACATCAGCTTCTTAGTGTGGGTTCAAAATTCCTCCTGGGTTCAAAGGATCAATTACTAATATCCTGCTGGTCTTTATGTTATGGTTATGGCTTATTAGTGTATGCCATGTGATTTCTATGTCCATATGCTTTCTGCTTCCATACTTACTTCTCTGATATCTTATTAATTAATTTGCATGCAGGCTTTGCTTCAGTCCATTAGTATGAAAAAACTGCAGTCAAATGATGAAGCAGTGGATTTCCTAAAAAAAAAAAGCAAAAAAATGAGCTGGATTCAGGCTTTTAAGTGAGCGTTGCATTTTGAGTTGTCTTTTGTCATGCTGGCCAATCGTTGTAATATTTTGCCAGCTCAATTTGAATCAGTGAAGATTAGCAGAATAACATGAAATCCTCTTTGTTTAATCCAATACATTGTGGTGGTACCACAACACTAGAGCTTTTGAGGTGATTATAGACCTTTCTAAAAGAATTTAAATAAAAATTAAACCATATAACCTGGCAGCTGTAGGTGGGGATAGGAGTGCATATGGTTGTCTGTCTCTGTGTTAACCGTTTGGATGGGGAACTGTACAGGGTGTATCTAAACTCTTACCAACTCTATACAACCCAAAACAGGCTATAGTGGGTATAGAGAATCGATGGATGCATCAAAACTCCTTTCTTGTTCTGTGTCACAGCCGGGGAGGAAACTGCCGCGGTTCCCTGCAGCTTCAGATTGCACGTCAGATGTGGAGCCTGACACCAGGGCACTGGTTAGAGCACAAAACAAGAAGAAGAAGAAGTCTGGAGGGTTTCAGTCTATGGGTAAGTGTAAAGAAAGCACTCCTCTACTCTTTACCTGCAGTCAACCTAGTTTAACTCTATTATTTGTAATTTCAGGTCTCAGCTTCCCCGTTTATAAAGGTGTAATGAAGAAAGGTTACAAAGTCCCTACGCCCATTCAAAGAAAGGTAAGTCTGTGACATTTTCAGAGAAGCTGAAATGATTGCTTACATCTTTGCATTTCGATTCTGAATCCTTCTTTTCACCACCTCCCCACAGACTATCCCCGTGATACTAGATGGAAAGGATATGGTAGCTATGGCTAGGACAGGCAGTGGTAAGACAGCTGCCTTCCTGGTACCCATGTTTGAGAAGCTGAATGCCCCTCAAGCCCAAACAGGAGCCAGAGCCCTCATCCTGAGCCCCACCAGAGAGTTGGCCTTACAGACCATGAAGTTCACAAAAGAGGTATGTCAACGATACAGACAAGTGTTGGTTTCCTACTTAGGTTTTCAGGGTTGTTGGTGATACGCGGAGTGTAAATATTTTAAGATGATATTTCTTCAGTGCTGCTTCTAATTTTTCTTTACATTTGTTTTTTTTTAGTTGGGAAAATTCACAGGCCTCAAGACTGCTTTGATTCTTGGTGGAGACAGGTTTGTGACTCTTCCGCTGTCTTCTGCTCTTATTTTCTTGTTTTTGATATTTTATTACAATGGAGGGATCATCCATATTTCTGCTGTTTTCCAGAATGGAGGATCAGTTTGCAGCTCTTCATGAGAACCCTGACATGTAAGAGTTTTGTCTTGGTGCTTCCTGCTCATGTGTTGTTTCCTTCCATTGATGCGCTGCGCTACACTGGGATCTTAATCTTTGCCGTCCTCCCTCAGAATCATCGGTACCCCTGGTCGTCTCATGCACGTCATCAAGGAGATGAACTTGAAGTTGCACAGCCTGGAGTATGTTGTGTTTGACGAGGCCGACAGGTGAGAAATGGAGTTGCGTATTTAAAGGTGACATATTTTCATCTCCCAGGTGGAATTCCTACCCTACAGATGTGATCTTGTGTGCATCATTCTCCACTCAGGTTGTTTGAAATGGGTTTTGCTGAGCAGCTTCAGGAGATCATCCAGAGGCTCCCAGAGACCAGACAGACTCTTTTGTTCTCTGCCACTCTTCCCAAAATGTTGGTGGAGTTTGCCAGAGCTGGTGAGATTCTAGATTTTTGCATCCCATTTCAGGTCAATTGTGGTTTGCATGCATGAACTAATCTTGACTGAAGATGTTTGAGAATTTTTAAAGCTGCAGGTGATATTGAATCGGTCCAAAGCATCACATCAAATAAACACAATGATGATTTTTTTTTCTAGAAAAAAAAGTTGATGCTGGTGCTTACGGTCCAGGCTTAATAAATACATTTGATTTCCAGGGCTGACAGAACCTGTGCTGATTCGCTTGGATGTTGATTCTAAGCTCAGTGACCAGATTAAGGTAAAAACAGAAGTTTACTTCTTAATCATGTTAAAGTTTGCAGTCATTGCTACTGCCTCTATGTCCTATGTTTTGTTTATACAACTTGTTAGAGGATTATTTAAAGTGTTTGCACGTTCTTAATCTAAAAATGAGTCTGGAGTCTAAAGCCTGCAGCAAAATTCTCAGTTACACGTATCTCCAGTTCTTTCCAAATGCTTTATTTTCTCTTTTCTTCCGTCAGCTGTCATTCTTCCATCTGCGTGTGGATGACAAACCAGCACTGCTGCTGCACCTCCTGAGGAACGTTGTGAAGCCTCAGGAACAGACGGTGGTTTTTGCTGCTACAAAACACCACGTAGAGTACCTCAAGGAGGTGAGATAACACCCGAGTAACCCTCTGTGTGTGTTTCTTTCTTCATTAATGCTCTCTAAATCCAGTTAGATACAGTTAGATGATTGAAGCTCTTCTTTTGTTTTTATCTCCAGCTGCTGTCTTCAGAAGGCATTGAGTGTGCCTACATCTACAGTGCCCTTGATCACACTGCCAGGAAGATCAACATTGGGAAGTTTGTGCATCGGAAAGCCATGGTGCTTATTGTGACTGATGTTGCTGCTCGCGGTATAGACATCCCCCTGCTGGACAACGTCATCAACTACAACTTCCCCTCAAAAGCAAAACTCTTCTTGCACAGAGTTGGTTCGTAGTTCAAGCAAAGCATCAGTGTCCTCATTTGATCTTAATTTGCAAAACGAGTAGGCCGACATGATATTTTACCCATCTTATCCCATTAGGCCGTGTTGGACGTGCGGGTCGCAGTGGCAAGACATACAGTATGGTTTGTTCAGATGAGATTCCTTTGGTCTATGATCTCCATCTCTTCCTCGGAAGGCCTGTTCAGTTTGCTGCTCCTGAACACACAGAAGGTAAATTCTGCAGAATTCATTCCACACCCTGAAGTGATGAATGAACTCTTGAACTGATGGCACCACACGTGTAAAGCTTCCAATATTTTTAATGCATTCCTCTATCTGTTGTCCCTTTCCTCCAGATTCTGACAGCGTGTTTGGTAAAGTTCCTCAGAGCATCCTGGATGATGAATGTTCTCATCTGATAACAGCTCATGAAAACTCCCTAGACCTGGAGAATCTGCACCGTATCTCAGAGAACGCCTATAAGCAGTACCTCAAGTCCAGACCGAACCCCTCCCCAGAGTCCATCAGACGGGTCAAAAACACAGATCTCTCAAGCATGGGTGTCCATCCTTTGCTTGGTCAGTTTTAAAAAGAACTAACCAAGAAAAAAATAAACATGAGCAGCAATAATTCTCTTTAGATGGCAACTTAATTGCATTCAACATCGGTCTGATTTTGTTTCAGGTTCTGGTTTGGAAAAAACGGAACTGGATCTGCTTCAAATGGTTGATGCCATCAAGGGCTACAAATCCAAATCGGTACATTCGCTGCAAATATTTTGTAGAATTCCCTGTTCATTTGTGACGAAACCTAAAATAAATGAATTTTTATTTTGATGTAGACAATCTTCGAAATCAACTCAAGCAGCAAGACACCAGCCAGTGAGGTGATGCGGAAGAAACGCTCCAAGGACACACGATTAGTGGACAAATTCAGCAAACGGAGGGAGGACCTGGCTGCAGAAAGCCGGCTGCATCAGCCCGTCAACCTTGCCACCACTGCCAACAGTGATTTCACACACAGCACAGGCAAGGAAGAGGATGATCTTAAGGTAAGAAAGACGAATGCCTCAAACAAAACTCAATCCGAAGGAGTAGAGGGGTGGATTCTTTCGAGCACAGATCTGCTTGTGGTGTACAGATGATACAGTTCTGATGCCAAAAATATGGAGGTTTCATTTGTATATTCAGTCAGGTGGAAGACATTCAAGTATGAATATATATTTAAGTTTAAGTGTTAGCTTAACTAAGCATAGTAAGCTTATTTATAAAGTTTATATATAGTTTATTTAGTAAGTTTATCTTTTAAGATCACAGGTGTCAAAGCCTGGTCCTCCAGGGCCGCTGTCCTGCAGGATTTCAATGTTTCCTTCTTCAACACACCTGACTCAAATTAAAAGGATACAACAGCCTATGAAGCTCTGCACAACTACTCATTAATTTGATTCAGGTGTGTTGGAGCAGAGATGCATTGAAAACCTGCAGGATTCCGGCCCTCGAGGACCGGAGTTTGACACCCCTGTTTTAGATAATAAGTTTTATAAGAATATGCTTATAGCATTTTCTGCTTCCACCTGTATGTAACTTTTAAATTCCCTTTTGATTTATTCTAGTATGTCTAAATACGTGAAACATTGTATCACTACTTATGATATTTTGTGTTGAGAACAAAGTGATACATCTGTTGGCTTTGGTTTAAAAACACAGCAATTATTTTTTTTTGCATCTTGCAGCTTGTGAGCTCCATTCAGATGTCACACTGAAATATTTCTTAGTTTAGGAACACACCTCCAACAGAATTCCCTGCAGTGAAATGCATGTATGAACTACAACTGCAGGAAAATCATGTGTTTAATTCAATTCACATTCTCTGGCAAATCTTTCAGCATTAATGAGGGAAAACAGCTTCTGTTCGATGATATTACTGTTGTGGAAATCATATCTCAAGAGCACTTATTATAAAAAAACAAACAAAAACATTGTTCATGAACATAGATCATTGCTGAATCCACAAATACATGTTAAAACAACCATGCCAAGAAGAGACTGTTTAAGTTGATGACTTGTATAAGTTAAAATTGTTGGACATTTAAACGGTGACTGGAATCGACGTGTAATTCTTCTATGTTTCCACAAGGGGGTGTTTTCAGAGGTGGTAGGTGTTAAGAGAAAAGTCCTGCAGGAAGATGGGGAAGATCATCGAAAGAACAAGAAAACCAGGCACACGGGTAAAGATGAGGAGTATTACATCCCATACAGACCTAAAGACTTCGACTCTGAGAGAGGGTGAGGCATGACATATTGTGGTTTTATTTTTCTGTCAAGTGTGAAGCAAGAGGGTGTTTGTTTAAACCCATGATGTCATTTCTTTGTGTCATCAGGTTGAGCATCGGTGGAGAGGGTAGCAATTTTGATCAGCAGGCCTCCTCAGCTGTACTCGACCTCATGGGAGATGAGGGTGACAAGTTGAACACGCACAAAACAATAATGAAATGGTGAAAATTTAAATTCCCTCTCCAGTTCTAACGTCTAGAGTGTATGACTTTGTCTGTGATTTTGCTGTTTCATTGTATAAATTTGTCTTTTTTTTAATTTTTTTTATTGTAGGGACCGTAAGAGGAAGCGTTTTGTGAAAGAAACTGGAAAAGCGGACCAAAAGAAGAGCAGGACCGAGAGCGGTCAGATCATCATGAACAAGAAAAACAGGAAGAACTTGTATCCTTCAAACAAAATGTCTGTCTGTGAGCTTATCATCACTACTGCTGTTAATCTGACTCTTGCAGCATGTTGTTGAGATGCATCACTTAACAACTTGTCAGTTATGAAGAGTGGAAGAAAAAGTACAAAGTTGATGATGCTGGATCTGGTTCAGATGGAGAAACGGGAGGCAGTATGAGGCCAGGAGGAGGTAGGGTACCGTCTTCATCACTCACTGCATGAGAAATCAAACTATTGATTTCCAATGAATTGTTTATTATCAGTGTATAAAATGTTAGATTTATTTAGCATCCCTGAATTGCAGATTCCAAGCTTTCCTTTACTTAACTAAACAAGTTGCAACTGTCTGCGGTGATGCAACCCCTTATACACAGGAGCTCACATGTTATTTGACAAATCATGAATAAAAGGTTCAGAAAGTGCAACTCTGTCTTATATTTCTGCCGCACCAACTATTTTTTCTGTTGTTGTGCTTCTCCCAGGTCGTGGCCGTGGTCACCGAGGCCCGATGTCCTCGCGCTCTGCAGCTCCACAGGTGACACCTGGTGGCCGTAGAATCCGTTCAGAGCTGAAAACGACTTCCCAGATCCTGAAACAACGCAAGATAAAGCAGAAGCAGGAGTTCCTGCAGAATGGAGGGGGGAAAAGGATCCGCACCAAAAACAAACAGTGGCTCCAAGAGGTGAAGAAATCTGGATTTGGACGGGGTAACCAAAAGAAGGGCAAGATGAAGAAGAGACTGTGAGTTGGACGCATACTATAGAGGGCTGATTGCGTCATGAGGAGCTGGTTGAAACGTCATCATTCAGATTTTCATGCTGCCTCGCATGGTTATGAGGTTTAAAGGAGGAGCAGTTGAGGAAAGCATTGCTGGACTAAAGAGGTGCATGTCACCTTTTCTTCTCATTAGCTTCTGAACTTCAGAGAAGGATGACCAACTTGGTTTAGGTTCATCTTCTTTTAAGCGCGTCAACAGTTTAAACAATGTTTTGAACTTATGTATTCAAATAATTAATTGCCAAATACAAGTGTGAATAAGGCAACATTCTGTGTCCTGTCTTCATTTACAGTTAGTTGCATATTCATGCTAGTAGTGTACCAGCAGAGTCCTTACAAACACACACACGTCACACACAGAAGGGAGGCTGAACCTGGCAAACAAGGTGTGGGCCCCTGAGCCAGGCCCCCCACCAACTGCTCCATGGGTGCTGAAACATGGCAGCCCACTGCTCTCTACTGAATCTAAAAATGAATCAAATGCAGAGGGGCCAGGAGATGCATGTCATATGTAACATAAACATCTGATGTCACAGGATCATATGGTGTATGGCTTTGAACAACCCCGGGAAAAGTGGAGGAATTTATTATTATTATTATTATTAATAATAATAATAATAATAATTAATGGATTAGATTTATATAGCGCTTTTCAGGACACCCAAAGATTCTTTACAGAGAATCCAGTTATTCATTATTCACACGTGGTGATGGTATGCTACATATGTAGCCACAGCTGCCCTGGGGCAGACTGACGGAAATGTGGCTGGCAATGTGCGCCAACGGCCTCTCTGACCACCACCGAACATTCATACACGTTCACACACCAGTGGTGCAGACATTGGAGGGTGAAGAGTCTTTAGGATTTAGGATGTTTTATTAGATTTGAAAAACACACATAAGCTATTATATAATAGCTGGATATTCTGACGTAAGAAAACTTTTGAAAAATTTGAAAGGTTTTGTACAATTGCATTATTAAAAAAAAATTAAAAAAAAATTCAGATGAAGAGAAAAAATATGAAGTGAGATATTGGTTTGTGTTGATATAAATTTGAAGTAGATCACACACACACACACACACACAAAATCAGTAGGCCATTATTTCCTCCGTTGCATGAACCCACTGCCTCGACATTGTTGAGCATTTTATTCATTATTATGAAAGCTATTTTTGTTTTTCCTCAAAGGTGCAATGCTGCACTCTTTTGGTAAAAAATTTGAACTGCACATTTAGCAGTACCCTGCCTCTCGCCTGATACTTGCTGGGATAGGCTCCAGCCCACCCGTGATCCTGAATTGGATTAAGCGGTACAGAAAATGAATGAATGAATGAATGTTTAGCAGTTTTCAGGACTGCTGTCTTCCAGCTTTAGCTCACAACCACTGGGTCTCTTGACTTTATCTCAAAAGCGGAACGGGAGAAGAGATGGCTTGTTCTGTATGTGTATTGAGATGTATGGTTTGCATAAAACTGTATCAATCATTTTATTCACATTTTAGAAAACAAGTCAAAAGCAGTTTTTAAAATGACCTCTTAACTCAGAAACTGTTAAGAACTGTTATGACGGATTTTTAGCTGTGATTTTTGTTATCTGTTTTTGAAAGATGATTTTTGAGTTGAATATTGTCTGTTAGGTAATATATTTAACACTTTAAATTCATATTTACATATAAATTGACACTTTTTATGGAGCTACTATTTTGGAAGATGGATTCATCTGAATATATTACAGTCCGTCTGAGAGCTATCACCTTAGGATATTCTAATGTCTACATTATAAACAATGCCATTGTTTAGGAAAGATAAAGAATTGTTTCATATCTTTTGCAAGTGGAAGTTGCAAAACAGGACAACATCCATGCGTTCCTCCAACCCTTCTGCTGCTCACGGATCTAGAATTTTCAATTGCGAACAGCGCTTGGTTGTTCGAGGGGTTCTTTGAGCCCTCACTCATCTGTGAGCTCTGACTCGTGTGTCCGTTTCAGAGTGAGTCAACAATCACAGTGTCCCTGTCGCCATAGCAATGCCAACGAGCAGGCCGGGGCAGTTGTGTGTGTGTAAGATTGGAATCACGCACACAGCTCCCTAGATAAAGTAATCTATAGTGATTCAGAGGAGCAGGATGCTTTGAATGAATAATACAGTCTTTATTGGTTCATAGTGATTCAGTGCTATCATTCATTGTCTACTTACAGACAAGTGTGTCAGTGCCTCTTCTCTCATTCTTTCTTACACACACACACACCATACATCCTACTGTAGGTGACAAACATGTCAGGGTCTGTCTGCAGCTCCTCCCTCACACTCATTAGACATGGCTATGTCATTATACCACTCAATTACACAGCAGCTGCTTCTTTGTGGCATTTTCAATCACAGCCGCCCCCATTATTCATGTCTTAGCCAATAGATATATCTGAATGGGCAGTAGTTACATTGGCACCAATCAAAATTTCTTCAGAAATTTTCTAGTAAAATCTGTCAACTGATTTTGACTTTTTGTTCTGGCAATTACATTCTCACTCATGCAACACAAAACAACACAGTTTTAATGCAAAACATTTAAACATATAAAGATCAAAATACATTGAAATGTTATGTATGTAATTTACAGCAACTATGGAAGAAATTTCCCCAAAGTGTACAGTTTCTTGTAAATGCTAGTACTGTTGCATTGCATTTATAAAAATCATTAAACCTGTACTGATGAATTTATTCAGGAGTATAAAGTATCTGAGCTTTCCAATACACAGCACTAATTAGCAATGACACATTACTGATATTCATTAATTAATTAATTAATTAATTCATTCATTCATTCATAAATGCTCAAGTCACAGCGATATATTCCCATATATGTTTAGAGGTTTAAAAATGTTCTGTACCATTATTTAGCTCATTGGCCAAAACCACTGATCTTTATGATTCTGGTCAGTTGAACACATTTTATGAAGACTTTGTCAGAAATAAACACTCTAAAAAACCCAGTAAAACATGATGCTCTTATTTGTTGCTAATTCTGAATATCTGAAAGTATTTTATAGAGACTTGGAGAATTTAAGGTGACAAGTATCTTATTATGACAGAAAGTGGTTTGTGAATCTGGTTTCAGAATGAAAATGTCACATCTCACATTGTTTAGAAATGAAGAAATCTGACAAAAGAAAAGCGATGCATACATTTTCATAAGAGCACATATACTGCAATAACATAAACCATATGATACATTGATTCTGCATTGTGTAACACATTTTTTCACCTTTTTCCCTTAATTTTACAATTCAACTTGACAAAGTAAAAGTTGTGCATGAAAATATGGAGTTAAAATGTCGGTTAAAGAGAGCAACAAAAGAGAAGAATTTTGTTGTTTTATAAATGAAACCACAAGTCATATATCTTAAATACTCTCTGTGTCTGTAACCTGTAATCTGGATCCAGAGCAACACCAAACGATAATCACTTCTAAGCTGGGCCATGTCTCCAATGCGGGAAAAAGAAAAAAGACAACAAAACGAAACACCTATAAATAAAAAACAAAAACAAACAAAAATAAAACCCCAAACCACCTAACCTTTCTCTTTGGGTTATGATGAAGTTATGGCTTTAATCAAATCAGTTTCATCTTTCATATTTAGAGAAATTACTGAGAAATGGTCAGGAACAAGCTTTTTTCTAAATAGATAAATAAATAACACGAAAAGACAGTGTCATCTGTCCCAGAACTATCTGAGAATAGCTCCCGCAGGAGTAAACAACAGTACATTGACTAAGATATCAGTTAATCCTTGTGCAGAGATACCGGGCCACAGTGTGCCTTTTCTTAATACCCCATCTTCTGTAAAACCACCCTCTGCCCCCACCCCTCCTCTTGTCTATCTGATGGCCCCACTCTCCGCCCCAGCACTCTCTAGTGCTACAGGAGCTCTCCAGTCATCAGGAACAGCAGCTTTATCTTTGTTTAGGTTCCCAGGGCTGACACAGCATCCACTTGAGATATGACAAAGAGCCTGAGCATCAGAATACTGCTGCTCACATAATGGTGGGATATAAATGCGAGTTGGTGTATGTGTATGTGTGTACGGGGTTTGGCAGACCTAAAATTGAGCTATTTTGCTTTTACTTTAAGGACGTTATGACTGGTTTTACATTTTCAGTGAACCAGTTTAAAAATCTGTATAAATCTCAGTTAATTTATACAGTTTAATCCATTTGTCTGCTTTAGCTTTGATCCTCGACTAACAAGGCTCATTAGTTAATTCTTGGACTGACAACAAATGTTTTCCCCAAATTAATTTGAATCACCATTCAGTTTGCTACAATGATAAAAAGACAGCAGAAGTTTAAAAAGTTTGGAAAGAGAGAAAAAACAGATTAAAAGAGACTAGATGAAATGATACATATTTATTTGACTGCTTCTGGATTAAGAAAAAGACCTTAAGAACATAAGATTATTTCACACATTTCTCTTTAGCAATATGGACAAAAAAGTTTTTATTTGTGATTGCTGGGAATAGTCAACAATCATATAAAACAGCTAAAGGCTAAATAAAATGTCATTCTTCCTTATCAACAAAATATTTAGATATTTCTTATAATCATCTCATTAATCTCAATTTGTTACCTGTGCAATTATCAGTTTACAGATATGTGTATGTGTGTGTGTGTTTTGTTCTTTCCCGAGCAGCCATGGCTGCAGTCTGGCTCTCCTCTCCTTTTTTCTCCGTACGCTCCCTCCGATGATAAGATTGCTGCCCTTTTTTCTCAGGCTATCGCTCGCAAGGCAGAAGGCCACTTGAGGAATGACAGAACCAACATGATTGACATGAGCGTTCTGAACTCATTAAGAAAACAGCAAAAAAACTCTTTAATGATGGGAGCACTTATGTTTTTATAGTTTTTAATTTAATCTGACTGTATTCATGATTTATAAAAAAAAAAAAAAAAAAGCGCTGGAATCGCCGCCCCCTCAGATTGGGTGGAGCAGAAATGGTGTTGGTTCAAATGCTGGTTAGCTGGGTTTATTGTCAAATTGTAATTACAGTGCTGCGGCTTTGTTTTGGAAACAGGCAGCCCATGAAGATGTTTGGAACAACTTGCCATGCAGATGCTCAAAAGGAACCCTGAAATTAGCTTGATCACAAGAAGGACTGTAGTTGCTGGGGCTGTCTCGGGCATGAAACTTCCTAATTAGAAATAGAAATATCTGCAGGGGTTGAGTTGGCTGTAAGCCATTTACAGAGTTAAAAAGGAACCAGATGGGCACAATGATCAAACAAAAATGAATCCATGAAATCTAAACTTTCCGTGATGATGTATGACAAGACGATATTCAGAAATTGCTGTTAAGATGCAAACACAATGTAATAGGAGATTCACTTTATGAGACATGATCTTCTGCTTTTTTCTGATTTGCACCCTGCTTGTAGGTCAACTTCTTATCATCAATCATTAATTTGATATTTTTGGAGATTAAAAACAATGTATCAGCACCAAACCCATGATCATTTTAATATGTCAGCACCTTAATGTAGAGCTTAAAAAGTCAGCTTTTCAGATATCTTAGTTGACTCCTTAAGTATTCTTCCTGGAAAACCATGCAACTTAAAATCAAGGCAAGCCAATTGTAAGGTAAAGAACATCTTTCACTGCCAGTGAGCTGTGTCTCTGCTATGATCTGTTGCTGCTGTCAAGCTGTAAATCTGGATGCACCCTCTAAGGGCGGAAACAGGCTTTTCAGCAGGGACTATTAGATCTAAAGCTAGCTGCAATGCATTGTGTGCCATGAAAGTGAAATGCAGCCGAACTTACAAAATGTACTTTTCTCTTTTCCACCTCTTTTTTTCTTTCTATTACCTTCAGCATCTTTCCATATTCAGTTGTTTTGTGTCTTTTTGACCAAACAGAAAATAGAGGTTGCCGGGATTGTTGTGTGTTCTCCAAACAGGAAACAATGGCTTCAGCTCTACCCTGTATTCATTTGGCGAAAGTCCTTTTAAAGTTTAAAATACAAACCTACAGATCTACTCAAAATAAGTACAGCTAGCCTCCAATTAAAAAAAAAAACAACTAAAAAAACCCCTCACACTCAAATGGATTTTTTTCTTTTTTTTTGTATGAATGAAGGAGAGTACATGGGTTAGTGCTGTGGGCTGTGCTGAGAGGGAAAGCATGTTGGCATGCATGCAGCTACAGCCCTTCAACCTACTGGATTAGGAATCAGAGAGGGTTATTTTTGGGGATGGTCATTGAGAAAGCCCTTATAAAGTGGTCTTCTCTGGGTAGGTGGAAAGTGGGTTATCAGCTTCACTGTCGCTTCTCGATGGGGCCAACTCGTTTGCATCTAGTCAACACCTTCCACCATCCCTCTCTGGCACAGATGAGACCCGGCTCCCTAAATTGACCTATGGCTTCAGAATACATCTTTTTCCTTAAGTGCCTCCTAGTCTAATAGTTTGAATTTCACACTAAATGAAACTATCATTGTTTTATTACCTGCACTGAGTTTTCCTTATCCCTTCCCACGCACTGTTTATCTGTCCTTCTTTGTAACCTTTATATTAGTGGTGAACATGTGCAAAAGTATATCATAACAATACCAGGGAGGCAAACTGAAAATAAAACAAACTCTTACTTCTTATTTTATTTTTACTCTGTTTAACTTGACATGCATCCTGATTTAGGTTGTAAAATTCTCGTAGTTTTCTACGACTTAACCTATTGAAGAATGGCATTGCCGTGTCTTTCCATTCTTTTTTCCCCCTACACATCTCTCCTTTCCTTGTCTAAGGAATGTTTTCCCAGACTCTCTTTTCACCCTCTGCGAGCTGTCTGTCTCTCTGTGGCTACGCACTTCATTTGTCTTCTGCAGGATCAGAGAAAGACCGAAAATCAAAATAATCAGTGGACGCTGAAGCAGTGAGACCACTTAAGACAAACCCCGGGTAATAAGATGACAGAGCTTGTTAGATGGAGTTTTTGAGGAGATGGCCACTCCAAACAATTATACAAAAATATATATTCAACCAATATTTCAGGATATATTACATATTTTTTTAAAATCATATTACCATTAATGAATTATGTTTGATGTTGCAGGACTTTGGAAAGTTATTTATTTGTGGGTTGAGAATTTATGGTTGGCATTTTCATTTCATTAGTTTCACCAGTTAAATGAATAAATAAATAATACAAATTCAAATTTCCAGCTTGCCGACATTATATGATAAACTGTACAAAGCACGCATTGCAATTCAATTTTGTTACATAAAAGTTTTGTGCATAACAGCAGCCTATTAATCCAGTCTTAAAATAAACTTAATAAACTATTTCTACATATTTGTAAAGCAATAGGTTAAATGTTATAAATAGCTTTTCCATTATTCAGTTTAAATTTTTTACAGTTTTTCCCAAAAAGTCCTTTCATACGTTCTCATGCTTTGCTGCAGTTGCTCTACTCACCAAAAGATGGCGATATAGCCATTGACCTAGTTCTGACAAAGAGGCCTGCATTATAGTGAGTTTTTGTTGGCCTCCCATCATGGTTTAAGCTCTGCATGCTTACAATCGAGTTTAAAATGACAGAAATAGCCAACTATCCATTGTATTAAAGTCTGTTGATTTGTGTGTATCGTCATCAGGGATCACTTTAAAGCTAACAATATGCAACATCTTCAAGAGGCAGCCACAGACCTTGAGGAACATTATGCAAGTTTGAGGATGTAGGAGACCCAACTCAAGCTTAAATATATACAGCCAGGTGCACAGCTAAAAGAATTATGCATTTTACATCTGGTGTGTGTAAACGTAAGCAGAATGACCCTTAAATTACGTTTAAAGTGACTGGAGAGGGGATGAAGAGTGCTGTAAGCTTTTCCATAAGGAGAACTAAGGGTTGTGATTGGTTGAGTACAATTTTCTCATCTCTTACTCCCTCCTGCTTCCTCCCCTTCTTCCTCACACCAGATCCTGGATGGCACGCAAGGCCCTGACCAATGACGCAGCATGGCGCCGAGGGGGTACAGCGCTTGTGTATGTGTGTGTGTTTTGGAAGGCCAGGACCCCGGATATGTTCTGGAAGTGTGCAGTGGACAGGGGCCAGACAGGACTTGACCTTTTGAAGGAAGCTCAGGCAGCCTCATAGGCCAAGTGGCTATCAATCAGCAGCGTTTGTCCCGCCCCAAGTGTACCACTTCAAAAACACAGGAGGATTAGACTTGCGGCCAACTATTTTTTGTTGATCTTTCATATAAACTGCCAAATTCTTAATGGGCTGAAGGGTCAAGAAGTCTGATAGAGCATTAATGAAGCAGTAAAAAAACAAAAAAACAAGGAAATTACTGGAAAAAAAACTTTTGCAGATTATTTTTTCACTGATGGGAAAAAGAACTGAGTTTTTCCAATCTCAAATTTAGTAAGCAAAAGAAACACCAGCCCATATCTCTGCTGTTGCAGGATGTGATCTTAATCTGTCTGGATTTGACATGATTATTTATTAGTCTTTTGAACTCCACTGTAATTTAGCTGGCCCAGTTTCATTACTCCGCAACTGCAGATCAAAGGTGATGGTTGGCTTTTCCTCCTCAGCATGCTGACCTGGGTCGAACCTGCACTTCGGACAAATGGCCAACAGGTCAGGAACCCAGTTCCGCTGAGGGTAGAGGCCAAGGGCCTTGGACTGACCCTGCAGCGATGCCACTGCGCTGTGAACTGTGTCTTATGGATCTTATTTTCAATCAAAGTAGCTCTGCTGATTTGGGATATGACCTCTGGTTGTTTATGGTAGCAATACTGATGGTGATGGTATGTTTGTTTAGTTTTATTTTAATTTGGCAATTGCAAAAGACATCTGAAGGTAATGGAAAGATCAGCTCAGCTGTATGTGTGCTATGAGCAGCTTAATTTATCCTTAAACTCCAATTTGCATATTTATTATTACTCTTTAGTTGTGCAGTGATTGTTTTTCTTTCCATTTGAAACAACCTGTCAATGCATCTCTGAGCTAAAACAGAGAAACCAGTTTAAGATGCTGAAAGAAGATATGAGTTAGTTGACGTATGAATGTCGTAGTGTTTTCCATGTCTAAGACAAAAAGGCAAAAGGTGCTAATTAACAGGACTGTCAGTGGTTCCTTGAAGTGAAGTGAACTTGCCGATAACTGGAGTGGCTGATGGAGGAAACCTGAGGCGGCCCTCAAGCCATCTGGAACTTGTTCCCCTAAAAGCTGAGCTGTGGCACAAAATATGGTTCTGAAAGTGGAAAGATATATATATATATATATATATATATATACATATATATATATATATATATATATATATACACC
>JAOXYM010000020.1:12329260-12349192 GCA_028567055.1 Leptatherina wallacei | reverse complement strand
TATATATATATATACATATATATATATATATATATATATATACACCCTGGACAGGTCGCCAGTCCATCACAGGGCATATATGTATATATATGGGGAAAATATTCATTTATTGTGTACTTAACAGTGTTGACAGGTGCTGAAGATAATGAGCTAATAAGGTTTGCTGAAAGGTTCATGAACAACCACCTGAATTTGATGGCTGAATTGAAAATATTTTGTTCTGAAATTAATAGCACAAAACAGGAAACATCAATAGTGTGAGCTTAGTATTTGAGTAAGATCTATTGTTCTGGTTAATGATGAAAAATAAATTCTGTTCATAAATAGGACAGAGATGGACTGTTTCACAGTCATCTTCAGTTGTGGAGCTCTGGAGTGTCAGCATGCTGTCCTGTGACTCTGGAGGGTCTGTGTAGCTCATCTCCTGCAGGTAATCAACCATCATTCTTTCATGAGACTGTGAGTGTTCAGGAGAGACTCTGGATCTCCCCCGCAGCTTCTGCCAACAATACATCCTGCTACACGTTAGGGAACATGACAACTGAACTCCCTCCTAGTTCAATGCACCTGAACGCACGCCTCTGTCTCATGGCATGATAGGTCAAAGCACATCTCTTGCCGCTACAAGGCAGCAGAGGAACAAGTGGTATAGATTACAGATTTCTATAAAATTACACCTTGTACATCATCTCATTTATGTCCGCTTCAAGGTCCTATGCATGGCACATTACTGGAAATGTATTAAATTAGGCAAATTGAGCTTTGCCACTAACTTAACACCTCAATGGAAATAAATAAGCTGTCCACAAAGTGACTTTTCTTCAACACCTCCATAGAATTAAGAAATCTGGGCTGCCAAACAGCAACTTTCTAACTTTGTTTCAATACCGGAAGAAATATGATATGACTAATTTACAGATTTTTTCCCCCAAGAACCCTGCAAATCTTTTAGACAACCAGGAGAACATCTGCTATTATAGTGATTTACTATAGTGAATTACTTATATTTAATTACTGAAGCTGTAGTTTCTCAAACCACTTTTGCAGAGCAGCATGGGGGATGCTCAGGATGTTAGTACTCATGAGTTCACAAACCAATAAAGGTAACATATGTAGGGGGCTTTTGAACCTTAGCTGACCAATCCAGCATTATTTTAGTTTTCTGAAATAATTCATTAAAGCAGGATTTGTTCAGTATACCGCAGATAATGTCATCCTGCAATATGTCATCTGATTTATAGTTCAGAGAGACTTCTGACAACATTTACGCTCTTCATACCTTCAAAGAAATAATAGCAATATTGATATTCAATGATTTCTGCAGATAAATATGTATGTATTCACCTTCCACAAAATCGTTGCATCTTTGCTAAAAAGTTTCTGTCAAGTTTTAGTGTAAAATAAACTAATACAACTAGGAACCAGGAAGTAAGGTAGTAATTTCTTACTAGAGATTTTTTGGCTCTATGTGTTTACCTTAAAGAGGATGTGAAGCTGACATCACACATCTGTTTGCTTAGGCAAGGCAAGGCAAGGCAAGGCAAGTTTATTTGTATAGCACATTTCATGTACAGGACAATTCAAGGTGCTTTACATACAATTTCATACAAGGTGAACATTGATAAAGCTTAGAAGCTTTATTGTAGCTCTAAGGTTGTCCTTTATATCGAAAGATCTTTTCGATATAAATTTTAACTGCAAGATTGAGTTTTTATGCTTATATGATAGAATCAACCAGTAACATTTGATCTTGGTCCATTTCCAATATTCAGTACAAAATTTAGACTTAATTGTCTTGTGCGGGATAACCCCTTTGGGAAATGTTTTAATTACTTTGCTATCATAAATGCATTTTGGAGGGGCATGGATTTTGTGGAATTGAAATCAGTGATGTGATTGAATTGTCTTTTTTCTCATTTTTCCTCCCCCTAGCTCTTCCCTTCTACACCAGATGTCTGTTTTCAGCCAAACTAAACAAAAACTAACCAGGCAACAACAGTTATAGTTATAAATACATGTAAGGTGAGAGGATTCCTGACAAGATGGTGTTCCTTTTCCAGCATCATATACCCTTACATTTTTTTTATACACTGATAATTGTATTCCCAAACTGTACTGTCATTTGAATCCTATTAACAAATAGATGCATGTTTCAAAAAGGAATCTGAATGTGCTCATTTTGAGTTTTGAATCCACAATAATGTTTAAAAAAAAAAAGTAAACAGGTGGAAGAAAAGGTTGAAGAAGTTGGGTGAAGTTACAAACCACAGCTGCTGGAACTTCATATAATTAATTAGGTTAATTCTTCACATGATTGTTCACAAAAAACAACTTTACAAAATGTTTTAGGTCTTTTAGAAATAAAGATGCAGAGGTGTCACTTTGTCAAAGACTGTGTAATCAATAAGTAATTCAATAACAAGATTTCTCAGTCTTAAACTGGAAAGATTTAAGTTTTGTCATCTACAAGACCGCATTAAAATCAGACATGACTCTGCTCTGGAAATCATTGTGAGAAGCCAAAGTCCAGTACTCCTTCCACAAATGTAAGTTAAAGCTACCATACAAAGAAAATATACACAAACAACTTCTAAAATGTCTTAAAATGTTAAATCCGGTAAAAAAAAGTACATCACATACTTCAGGCGTCCTTCTCTCAGCGTTAAGCCAGATGTTTAACTTCAGATGTTTATCTCAAGTTTTACTTTTATATTAATGTTTCAGTCAAAGAGACAGAAACTATAAGTCAGATTTTATGTTTGTGCAGAGCGGGTGAGGGTTGTATATGTGTGCTGTGTGGGTATGATGATGTGTGTGAAAAAGAGGGTATGCTCAGGTGTGTGTTCTTGAATTTAGATGTTTTATATATGTGAAGGTTTGAGCACTTTGCACTGCTTTTGTATGAAAAGTGCTTTATAAATAAAGTTTGATACAACCACATGGCTCCAAAGTTAAGAGTCCTGGTGCTAAACTGCACTCCAGCCCAGTCTTGCAAAAAAAAACATGTCGTGATACGTCTGCCCACATATCCAGAAAATAGCTGCATCTCAAGAAAGGCCCAGGAATTGAGAGATAGTTAAGTTTTACATTTTCTGTTATTTTGTTTGGGCAGCACACAGGTGATGCCAACCTGTAACCAATCTATCATTTTCTAAGGCTAACAGTATTTTTGTACCTATACCTAGGCAATCATAATGAACAGCACAGTTAAAAGTCTTTGGACAATATTGAATTTGGATCGGTTCACCATGAGAAGCACCACCTGTCTCCTCATAAGCATTTCTGAACATATTATAGTTGTTTTTTCCTAAAGAGCAAAGTGTAGCCTTTGGAACCTTAAAAATTAAGTATTTGGACCATTTCTGATTATACCTGACAGTGTCACATGATGCAAAACATAGACACTTCAAGATGCAGACAAACTATGATTCTGAAGCTCAAAGAGTGTGGTCATTTTCCAAATTTTCTGTTTGTATGTTGCAACTCCTACATGTGTTCCTGTGGACCAAGGTATCTATTACACATTGTGGAGTGAGACAATAGTCCAGAGCTGTTACACTGAAAACATGTGTCACATTTTGAAAAAGAAAAAAGATCCAAACAAGGCTGCAAACTTCTGAGCCACTGAAATCCCATACCAAGCAATTTGGGAAAATCCCATTTGCTTTGACAGCAAAATGACATTTGACATTTGCTGTCAAAATGACAGCAAATGTCATTCCCTTACAAAATACTAGATACTTTCTTTTAGATACTTTTTATTGATCCCCTAAGGGAAATTGACGACTCAGCAGCAGCATAAAAACAAACAAAGTACTATGTAATAATAAAAAAAAACATGCAATAAAATCTAAATTTTTTAAATAAAATAAAGTGAGCTAAAAGGAGAGGTTGCACACAAACTGGCAAACATGCACATATCCCAACCCCTTTGGAAATATACTACTGGAATCAAATTCAAAATGGGCATATACTTATGACATATATTGTCATTTAACCATTTTCATTTCAATATTGAGTTTGCTTGGAAAATTTATTGCATTCTGTTTTGATGAATGCAATAATTAGAAACAAACCAAGACAGCTGTGCATGCCATGCTTACACTCTTACATTCATATATTTGATATATATAGGAGGAAGATGGGGAACAAAGACACTAAGCACACTGACACTGGGAGAAGATACAAAGTCTACACAGAAAGGCTCCAGCTGAGATTTGAAATGGGATACATACATGTTAGAGAAATATCCAACTTGTTTGGCCTTAGTCTTATACTGTGTGTTTGGGAACTTCCTCTAGTTAACTTTTAAAAAACAAATCAGTATTATTTGTTAGTTATTCTTTTTGGACCAAACTACTTCCCTTCAAATATAAGGTGCATTGTACTTTTTGAGAACTAAGATTAAAAAACATAACAAAGACAGACTTCAATTATTGTAACTAGTTTAACTAGTTTTGAACCTCAGTAGTAATCTAATGAACTTTTTGTGTCACTAGTTCACTTTTAACACAACTTTGACCCCAGAGTGTTAATTAATTGTCATTTTAGCCTTGACAAGGTAAGATGTAGGAGGCAACAGTTTACTAGTGGCAGTTTCACAGGTCTACAGATTTGTTCATGTGCAGCATCACTAATGAGCATAATGGAATACTGTCAAATATGGAATCCTGATTGGTAAGAATGTTACATTTTGTACTGGAAAATCAAATGGGAAGCCTTGATGCACACTTTTCTCCAACTCTTCATTAGTATTTCCTTCAGATAGCTGACTAGTGAAAATCTTTTGGGCTTGTTAGTTAATACGTAAAACTTCTAGCCACACTAGTGAACCGGTATGATCAAAAAGGCTTTAAATATCTAACTTGTGAGAATTGTTGGCCTTGTGATTATTAAATATGTGCAATCTGCAGCAGGAATCTGCAGCTATTTGATGGTCTACATTTATAGGGAGCAAACCTACATTAACTAGTCAACATGTCAGATAGTTTGCAGTGTATATACAGTTGCCTGCAAAATTATTCATAACTTTCCATTAAAGAAAAGGGACATTTCTTAACATTCACTCAAATAACTGGAGACTGAAAAACGTATTTGATAAATAAAGATTTGCTAAATTATAATTTGAAAGAAGACATTGTTTTTTTTATTTGAGTTTAAAAAATAATAAAAAACAAACAAAATGGTCCTGGACCAATGAGAGCCCTTTGCTGATGAGCAGTGGGCCAAAATATCTGACAACAGGTTTAGAGATCGAGAGTTACAGAAAACATCTGTTTGCAGTGATTGGCCCAAAGGATTGCTCAACAAAATATTAGCTTAAAAGGGATGTAACGTAAATTGATTTCTTATATTTTCCCCTTGTTTTTAAAAAACATTTCTATTGAACCACAATTAAAAAACCAATCTCATAATTTTCATAAAAGTCTTATTTAGTATTACTTTGGTCAATTTCAGCTTATTTCAGTGACAGCTGTTTTTTTCCTTCTTTAATGTGATGTGTATATATATATATATACACAGTATATGTATATATACATGTATGTATATATATAAACACACATATATATATATACAGTATATGTAAATATATTTATATATTAAGAAAATGTGCCCAAAACCTAGAGCTGATCACCGAGACTGATTTCTGTTTTAAGGCTTGCTGTGTGTGTGACAACTGAAGGTAAGTAAGTTGTTAAGTAAGTGTTTGTACTTTGTGCATTCACATGTATATCTAAATGTATGTGTGTGTGTGTGTGTGTGTGTGTGTGTATGCATGCACATACCTGGTTCGTGAGACATGGTGTTATCAGTGTGGTTCACTAGCTCAACAAAAATGGTTGCAATGATATCCAGAGCTCAGACATCAAACACAAGAGGCCAGTTGAGTTATGGTGCATCGATCGAGTGCAAGAACAAAGGGAGCGTTGGTTAACGGGATAGAAATCGTAGAAGAAGGAGACAGATGAGGAAGACAGAAGACAAGCAGTCCAAGGTCTGCAGTGAATTCTGTTTGGGGTCTGAGGCTCTGGGCTTTATGTCAGTCAGGATCTGTAGGAAAAGTCGCTCCCTTGAGAAAAAGAATGGAGAGAATAAGAGAGCGATGCAAGCGGGTGCGTGGGGCACTAAAGGTCTAGATGATAGGTGACATTAACCAGGTGCCCTTATGGCTCAGCTGTCAATTCATGGCTTTCTCTTCTGCAACAACAAACTCTGAGAATTTTTTTAAAAGCATTGCCCAATGTCAGGTGCTACCTTTGAGCATGCATGGCTGGTGAGTTTCTGTCTGTGTCTGTTTTTTTAAGTCGTTACAGTGGTGTACGTGCATGTCTGGATAGTGATGAATAACCAGACCCTCCTTGGTTATCTTCACTTCCTTTAGAGTTTCAAGGGAGAGCCAGATGTAGCTATTTATCTTAATCTTTCCTCTCATTCAGTCTAGATGTAGTTGGAGATCATTTCTCTTTTCATTACTTTATCGAACCCTAGAAGGACATATCATGAGAAAATAATCAGCATGTGTTGAGTATTGTCATCAATTTATATGTAATCTAAAAACAAAATGCTTAAAAAGACAAATATAGCAAAAATAACTGTGACTTAAAATAATTTCGACACTCTGTGACAAAAGATATGCGACCCCAGGAAGCGTCTTCATGTACACATTAACATTTAATATCATGTAGCCATGTTAATGCTAATGCATTAGAGATGCACTTGTATCAAAAGCTTTTAAGACAAAGACTCTGAGTGTTGGATCATAGGAGATGGGACTCCCCACACTTGAGTAAATGCAATGCTGTTTTTCCAAGTGACTTAAGTACATATTAAAATATTCTACATCACTGGTCTGATTTGTTTCATCCAGTCATTTGGGACTTCTTATGACTAAATGAATTCTGACAAACCCATTGTGGTTGCATGTATTTAACTAGAAATGGATATGGAGTGATTATCTCTAACAAAAAATGCCAAGAAATGTAGTTTACTTTTACACTCATTGTAAGAACGAAGTAGAAAGCTGTCAAGACACAGCAAACTTAACATCCAGCAAGAAGCAATTAATTTGTCTCTTACACCGCATACTGACAGCGTGTGCGTCTGCATGTTTGCAATTAACAGATTTTAGATGGTGTCATCCTTGGTGATGACAGACCACAAGCTATGAAACTTCTGAGACAAGGAGCACGCCTCAGATAGGAGAGCCACTTGAGGTATGCCAGTCCTCTCAGTGTTGCAAATGATTATGTAAACCACACTTTACTTAAAAAGTGGTGAAGGAGTGTCAAAACCGCTCCTGTTAACTGTTTGATTTCTTTACCACGGCTGCTCATTTCTCAATGTTTGATAGGATGAGAGAGAGCTGAGCTGCCACAGAGAAGAGCAACAGTAGAAACAATCACATCTTTTTTAAGTTTAGAGAGCAACTACAGATTTTTGCTTTGGTCATGCTGCTGCACTTTCCACTGCATACAGTTTGATATATGGGGGGGGAGGAAAAGATTTGCACAGATGAAAATGCCAGAATAGTTTAGATATTAAAGTAAATGAGAAGATTTGTAGCATTGTGCTAACATTAACCTTTTTGAGCAACTCCTCTCCCTCATTTATCTCTCCTTTTAACTGACAATTAAAACTAAAGCCGTTTGGACATAATTCATGACACAGCTGCATCTCAAAAGGACATTAAACACTGAACCATGTAACTGAAAGCTTTGTAGTAAGCAGCAGAGCTGCGTTTAGACAACAACAATGGACCAGGCAAGTAAAGAAGAGAGGACTGTGTGCACCAGGCATGTGCACATGCTGGGGAATCTGTGCAAAGCAGCACACAGTCAGTACAGGTTTGTATGCTAACAGTGTGGTGGCATTGTACTGCAGTAATTGATGATAAACAGGTCTCAAAGCTGGGATTTTATTGCATTTCCAGTCTTGTTAATTCAGAAAAGAAGTGCATTGGTTCTTTCCTTGCTGATTTAACTTGGGCTTTCATTGGCTGGCTCCATCAACATACCTTTGTTATGGTTAAGGTTGGTGAGGCTGCGTTAAATGGCTGTGTCAATACCAGAGACGGAAATCTGGTGGCTGCCATGCCAGGTCCAACACTGCAGAGTGTGTTTAATAGCTTGAGCTAGACCTGTTAGTTTTCTTTTCCAGCAGTAACTCCATGTTTATTACCTTATATCACATGCTTTAATAAAATGACATTCTATCAGAGTACAGCCTACAAACAACTTGCAAGTCCTCTGATATTAAATTGATCTTTTAACTTAGCACCCTTGAGAAAATATGCTTTATATGACGCAGTGCAAAACAAACAATATTTTTAATTGAACATTTTTGTGAACTGCCCTATTTCATACAAATTAATA
Organism: Leptatherina wallacei; assembly: GCA_028567055.1. NCBI lineage: Eukaryota > Metazoa > Chordata > Actinopteri > Atheriniformes > Atherinidae > Leptatherina > Leptatherina wallacei. The sequence goes on along the minus strand of JAOXYM010000020.1, from coordinate 12,340,820 downwards.
ACTGAGTTTTGTGTTCTTTTAATTAGGCATGAAACGGCCATTATCATATAGTTAACAGCATGAATAGTTTTAGCTGCATGCATGAGTAAGCCAAAACAATTTATCGTAGTCATACACATTTTCACACGCTGATACTTAAGCCCAGTTTGGTTAACTTTCATCATTAGTGATCTAAAAGCAGGTTAACTAGTATTTTATGGAACAAACAGTTATAGTCAACCAGCAGGGGGCATTTGTTCTTTGCAGTAACTAACTATTTTGTGTGAAATCAACCAAACACATCACAGCCTAACCTAGCCCTTTGTGTGGGGGATAGAGGTTGAACGGTGGTGAGTGGGAGCAGGAGGAGGGAGGGCTGGGAGCGAATTCTTGTCCAAACATTCTGCACGCGGATTTGTATTCATTGCACCCCTGCTGCTATTGATATCATTACGCAGGGTGCTCATGCTGCGAGGAGGGGGCTGGGACTAGCAACGGGGAGGTCATGGAGCTGCAGGCCCTAACGAGAAGTGACACTGGCTCCAGGTCGGCCAAGCATCCACCGGATTTCAATGGGAGCCGCACTTTCCCAGTCAGCGCATTAGATCAAAGATCATTACCTGCTAATCAAAACACATGAACTTAAGGGCTTCCCTTCTTACCTTCTTCTTTTGCAACTCGTTGCCAAGCTGAGGCTTTGGAGGAGATGCGCCGGCAGAAGGAGGAGGAGACTGCACCAGCTACTGGAATAGATGGACGCCAGCCCATGGCCCCATGAAAATGGACACCACCCCATAGCTTTCTGGACTCATTCTGGCGCCTTAGCGGTTTCTGCATGATTTGCCAACGATTAACTTCGGGAAGAAATTCTGCTCAGATTTATGCAAAGTTAGCTGAAATAGATTCACTGCATTCCCATTTTGTTGACATTATTAAAAACATTAAATGATTGTATTAAAGTTTGTTTTTAATTTTCAGCAACTTCCATCACTGATTGATGTGGAAACTTTACAGAAACTTGTGTGAAGATTCTGCTCTCTCCACTTTCGCTAGGCTCTGTTAGGGACATGGGTCTGGTGAGTGAGAGGACATGATAGGGACAGACCTGTTGGTTCTTGAAATAGCCTCTCATCATGGCTCTGATAGGTTGGATATTTGCCCTCCCAAGCAGTACAGAACCTCAAACAACCTTGGTGTCAAACTTAAAACAGGATCAACAAGAGTAAAAACTAGTAACAAAAGTGATTTGTTGGTCTGCTTTAATGTCAAATGCATCTCTTTTGGATGCACAAGGTGCTTCTTATTGGTCCATAATATTTTTGTTATGCTGTGCATTTACATCTTGCAGGGATCAGAGTTAAATTAAGGTTAGGGGTTGGCAGAAAATTATATCCTCTCGTTAGATGCCTGAGTCTTGATATGTCAAAGCCCCTTGGCCAACATGGGACAGAACAAGAGCAAGGGAGCATAGAAAGGGGGAGCAGTGGAGGATATTTTGCTGCTGTACTAAAGGCTCCATGGCCCATTAATCGTTTGTTTGAGTTTCCGCCCCGGCGAGCATGTCATGTCTCCATTAGAGAGGGTTTGTTTCTTCTTTCTGTCCGCCTCTTGGCAGCAGGGGGCTCTCACACATCTCATTTGGCCATGCACTGCTGTCTGGTGCCAGGCAGACTGTCTTGTGTTTGTGTGCGTGTGTATTTGTGTATTTGTGTGTGCAAATGTGCATGGTAAAATTCATGTTTTAGGACTACTCATCTCCTTGAGGTGAACTTTAATGCTAATTGAGTTAGGAGAGTACTGATTCCTATGTGATCTGTTGCACAAACCAAATCCCTCTTAACGACTGTTGTCAGTTACTTAAGCCCTTTGACTACTGCAATTCATAGATTACTCCTAATTGGATTACTTTAGTTATTTTTTTATCTCACTTTGTTCCAGTTTTGAACAACATAATGAGAAAAAAATTCAAATCTTTCTCTAATTTGTAAGTACAATGTAGTAGAGTTGCAAATAGAATTTTTGTATCAGAAACAGTTCAACAACAACAGTGAAGCTGGAGTTGTTAAAAGGAATCACTTCATTGAACCTCATGTTTTAGGCTAATTAAAACCAGAGGAGATATTATTTTGTGGTAACAACAGCTGCTCTTAAAATGTCTACTATTAAATTTGATGCAACCTTTACTTATTTCTCTAAGAGCTATCAGGTAAGTAAAAATTATGGTGCAGAATATCATTTTTACGGATGGTATTGATGACTGAAATAAATTCCGTCATTGACTTTGAAGAAATATTTTAGGTAAAATGTTGAGACCCAACATTCCAGCGTGTCTGCCGACTTACCTACTGGCTTCAGTGGTGTAGGAGCTGAACTGCTCCGCCGCAGCCTATCTTGATGTTAGTTTGACCATTGACCTACGACTATGCTGTAGACATCAGCTTGCTGACCTGTCAAACAGTCCTCTTTATTCCTGTGACCCACAGAGCTTTCCTCTTTAAACTGAAATATGGCCGCCAAGCCTACAGAAGCCAGCCAATTAGGAAGTGGAAAGAAATCAGAGTGGCACAATGAGCCGAGACTAATAGAGTCCTCTTTATCTGCCGCCTGCCCGTCTGCCTGCCTGCTCCTGAAATGCCCTCAATGCTACTGCTGCCAATCTGCTGCTTGCATCTCTGAGCCTGCTGGAAAACTCTTGATTGTATCTGTTCTTTGTGATGGATTATTCCTTCTTCACATTTAACTTATCGTTAACAACTTGATGTATGAACACTTCATGGAAAAAAAGCTTAGGGAAAATGAGTAGAGCCAAGGAAAAATAATTATACAACACTACATCACAGGTAAATCTGACTGTGTCCGCTTGTTTTTAGTTTGAGAGGACATTCAATCTAGTCTATCAGCAGTTCCTAACATGGTTACAAAATTTTTGATCCATCAACAACAATACAATTTCATCCTTTTGGTACATGGTCACAAAAACAGCTACTTACACATAGGACCACAGTCTTACGGTATTTTGTATAAATTTCCATTTCAAACTATTCAAAATAAGGCTAACTTTTTCAGCTCTAGATAGACGTTGATTGGAAGGCCTTTCATTTGACTTTCAGGCTAGTGTTAGGGTGCAGAACATATTATTAGCTGGTGTGAACTGGTTAAAAGTTGATACTTAGTGACTGAAGAGTGAGACATTAATTCAAGAGTAACCCATTCTCCTGGTAAAATATGAAATCTTTAAACGGTTAGGTACCAAAAAGTGTTAAGATTAGTTATTAAAAAAGATATAGTTAAAGGTAGAAAATTATACATATTTGCATGAAAACTGATGCCGTATAAACATCACATGATCTTTTTCTCAGATTACTAGGTGCTGTCTTCATCCCCTCGGTTAAACAAGCAAAACGGGCTGTAAACCGACCAAATGTCCTACATTACTTTAAAGTTGTACTGGGAAAAAAAATGCTGACTTGCAATGCAATTGCACAGTTTTGTATTACATAACATTTTTCAGGAGCTTTTATTGGACAAGGCAGTCAGGACAACAAAGTTCTACAGTTTTCCACCCAACAGTTTATTCACAATTTGTGAAACGAGGCTGGAGCATAATCGATAACCCCAAGAGGGTAGACACCAAACCATCTAATCTCACCTTATGCAAAAGAAAACCAGTATCACGAGGTGAATATTATTTAAATTATTTGAAAACTTGACTGTAGAATGGCATTGTGTCTCATGCTACAGTTTTAATAATCTTGAAACCACCTCTGTAATATGCATGTTCGTGAGACATACCAACCAGTAAAGAAGCACTGGAGTTTAAATCTGTGGGGGGCAACTAAGTTCTCAGAGGATAGACCAGCTCATTCACAACAGATCTAGTCTCTTGTAAGACCTACATTTTGACTAAATACTCGGTTAAAATTAGCGGAAAAATTGTGTGGCATAAGTTGGATTTTCATTCTCTGGAGAAGCAAATCTAAAATGTTGGTGAAAAAATTTATTTAAAAAAGTGTGTGATTTAAAGTGAAGAAATGAGCTGCAAAGTGTTGCAAGAGGGTCACAGTTTAGGTTATGGTTGAGCTTAAGTAAAAGAAGTAGCTATCCTAGCCTAAAATGAATAGCGAAGAGGAAAAAGACACCCAAAAAAAGAAAAATGCAGAGAGTTCATCCCAAGGAGTTACTGTCATTTGTTTATGAGCTCAGGCTGGAAGCAGCTGGTAAGTCACACTATTTACATCTTTGCCAGGTCACATGTGATTTGCAGTTATTTCCATTCCCCTTAATGTGCATCAACTCTTCTTCAAAACACAAATACCAGTGAGCACATGAACAGTTTTTGCTTATTAGTGAAAATTTTTTGAGATTTTTATATTTTCCATTCATCTCTTTATCCATATCCCCTAAATGCAAATAAACAGCCACAATGGAACTCTGTCTGTTGTATTTTACATTCATCACAAAGCACAGGGCTTGTCATGACATGACATTATAAAGTGCTTTGACTATACAGTGTAATTTTAATATTCATATCAAAGTGAGATCCCTCACTGAGATTTTCTTAAGATGACAACCATCATTGATTTCTAAGAATAAAAATAACAAAGTCTTTCTCTGAAAGTGGGGCTGTTAAAAGGGACTGACTGACTTTGCTGTAGAAATTAAGGTGCCAAATGGAAAACAGACACATTCTTGGGGCCAAAAAAGAAACAGATACAGTATAACGAACTGAAAAATTCTGTAGTCAGTTGGCATCCAAATATAGCCATTGTAAATTAATCCACTTTATAATGACTTTATTAAAAGCTTAGCTTTTCATTAAGTGACCTACATTCAACATTTACATTTATCAATCATCTGTTGCTTGCAGTGGTTATGTTGGGATCTTGCTGCCATTCTGACATGAAGTTTGTTTTGACTTAGGCATTCAGGATGCCACTCAAATTAAGCTAGTTTGGTCAGTGAGGTGTGTGTATGGTAAAGCAAAACAATGGAGATCACAAGAAAGCCTTCTAGTCCTGACAACTCTGTTTTTAAGAGGGGAACGAAAAAAATCTAAATTTTAGCCACTCAAATCCGATGGTTATTTTTCTTTAAATGTCATTTACTCTTATAAGTTTGCAGATATAAAACATGCACTTAGTGTATTTTCCAGGTCTTTGTCTCTTCTTTGTACATGACTGACTCAAAGCAATTGTTTGCATTTCTAAGCAGCCGAGGGACACAGAAGCAAAGAGCAAACGAAGACGACCATTGTCTCAGTTTAAAAACAAGAACATCCATCTCTGGAGGTGTTTCCCTGAATGATTTGCTACACATTTGAGTTACTTGTTTAGCGGTGATGCACTTTTTCTTCTGCATCCCAAAGGAGTAACAAAGAGTGCCACCAAAGGTCACAGAGTGTCCCGAGCATCAGAAAAACTGGGGACAAAATCAATAGCTCAGTAGAGTGGAACAATTGTAGACTGTGAGCTGCAATTTCTCACCTTGTTTTTCGGAAACCCAGCTAATGCTCCCCCTTGTCTCCACCCTATGCTGGATTGATATCTGTTGCGCTTTAAAGAGGGATATGATTGTTCCTGTTGACCCTTTCACATTGTCAGTCAAAAAAAATAAACTTTATGTTTGACACTGTTGTTTTAATCCTAGTTTGAAGACACCCATTTCTAAAAAAAAACATTTAACAAATAAGTAACCAATTCTTTACAATGTACAGAGGAGAAAAGTAGATTGTTGCATGCATAAACTTTAAAATGGCATCATCACGTTTGCTTTACTGTTATCCACGGAAATGTTTTTCAATAAAAGAGCTACTCTGAAGTAATAATGATTTATGAACAGATATTATGTGCAGGAATGGATGTAAAAAATTGTGAAATCATCTATGTTTTAAAGGTAGTGTTTGGTGGATGCTGGAAATTCAGAAATTCAGATCTCTGAATAGAAGTTTATAGTTTCTAAAAGTGGGATTTTATTTTTGCTAACTATCAAAGCTTCTCAACTATGACTTTTGTAGTTTGAGATAAATCCAAAAGAGGCAGTTAGAGTAAAAGTACATATTTTTTTTCATTGCTTTCTTGATCTTTCATCACATGATCTGGAAATAATCATCTGACTGAAACAAAATTTTAGCTTCTGTATCTCTATAATTAAGTGAAACATATGTTGGAATATTTGTTGGAGGTAGAAATTTACCTAGAGTCAAATTTTGACAATAAATTGATATAAATTAAGTTTGTGGACAGGGTCAATTTAAAAGTACCAAAAATTGGTTGAGTCTGGTTCCTTACTTAGATGTTGACTAAAGTTATGCAGTAAATCCTTTAAAATGGCATATTGGTTCTGCACCAGTAGCACATGCTGTTGGTGGGCTGAGTGAGCAAAGTCATGCACATCATCTAAGCTGAGTGTCCCCCAGCCCACACACAGAATGTCTCGCTCTGATCTAGTGACAAAGCCCACTGTGATTGGTTGCAAGCTAAAAACAAACACAACATTTCTAACAACCATCACTGACACAGTTTCCAATGCACCATCAAATCTAAAGTTATTTAGATATTTAAACAACGTGAATACACAACTAACACATTCCAGATAAAGACACAGATAATGAGGACTTTTTCCACCCACAATTTGGCAAGGTTGAAGTTAAAACATCTATTGCCTGATTATAGCCAATGTATTACACTGAGTGAGAGTGACTACTTTGGGGAATTTAACATCAAAGTGAAGATCCAAGTCAAACAAAACACAGCTTTATTAAGTGGACAAAGACATTGTTCTGTATGCATTCTATTATATTCTAAAATTATAAAAAGTGTTCAACAAAATTTAGATAAACTAATCTCAAATAACTTGTAGAAAAAAAGGAAAGACATCTACTAATAATTAATGAAAAAAATTGGTTTCCTCAGAGCTTCCACTGACGTTAGATCATTTATGGATCCAGCACTGAAATGAGCATCTGCATCTACTTCTCCTTAATTCATGAAACATATTTGTGTTTGATTTGACAGCCCCCTCTAGAATGACTGTACTTATAGGTACATGAGTGAAGAGAAATCACCTAAACAGCCAGGCGCTGGACTTTAACCTGTAAAAAAGATGAGTGTTTCCTGCTTCACACTGAAAAATAACAATGATCCATTAAAACAACAACAACAAAGTTACCAAATCTTGATGGCTGCAACTGTAACATAATAATCTACTATTTTGGCTTCTGCTTGGAAGCTCTCAAACTCTCTAGAAATGTTATAATGTCCATGAACACGCACAATTATACTCACCCTCATGAACGTATTTCAAATGTCAGATAAGTGTGTCACATTGATGAGAAGCAGGCTTGGGTATTTTTACCTCAGGATGCACTTCTGTTTAGTGACAAAGATAATAAAGATGCACCCAAGCAAAGATTACCAGTAAACCCAACCAGTGCCTCCTTATTTTTCACTGCACTCTTATAGAGCTCAAGGTACTTTGTTAAGTACTTGTCAAGTGTTATTCCTTGTACACACAAACATCACCCTGGTAATAGCACACACAGCACTTAAAGGTTTTGGGGGGACTATTTTTGTGTATATACATGGACATCATACATTAATGTTTCTCACACTTAATGTTCTGCAGACACATGGGGGAAGATGTTACAGTTAACCTTCAACAAAACACCTTATGAGGAGGAGGTGGTCCTTGGTGTATGGTGTACCATGTATGCACATGTCTGTGTGCATTAGCATCACTGACATGTACGATATTTCTCTGCACCAAGGGTTTATCTGAAAAGTAATTTATTGAGGTTAAAATGTGAATCTGTTCAGCATAATGTGATGGATTATACATAATCCTTCACATCATGCTAACATTTGATATGAGCTGACAACTCTCTGCTCTGTGTCCAAAGAGCAAAACAACTAGCTGATATGTATGCTGAGGAAAAGTCTTTTTATTAGTTAAACTTGAAATTGAGCTGGCTTAATGTTAACAGCTCTTCTGAATGAGGGTGGGTACATCTTCCCTGTACATTTAGAAATTGGGGATGTGGTTTTCTGGCTTGTACATACATTTGTAGAGTCCATGTTGATAATGAATGGATTGAAATATTACTCCATATAGGAATGTATCCAGATAAATTGATATGGTAGGACCAAGAGTATTAAAGGTATAATGCCAATTTTAAACCAATGTCCATTCAGCATCCACTTACCTGAGTTTAACCAATGTGGACGATTCACAGAGGGCTAATATGGAATGTTTGAACAGTCACATATTTGGCAGATTTTTCAGCCTATTTATAATTAACATTGGGCCAACATCCAAATTTTAGCTGAATCATGAGCTATTTTTATTTTATAAGTGAGTCTGTGTAGTTTGATTTGATGAATTACATTGGATATAAGGGAATACATAATAAAAGCAAAAATAAATAAAGGGAAAAGAAAAGAAAGAAAGAAAACCAACCAATTAATATCACAGCTCTTGTTGCTCTTGTTGTGTTCTGCTGAATCAATCAAGTATTTAGGATTTATCAAAAATAGACCACAGTACGGCAGTGTGCTTGCCTTCAATATTAGAATTTAGATAGTAAAATATAGTAAAAATGAGTTTGTAATTAATCCAGAGTCAACCATTCTTCCATATCAGTGGAGAGGACCTACCCTGTCCATATCCTTATTCGGCTTAAAGCCAGCTCAATCTAACTCTATCATCTGATCCCTAAACCAAACCAGTCACAGCATTGTTACGTAGCAGTGAAAACCAACACTGGCAAACTACCAATACACCCCCCCCCCCCCCCCCCCCCCCCCCCCCCCCCCACCCCCCCCCCCCCCCCCCCCCCCAAAGACTCCTTTCTATTCTTTTTCAGAAAAGTTTTTATCTTAAGATGGCCATATTTTTTTTTTGTATGTTAAGCCATAACTGATCCTTTCCACCTTTGAAAGTCAATAGTAAACCTGCATAATCAACATGTTAACTTGCAGGGTAGAGCCTGGTAGAGCCAAACATTCATCCAACACTAATAACACATTGTTACACACATTAATAATGATGTAATGAACCAGGAGATCATGTTATCTTGTAATCTTATACTGAGGGAAAATGTTTCAAGCAAATAATAAAAATCTAAATATGCTACTTTTAATAACAAAGATAAGTCTTTAGGGCTTTAATTGATGCTAGAAATTTAACTTTAAAAAGGCCCCATGCTTATTTGTCACTTACAGTTACCTACATTAGATGCAAAAATGAAGACTAAAATAATATAATAATTTTTTTGTATGGAGGTCTACTGGTAAGATTTTCAGTATCGGAAGAAATAAGAGAGCGGAATGTCCTTTTTAATTGCTAAATTGTTCTTTTGAATCTCAATCCATGGTTCCTCTTGTCTCCAATTTCAGCCCACAAAGCTGACACACAACAAATGTTATTTTCAATAAATGCATTGCATATCTATAATAAAAACTATATTACAGGTGTAGAAAAAATTTATGTTTAACTGTTTTGAAGTCCCAAGGCAAATTGTCAACAATATAAAACAATATCACTCTAATCTAGTCTGCATCCACAGCTTCATCTCCATTTCCCCCCCAAAAAGTCTTTGGCTACATTCACACTGCAGGCATTAATGCTCACTTCAGATTATTTTGCTGAGATCTAATTTAAGTTGCATTATTGATCACATCATCATTTATATGCGACAGCCATCAGACTCCAGTATGAACAGTCCACAGCTCTCAAGTAACCGGCATGTGCAGAAGAAGACATGACGTCACATACAACACACTTTGTTTATGGAAGTAAAAGGGGTGCTACACGTTTTAGTGTATGTGTATCAATTTTTCAGTTGTGCAATTGGAGCAAACAATTATGATATATCTTTTTTTCTATTGTGAACCTCAACCTACAAATAAAATGCACATTTGTTTATAAAAGATCTAGATTCTATTTTCTCTGTTTATTTCATGCTTTATACTACAAGATCTAATGTACCTCAGTGAGTTTTGTGTGTGTGTGTGTGTGTGTGTGTGTTTTTTCCAAAAGTGCCAAACTTCTGCTTCAGCACTCTGCACATTCTCACTGTTTTTCCTTTGTCAAAGTGACCCATGTTTCAGCACCCAATCTCCACAAGAGATCCAACAGCAAGATGGAGGGTCAAGAGGGAAAGTGGGCCTTGAAAGAGTGTACCGCTTAACCTTGACCTTGGGACTGCATTTCTCTGAACGCGTGTGTGTGCAACTACAGCTGTCCCGCTCGCCACTTCTGAGAGTGTTTACATTTTAGGAGAGGTCTTTATCTCCCCCAAGTCTGGGGTCCCTCTGGGTGAGTTTATACAGCCAGTACACACTCACACACATTACATCACTCAAAGTGAGAGTCTCATAGAGTGATTAAAGGGAGAGTGCTTTCACACACTCATCCATCTCGGCTAAATTCTGGGCCATCGCCTGGTGTATTAGTTCTCTGAGAGCTGTAGAAGCAGGTTACCTACAGTCTGGAATTTAGAAAGTGTGTGAAAAAGAGACCATATATCCAGCAATAGTGAGGATACTTTTAGATATGGCTGAGACATTTTTTTTATATGATTCTTTTCCCTACTTGTAAATGGCAATAAATCAATTGACAAATTAACAGATTCTGTATTTAAAGATCATGATTTAAACAACATTTTTCAAAAAGGTTTCATACTTTTTAGCTATTCATCACCAATATCAAAATAACAGCCTATAATCACAATAGGTCCAGCTGGGTTTCTGTCTAGTAACTTTTGAGGCAAACTTTTGAAATCTTGCTTTAAATAAAGAGAATACACAGGCCTGTTTATATTAGCTTGTTTAGAGTGGATAAACTAGTTTGTATTACTCAGTCAAATTGACCATAAATGATGGGAAAATGGGGAGAAGTTTTCAGGAATTCTTTTATACACTGTATGTTTGTTTATTCTTTCAATTTTATGTTTATTAGCCTTATTTGTTTTCCAGGGGCAGAAACAGTTAATGGTTCATGCAGTCATGTGAGTAATATATGTTTTATGTCATAACTGTTTCTGAAGTCTCAAAATCTTCTCAGGCAAGTGTATGATTGTTTTTTCATGTTTGCATTTAAGGAAAACCATTAAACAAAAGTTGACTATATTTGAGACTACAACTATGCATTTAGGTTTTAAAAACAAATTTATCATAGCTGGTGTCTGCTGTCCTATCAGTAAGTTTAGCTATCTATTGTCTTTTCAGACTCATCCATCTTGATAGGGTACTCTTAAGATACAGAACCGTAGGGTGTCTTCCACACTGTTACTGTCAGCTGTCAAGTGTTAGATTAACTCTGCAAACCCTTAAGCACTGCTTTAAACATGTAAACAAATTTCCAGTGATGGCTACAAAAGGGTTACTTTTGTAGCCATGTATGCTGTTACTGTTAGTTTGTGGATAAGGGATTATTTGACCGAGAGCACAGTTTGTTAGAAAGAAAAGAAGACCACCAACAAGATCGCAAACTATGTCTCTCAAAAATGCACCCCCCTCCACACACACACACACACACACACACACACACACACACACACACACACACACACACACACACACAC
>JAOXYM010000020.1:12300593-12324162 GCA_028567055.1 Leptatherina wallacei | reverse complement strand
CACACACACACACACACACACACACACACACACACACACACACACACACACACACACACACACACCTTTATACTCACACATGTATTAACAAAAGTGTGACCTTTGTCACATGGGTTGATAATAAGCTGTTACAAAAACCAAACAACCTGTCAGTGATAAGATGAAAACAAAACAGCTGATTCACAATCTTCACTCCTTAGTTATCCCACAATGCACCTTTACCTTTACATCACTAATTGCCTTCAAATCCCGACTCAAAAGCTATAATGGGCTAAATTTTTTAGATAATCCATTTTCTTGATCTATTTTTACAGCATGTCATCTCTGCTTAACTTTTTCCTTTCTCTTATTCACTACTCACTACTTTTCAACTCACTGTGTCTTTATTTTATGAGTGCAGCCGACTAACCCAGAACCCTGAAGACCTGGAGGACAAAGCAGGAAAAAAATAAAAAAGCAGAAAAAAAGCAGAAACATGAACCGGTATGGATCCAAAAAAACCTACTGGTGAGATATTGAGTGTTTTTCTCCTCGAGGGCATGCCTCCATCAAGGTGATTCATCGCAGAGGGCCGGGCTAACTGTATGGGATGCGATGGAAGTCCATCTCAGACGTTAGTTTTATTGATGGCATCAAGTCACACATCGGCCTCTGTGGAGGTGCTATGTTGGCTGCTTTGCCCAGGTGGTGGAGCAGAGACACTCCAAGTGAAAGCTAGGGGGGGTGGGGGTATACTGGCACGCAGACAGGCCACAGCATCTCTCCAAAAGCAACATGCAGACACCTGCATTTAGGGAGATCAATATGTTGCCACAAGCAGCTATGAGTGCCTCTGGAGAGTAGAATTTATTGATTTGCTGTTGGTGTTAATAGAGAGAGATGTTATTCTTGATATTCTCTGCTCAAGTCTGCTCTACTCATGTTTTCAAGCTTAATTGTAGCAATCCCATTCGAGACCAACCCTTTCCTGTCACCTCGTAATGAAATAGTTACACTATTAGTTCATCACTATTTATGAAGGACAATTTAAAACATTTCATGGATTTTATTTGAGTACTTTCGTTTCATAAATACAGTTGATAAAGTAGTTATGAAAAAGATAAACATGTCTTTGTCACCAAAACATGGACTACACCAAACCGAAAGTTTGATAAAACTCAACTGTTCTGGCATATTGAAACCTAATTAGAATAAACTATTCTCTTAAGGCTGTGGCACGCATGACAAGACAGCTTGTTGTCCCAAAATGTGATGGCCCCATACTGCTGCTTCTAGACGTATTGACCTGCTGTGTTGGCACACTGTCTATGAATGCACAGAGGGGTCAGGCAGGGCTGTTGCCTCACTACCCTTTGGTTCAGTTACCCCGTAGGCATGCTATTGATCCCCCAGCAGTTACACAGCTCCCTGTTGAGTATGCCTATACTGTAGATGAATGGCTATGGTCATGAGGTATCCCATTGCTCGCACATAGTAGTGTTTTTTTTATGAGGGTGTGCAACGGTCTTGTCGCAGTGCTGCTCAATCGAAAACTTTGTATGACCAGATTATTTGTGTCCTGCTGGTATTGGATTATGTGTGATCAGTGTTCACACAACCTTGTTTAAGCAACATTAATAATCAATTAAAGCATTTACTAAGGTGCCATTTTCTTCATTTGATTTATATGTACAATTTTTTTGATAAGTGAAAAACATCATATGAAGTTTCCTTTGAATTTCTACCTTTTGTCTGTTTCAATGTGCTACTCTGGGCAACAGAACATATACAAAAAATAAAAGACAGAGACAACTAATGCTCTGGTAGAATTTCCCATTTGATCAAAGCCAGTAGGTCCTCTGACATATACATAAAGTGTCATTTAACTTTTGTGCCCTGATGCAGAAGAGGCATTAATAGGAAATAATTACTTGACAAAAGGCGAGATCTACATTAGGTGGTTGAAGTGGTGGTGGCAGAAAGACACTTGACTAAGAATCATGACCCCCGATTTCATGATCAGTTATTTTCTGTATGTTTAGGCTGAAACATAAAAACTGTGTCATGAAATGACCCTGGTTTAATTTAAGATATTATGATTTAAAAGAATGATCTGAGTGCCACATTGAATAAATATGCAGAAATACAAAATTTCCATACTTTTATTCATCACATTAAAATTTATGCTAAAGGCTTTCATCTCTATTGATTTGTGATGCCAATGGGTCATGTAAAAATAGCAATATATGATTATGTTAAAGTCGGAACCTGCTTAGATAACTCAGACAAACTTGTATGTCAGAGTTATCAGTTACAATCAGTTAATAATTTCATTTAATAAGATTTGGGTCTTATTCAGATGGTTTTATTATAATAACACTGTACTCAGAAAAGTAAATGCTGATATGCAGAGATTTTTGTGACAAGAGTCTGATGTGGTAGGCCAAAAACATATTTTTATTCCCAGATCATCAATACAAGAGGAACTCCTCTACAAGTGCATATTACCAGTTATCCTTCTGCAGCAATAAGTGATGCACCAATTCTGCCGGTAGTAAAAGGCTATTGGCTGAATAGAGCGTTTTCACTCCTGTTGTGTACATCCACGGCCAGTGACTGTGAAAGATATGGACAAACCTTCCGCCACATGATCAGTAGGTTTCTGAAGAGCTGAAAAGAGGCTTGTTGGGAGTTTCCAACCTTCGCCATCGTGGTCACAAGTCTCGTCACTCCTGGAAAATACAAAAATGGCCGACAAGGAGGCTATGGGGGGCTATGAACGTAGGGACGGATGATTGACACCCGTCAAACTCTGAGCTGCCTGTAGCAAAGAGCTAACAAGCTAACCTGAAGCTAATGGGTGCTAATGAGCTAACGGAGCTAGGCGGGCTAAAGCTAAGGTGTGCTGTTAGCCGGCTAAAAACCCTGGTTGTGCTCCCCTCTGCCTCCTTCCGGATATTTGGCACCTGTCAATCAAAAGGACATGCCCCAAATTATGAAGAATTTCAAGATTAAATTACATCTAAGCAAATGAGTTATAAAAAAATTCACTGCCCCAACAGTTATCCCGAAGGTAAACTTGACATAATGAATGATGAACATGCAGATTAATTTAAAGTTCTGTTAAAAGGAACATATTTGAACCGTTAAAAAAAGGAATGGAATAATTACTTTTCCGAGTAATCGGTTATTTTTATTATGCTGAAACACCATCACTAACGAAGTTACTTTTTGGGAGAAGTAATGAGTAACTATAATTAATTACTTTTTGAAAGTAACATACCCAACACTGATAATTGTGTATGTTTACTGTAATAACTGCTGGTTGTGAAGGTCAGTGCTTGGATTCATAGCCTTCATTATTTGCTAAGATTGACATGTACAGAGACAGGCCCTCAAGACTGATATTAAGGTATAGCTATTAACGCTGGAATTTGTCCAGTGGTACATTAATAATTTCATTACATATTAATAATTGTAGACACTTATTATTAATGGTTGATAACTAATAACCCAACATCTGGATATTGGAAAATAATGCTCAAGAAGTACCCAGCGTGTTGAAATGTGATGCCAAGAACTCTCAACTCAGCCTGCAGGCTGAGGTTCCCAGGACATGATTAAGATTTAAAAAACTGACACACCAAAATGAATTCCATATGGACGAGGAAAGTCTTTACTACCCAGGTAGATGAGAAAAATACTGTTTTCCTCATGCCATTGCCTACAGTCTGTACCTGTAATTCCCACAGACTGAAAGAGGAATGAAAGAAGAATGGCCCTAGTGCCTTATCAGCTCTGAAGAGACAGCTGGAGGTCATTTTTCAGCGGTCCAGCTTTGACATTATGACAATTATGATCTACCCTGCCTAGTCTCTCCATGACAAGGATAGATAGGATTCCTGCAATATTAACCATTCATTCAAACCTGATATGATGGCTTTACACTGAAAATGCTTTAATTTAGATAATAGGAAACCTTAGTTACGTTCCATGGAAAAATGAAGCTGAGAAAGGACTTTTGGTTAAAAATGTCTTGTCACTATATGACAGTGAAACCTTTTTGTTTGATGAAAATGTAACATTAAAATAAAATCCTGATAAATGTGGCTTATGATTACAAAGATTTTTTACCAAAATGTCATGTGCATTTGATAAATAGATGTATTCTCTGCACTAAACTGGATTAGTATGGCACAATATTTTTTTCAAGTGAACTGCCTTTTGGGATAAACATTGTTGGAGAATCATTATTTATCTCTCATGGAAAAACCTCTCATCAGTTACTGCGGAGCAATTGAGCCAAGCTTTCTCAATGTTTTATTTAAATGATCATAAAAAACATGAGTTTTTCTCACAGATTTTGTAAATTGTTCAAACTAGCATAAAGTGATTGAGTGTTTTCCTCCTACACTTTTCATTGTCTTCATGTCTATCTTTTTCTCTTGTCATCTTTTCATATTGCCAGAAGCAGCAATATTTACCAACTATAACTACCTCCCTTGGGACAAGCTTGAACATCTGGCATTTCATTGTATCGTACAGGACTGCAACTTGTAATAAAGGCATTTTTACGATATTTTTGAGAGGCTAGTTAACTTTTGACTGAACATTATCCTCACACAGTGGGAGGAGAATGAACCAGTCTTATTGTAGACTGGTAAAATGAACCAATATTACATTAGTTATCAGAAGACATTCATGATGAGGTTGAAGTGTTCAGATCCATTACCTTTTGAGGTAATAAATTTTTGTAATAAACTGATGAATACCTTGGGGACACATCATTAATGAATTTTGTGCAGTCTGGTTAGCCTATATCAAACAAAAATATGGGGTTTCTTTTTTAAATGTATGCAACGATTAAATTACATAATTATGATCCAAACAGGTAACCAGGAAATTGGTAAAAGATTAAATCATTGTAGTGGCTTTCTGTTGTAGACTTGGAAAGTCCCTGATCTATGTCATCCATGTCTGAAAATGCAAAAAAATAGACATTTATGGTGCTGTACTGGAACTGAATCACAAATCACTATAATCTCAGGTGAAGTGGCTGTCATCCAGTTGAAATGTCCGCAGTTTGAACCTATATTCATTCATCCTAATTTTAAATAGGTCCTCCTCATGCTAGTGCTCTGATTACTCTGGGTGTGGACCAATGACTGTAAAAGTTATGGACAGAACTTCCGTCACTTAGGTTTCTGAAGAGCTGAATTGAGGCTCGTTGGGCGGTTTGCACCCTCACCATCTTGGCAGTGTCATGATTGTAGTCACTCCTGGAAAATACAAAAATAGGTGAGACGGACAGATGATTGAGACCCATCAAACTCTGAGCTGCCTGTAGCTACGATCTAACCAAGCTAACCCAGAGCTGACGGGAGCTAACCAGAGGTTGGCGGGCTAAAGCTAAGGCATGCTGTTAGCTGGCTAAAAACCACGGTTGTTCTACCCTCTGCCTCCTTGCTGCTGGATATGTGACACCTGTCAATCAAAAGGACGCACTCCTAATTATGAAGAATTTCAAGATTAAATAACATCTAAACAAATGAGTTATAAAAAAAAATAAAAAATCCTCCCACAGTTGACACAAAGGTAAACTTGACCAATTAAACCTAAAATGTTTTTTTGTACCAGGCTGTAAACGTGCTTATTTCTGCTGTGAAGTTGTGCCTTTTTAACATGGGAGTCAATGGGGGTTGAATCCCTTTTGGAGCCAGCCCCTAGCAAATAAGGGGTGAACTTCAATTTTTGGCACTTCCGCATAGGCTTCACATTTTTCTACCGGAGATTGCCGCTTGGTGTGGACAAAGAATATTTGATGATGGATATCAACAATTGTCAACAAATTGACATGCCAACTGAGCATATATTTAACACCAAGATTATTAGTCCTGCTGACATGTGACAGACTATAATCTGAACCAGATGACAAAGATGTCAACCACCAGCAAATCTGCAGTGCAGTTCCTCATTTTGAGTACTGTGTCGAGTGCTCAGTACTTTACTATTTGCTGAAATTCCCCCTAACTGTAGTAGAGTGATTTCACCGTAGCATGGTGTGCAGCCTAACTGCTATCGTATGAAATTAAATGAAAAATGCTTTATGAATCCCAGAGGGAATTTGTATGTCATACCAAATAAACTAATGCAATTCAAGTTTCTATTCCATTATTTAGGAAATACATTGGTTAGCATTAGCTTGGCTCCTCTGACTCATTATTGTGTTCAATTGGTTTTCCAGAGTATATCCTTATAATATGACAACAGTTTATGACAACAAGATAACAGTTTTAATTTATATGTCCAGATGGACAGAGCTTACCTGATATTGTTCTGCTTTCTGACTTTGAGGCACTCTGGTTCTCACCCTTTCAACACTGCACCATCCCTCTCTGCCTCCCTCAGAGGACGCTCCCTACTCTCTGTGGTCTCCTCCCACACTCTCCCCTGGATTTGGGCCAGGAGTGGTGCTGAAAGACTGAATGGTGGGTGATGGAAGTGTCTGTTCTCCCACATCAGCGCTTAGAACCCAGGACTTGTCATTGCTGGCTGCTGAGGAAAAAAAAAAAAGGCTGCCGTGCACAGATGCAAATTTCACATCACAGTGATGCATGTCTTTGTTGATATGCAGGACATCTTTACATGAACCAGAAAGTGTGTTATCTGATGAAAGACTCTACTAGTTCCAGACTGACCATCACTGCTATCACACCACAAGCCTCAGGCTATGGTACAAACATCACCCCTGGGAATGTGCCTGTAAAAGTGTGCTATAGACTTTATTTTATCTGCCAGCAAGAACAATATTAGGATTTGTCTCCTTAAGTGGATCACCCAGATGCTCTGTCGATTGAAGCCGACACTTGTTCCTCTTTATTAGAACTGCATGGAGATGTATAACTAAGTGGTTTTCAGGAGACCTCTTTCTTTTTCCCCTTCATCCCTTTGTCTTTTTGAGCTTAGACTGAGCCCTATGACATGATGTCTCAGCCTGCTGTCTGATAGTTTTCAAAAGGGGGCTTCCAGTCACTAATGAAAGACATAAAGTTGCAAAAGTTTGACTTTTCAAACAGATGTTTGTAACTCCTGCACGAGATGGATTTGATTCTCTGAAAACTCTCTTTGTTGCGAGGCGCTCATCCATCTGTGGTGATCTGTGTTTCAGTACATCTTAATAAAGTAACTCCCCCTCGTTTTTCTACTCTTAGGAATGCTCTTGTTCTTGCTCTCTTCTCCTTTGTCATGCGGGGCACCCAGACTGTGATTTGTTTAGATTTAAGGTTTAAGGTTGGCTCAGGCCATGACTCATCATTACTTTGAGATGACTTGTTATAATTTTCTTTCAGTATGACAAAAAAAAGAAGAAGATGTAAGGTCAACTAAAAGATACTTGAATTGGGATTCAACGCTGGTTAAATGTTCATGTACCCATTAGAGAGTGAAGGCTTTATGATAAACAATTTTCATAAAGACATTTTTACGTCATCATAATCTATGACTTTGTAGATAAAAGCATTGCTTCTTTATATTCTGTCTATCAGCCCTGGCCTGGCAAAGATGTATGCTCATAATCCAAATAAACCAGTGATGTACCAGTGTGATGTTTCATTCATTATCCAGGCTTTCCATTCATTAGACATTCATTTGTTTTCCTTCTGACATATCACCAGACGTTCCACCGCTGACCATGATAACTGAAGCAGTGGCCAAAGGTTCCAGCTCCTCCCTTTGAAAAGCTGACCTGTTCTTTAAATGTTTAAAGAGCCTGTTGCATCATCGCTCCTCGCCCACACATGCATGTTTGGGTGAATCTTGTGGCGGGGGGGGGGTGCATGGGGTTGGGTGTTGTGATACATCATGTGTTTAAGCAGTGGAGGGGAGGCCTGGGTTGTACGGGGTTAATGACTGGCCCTCTCTGTGGGCTGTACCGACTCTTGGAGAGAGGATAAGACTGGCGGTGTAGGGGCATCTGGAGCGCAGGGGTCACATCACTCACATCAAAGGAGGCAGAGAGTCTGGGTCACTGTGTTTGGCCATGGGGTGGTGGAGAGAGTGGAGGGCTAGTTGGAGGGATTGAGAGAAGGATCACAGAGAGTAAAGAGGATGAAGAGGCAGAGAGTAAAAAAGACAAATAGAAGACAGAAACAAAGGGACTGGGAGAATAATGTGATGAGACAATGCTTGTAATTTTTAAGTTTCCTTTAAACATTTATTCGTTCATGTTCACCTTCATTTGTTGTTTACTTTTCTAAGTTTGCTGTTCAGTCTTCAAGGTATGGAAAATAAATTCCCAAATAGAGCCTTTTCACATCCAACATTTTAAACATAGAAAGGAGCACAGAAAGGAGAATCTGGCTCTGGTAATGACATTAATACTATACTTCAGAGAGCCTTTACAGTGAACCAGCATTAACATTACATGGACTTCAGGGTCTGAAACCAGACAAAAAGCTGAGGCAGCAAAACAACATTCAGACATGGTTAATTAAATTATTGACAGATGTGTTTTTCCTATGATGAGATACGCCAAACGTATCCGCAGTGGTGACAGGCACAACATACCCCACCCATAATCACCAAACATCACACATGCCTCTGAACCACTGTAGCACAGACTTTTAATAAAACCCCATTTTTACCAGTAGACATTTTAGTTTGTCATAGCTGAAAATGTACATCATATCATTATTCTTTCTTTCATTCTTCTTTAATCTTCTGCTACTGAAATCTAAGGCAACCCTTAGAACTGAGGGGTCACACTGACTGGGGACAGTCTTTCAATTTCTCTTACAAAGGTTTATTTGGGTGCTTCAAGTACTTTAGTGCTGCTGCTAGGTTAAAGGTCAAGGTTTTATTTTTGTATAATGAGCCATTTACAAAAATGAAATACTGTTTGATTAGTCAGAAAAGCAATATTCAACGCATCATATACTCTCAATTATGTCCATGTTGGATTTTTCAAAATATTTGTGTAATTCTTTGGAGATTCTAAAAATGTTTTCATCCCTCACAAATTTGGGCACAAAATCGCACAAAATTCTTCATATGGCCTCATGATTTATAAAACCGTTTGTCTGTCACAAGTTAACAAAACTGGAATTAAAACTACTCAACAGGAGGTGAGGACCTTTTTTAATAAAAAAGTGGACACGCTACATAGTTTCCTGCAGAGGCACAACATTTTGTGACACGTGGGGGTACTTCAGAGAGCGAAAATGTGATTTCCCTAGTAACTGCAAAAAAATGATTATTGTGTTTGGTAAATGAGGTCCCGAGACTGAAACACGCATTTTTAATTACTGTAATGGAGTTGACCAAATCACATTCATAGACCACAATTTTTTCCACTGAACCTTGCCAAAACTAGGACTAATGATCATTGTAGCAAGATGTCATACTTAAGTTCCCTTTAGAAGTTTGATCCAATTGTGTGATCAAATAAATGACCAAATAACAGTGGAGTGGTGGCTGAACAAGGTTCTCTTATCACAACTTGAATTTGTGTTAGAATATATTATAACAAAATATAGATTTTATTCTTTGCCAAAAAAGTAAAATATTGTTTAGTGTTGTTTGTGAAGAATGGAAATAATAAGTTGTGTAAGTATATGGATAGGCGAGAATTAAAGCTCGTGAAATTTTTCATCTACTCCCAGTTTTGGACAATTGCAACACACCATGTGCTACAAGTATTAGACATAAAATTAGATGTAAACCAATATGCCAAAATGCTGGGGTAAAGAAAAAGCTCACTTAATCTGGTAATAGTGGATGTAATGGATGTATTGACTTACTTAATGTGACACTCAATCTAAATTTCACAATTTCGAAGAAAAATATTCATCAACATTTCCTGAAAAGCATTTCTTACATGTTAGCATGTAAAAGGAAAATTAGATTTTTCTCTTAACTATCAAGTTTTTTGTTTAAGATCGACATTTTCATTTAACCTTAAACAAATCTGATATCATGTCATTCAAATTCACAGTTCAGCAGCAGCCAACATTCGAAAGTAAAGTATGATGAGAGAAAATAACATGCCAGTTTTCTTGACTGTGAGGGGAAAAAAGGGGAAATTAATGACATGACTGATAGTATGAGATTACATACTTTGTGATTATATGAAAGTTATTCAACAGTTTTACTTCAAACAATTTCAAAAGGAGTCACGACTAGGCTTGATTAGAAGCACAACATGACTGAAAGCCACAATGCAGTCCTGCTGTAGTACAGTATAATTTACTCTGAAATGCCCCTCCTCATTAGGCTCACTTAACACACGTGTTAGAGATTTATTGGCGTGGTAATTCTCAGGGAACACAAGATAGATTGCTTGTCTGGACTGCAGACATTTAATCCCTTGGATTATCAAATGGATGAAGGGATTCTAGAAACAATAAGAAGTGTATTTAAGTGTTCAATTCAATTGTTGTTTACTCATAGTGTTCGTATCACAAAAGTTAACCTATGAAAAACATATACTACAAAGACATGTATACTTACACGCAGTCCAAATAAATGATTGCTCTATCACCAAAGATTTTCTTTTTAAGAAGGTGGCATTATGGATAATCTGATTGTGACATTGCAGTTTTGGAGAGTACAAAGAAGATGCAGCTGAGGAATTACTCATAATTTGCCATAACACTCCAGATGGGCCCATGTTTTCATATGTGCTATTTGCTCTGTTCAACTTCTCTGAGGCAGATATAGAAACCTAATTCATACAAATAATGATTAGAAGGTGCAAATTATTTATAACAAAGCAGTGATGATTGTAGTTGATTGCACATTAGCACAGGATAGCAAGCATTGACACTTTTAGCCATGCCCTTTCCTACAGAGCCCATCTGGTGACATCCACAGAAAAATTGATTGGTGAAGTGATTGGTTTGACTTGGTTTTCACCATCCCAAAGTGTCAAGCAAAAGCTAATTGGAGATGGTAAACCATTAAAGAACTTTAACTGCAAAAAGTAGTTAAAAATGCAGGGGGAAACAAGAAAATGGAAATGGAGAAGGAAATTAACTTTTTAAATGTGTGAAAAGGAAAGGCATTTATAACCAAATATTTGAACTGTGCTATTTATTTCTCCTTTTAGAAATAGCATTTCAAAATACATTTACAAATCACAAATTCTAATAGTAATGAATTATTATTTCAATATGCAATTCCTCTTTAATGTTTCAACCTTTCCCCCCCTGTTTCTCTCTCTGTCCCCTTTTGGTTTATTTTTCAATTTTTTCATCTCGAGTCCTTCCTGCATGATTCTATGCTTGTTTACATTTTTTTTTAAATCTCTTTTGCTTTTTTGTTTTACTTTATTCAGTCTAAACATCTTTATTTGATTTCTATTATGTTGTGAAAGTGATCTTCTTTTGTGCTCCCTACTTGCCATGTTCATTTACTGCAAGTTGATCAGTTACTGTTTTCTTTTTAGAATCTTGATTGCTTACCCTGTCTTTTTTTTCTTGAACTTGGAAAAGTTAACAATTTTATGCCATGCAATTTCAATGAATTGACATGCTACCCTCAATGTTTGTAGTAACCAAAATATTGTTTAAAAAAAAAGACACAGCAGTTATCTCTAAAATGGTGCAACACAATTACCCCCCAAATTGGGAAGCTCTGTAAAATTCAAAGTGAAGCAAAATTCATTAATTGAAAATTGATTTAACTATTGAATTACTCCATAATATACTCCAGAAGATCCTGGAGCAAAGACAATAAAAAAAGCAGCGAGTTGAACATTTCACAAATAGTTATTATTACTTAGAAGTAATGTGATTGGGTCTTAAAAGAGTATCCCAAAGAAATTGAATCATATAGGAGTAACAACAAGGAGCCCAAGCTGCATCTACAGCAAGAAAATATCCAGAGAATTCTGAGAAATGTCAGTGCATCAGTGACTATAAAACAGTACCGTGGTGGAAATTACTCTATAGTGGAACCTGATTCTCAGTTCTTAGTTCAAATGACAGTACCTTTGAGGCTGAACAAGATCCAGTAAATCAAGTCTGAAAAAAAGTTGCTTGAGTTAAACCAACCAATGAGCACTTATCTCTGCACAATGCAAATGTGTTCTTTAACTGTGCTTCAAATTGCTTTGACTTTGGGCTAATCAGTGGGGAACGAATTGACGTGTAGAATAATGGAGGTGATTTCAATACAACATATTTTTTATAATGCGTTTTCAAAACAAATCTTAAAAATACAAACTCAGATTCAGCATATTTTCATTTGTTTTTTTAAATTTATTGCAAGTATTCTATTATGTACATGTTTATTTACACTGTTATGTATGTTCTCATGTTTGGCAATCTTACTTTTGATACCTTTTGACAGCTGTATAGCAATCTCTCATTTTCTATATAAGTATGATTAGAAAATCCTATACAGTCATAAAAAGTAGGCTATAAAAAAGAAATTGAACCATCTATGTTTGATACATGCAAAAGCAAGCTGATTTACATAGTTGAAAAATAAATACTATTGACAAATAACATTCTAAAACTACAAGCACTTTAAAGTTAGCGTTTGTCCACATGTAAAACATACCTCTAACATACACTCGTTTGCATGGTGAAACTGATCTGTGCTTTAGGATGTGTATCAAGTTTTAAATGTACATTCTCTATGTAGTGTCCAACTGCTACTTTACATGTTTGATTGTCTGAAGTGCCATCAATACAAAACATTTCAGAGCACACACATTCACCGGGTACATTATGAGACTGCATAAAAACACACTCGCACAAAAATCAGGAATATCCTAAAAAAATGCAAGGTTTTCATTTGGGGAAAAGGATAAAATACTGATAGTGTTTTAGATGTTTGAAGTAAATCTTTGCCAAACTTCTTGAGAATATCTACACTGTAATACTGCCTTGATGGATTTGGTTGTAGGAGATGTTAGATGTAGGAGATCCAGAGGCACGCCTGTCCCCCTTCAAGTAATAATTCAAATGTTGAACAGTCACAATTTCGTCTGAAATATCTGAAGAGTGTCATGTTCTACAATCAGTTTGAATAATAAGAAGTTATTTTCTTTCATTTTTATAACTGATAACAGATAAGTTGTTGGAAACATGTCAAAGGGACAGAGAAGGACCCACCTTTTAATATCGCTTTAACCAAAGAGAAAAAATTTCAAATACCTGATGGGAAAACAATGAAGACTCCTTGAAAAACTATTTTCTTTTCAGTTTTCTGAAAACTTGCTACTTTGGAAATATATTGGAACTGGAACTGGAATAGTTGTAATTAGAACCAAATGTTGAAAACAAGACCTGATTTTTTAACTTTTTAATGACAGTAACAAGTGAGTGACAAGAATTTGCGGCAAAATTGATCAAATAATGCCACTTCAATTAAATTATGAAGACTGACCATGTTTCAACAGTGTTTATATCTCTGGCAATACTTTAATTTCAGGATTAAAGATGTCAAAATATTGATATGTAGAGTTTGGACAGCTCAAAAACCTGCCACTCAATTTCAGAATATTAAAGATATGCAATAACTACAGCTTCACTGCCATCTACTGATGTGACTTTTCCACTATTTAGAGCCGAGTTAATAAGTTCTTGGCTTCATGGGAAGAGAGGAATTCAATTACAAAATGAAAAACTCACAGCTTTCCCCTGTATATTACCACAGATCATCAGTGTGTAGCTAATCACACTTCAAGCAGTCTCAGCGCACCTAAAGTCTCTGGCCACCTGATGATCTGAGGTCTAATTTAACCATGGATTTAACATGCACTGCTACTATAAAATTTTGATTAATAGATAAAGATATCGAATATTGATGTAGAGCTTTATATCCAATAGCGAGATGAGTGTAGATAGCAGACATTTTTGTTTTGAGCAGTAGTGTATTTACTGAATAATATTTTGCTCACAGTGTGTTTTGTGAGTAAAGTTCAACTGGTATGTATGGACTTGACATTATGTAAGAGATCTGTACAGAGACAGGGTAATGTGGGCTGTACGATGTTGAAAATAGATTTCATTCAGTTATCTGGTTTCAATATAAGTACACTGGAGTTCAATGCACCCCGTAAAGTGGATGATATTAACTTGATTCAATCTTAGGTTATTATCAGGGTAAATATGCTTCAGATTGAAAAATTCTTGCAATCATTTCCTCTGATGTATTTCAAAAAATATTAAATCAACAAGATGGTTTCTCTAAAGTAGCTATATGGAAGGACCTATTGCAAGAGTTGACCACCAGTTGGTACGTATGACAAATGTTTCAGCAGAAAGTGGCCTTTATGTAAAAAGATCTGCTGTCTAACACCATTCAGTTCACAAGTCTTGCCAAAATACGAGATGATTTTTAAAAGGCGGAAAGGCAAAACTGGCTCCGCATCAGCAAAAATACCAGCCGGATGGAAAGAAGGCATTAATGTTACTCTTTAAGGTGTTCTTGGTGTCATGGTCTGCATCTCTGCACTTTATCTTGAATTCTTTCTGTTGACACTGCCATTACTCTACTTACTGAGGACGGGGGTCTGCCAAAAAGTCTGTATGAACAATGCAAGAAAAAAACCCTTTCTGGCAGATTTAAGAGCACGCACACTCACCATAGACCCACAACAAAACCCCACATCTGGTTATTTCCTCTCTGTTTCGACTCATAGCATCTTTCACATTGTTTGTTAACTACAAAAACGTAAAAAAAAAATAGAATTTAACAAATGTGACAAAAGACAAACATCCTTTTTTATACAAAGTTGGGACACAAACACATAATGAAAGTTTTGAACTTGGGGGGGGGGCAGAAATTATATTCACTGATCACCAACATCCTAAACACAAGACTGCACAAGAGCAAAGTCAACCTGCGGACTGCTGGCCAACCCTCTGAAGTATTTCTATTTCTCTGTTTAGTGTCAGTGCTCTCTGCACTTGAGAAGTCTTTATACATGTTCTGGCATGACTCCTCTTCATTCACGTTTATGTTGCTTGCTTATAAGTGCAGATAGTACCATCACAACTACTTAAGTGATAAGATGCCTCCTCTCCTCTTCAGCACCACCTTACAAAGTTCGCTGTTCTTAATGAAGCAACACTGATCTCATTAAGATAAACAAGAACATATCCTCAAAAATATAAATATATCTATCTATCTATCTATCCATCTATCTATCTAAACCCTGCCTTAATTTGGTCCTTTTAGTGTTTTCCTTTTAATATTTATATTTGTTGAGAATGAGAAAAAAAACAAAAGCTCTTTTAGCTGTTCTCACTCCACTCTGGCATGATGCTGACACTATGTACAGAGTGGTACTGGTGTGGTGATAGTGTGCGTGGTATGCCATGGGTATAGAGGTACTCGTTTCCCTGTAAGCCAGCTGTTGGTGACTGGATTCCAGACCCAGGACTGCACTGGCGGCCCAGAGTCTGGTGGGTCATGGAGCTCTGGTACATTGCTGCGTGGTGACCGTCACTCAACTGTGGAGAGGCGTGGCCCCCCACCCCGCCGAGTCTCGACACCAGAGACCCTGAGGTGAAGTGAGCAGAGAAGTGCTGGTAGGGTAGTCTCTCCATTGGCTGCATGGTGGTGACGGAACAACTGCCATAAGGTGAGACGCTGGCCCAAGTGTTGCAGCTGATGTCCTCCAAACTGGGAACAGGTTCAGCACCTTGCGAGGCGCTGGCATACATACAGGCCTGCCGTTGGCTGGATTCACTGCGGTAGGGCCCACTGGCAAGGCTGAGACTCTGTGCGTAGCCAACAGGCCGGTAGTAATGGTCCTCCTCGCTGGAAGAACTCTCCAGATAAGCTTTCTTATAGCTGTGCTCACCTGAGTGACAGTCATCCTCCACTGTGGGAATAGTTACAAAGGTGAACACTCGTGTTACTCAAATGTAATCTTTCAGTACTTTCTGTCATTATTGATCAAAGATTTTATAACAATCAATACTATCTTTCAAATGAAGTCATGTAAATAAACATTTACTTGCTTTTCATAACATCACATATTATCAAGGTAGCGACCAATTGGACTTTGTTTGCATGATTATAGCTCGTATTGCTTTGTGCTTGTTATGCATCTTGAATATGTTGGGTGAAAATTACATATTTGTCTTGCACAGAACTGTTTGGTTTAAGAATATATGGTTATATTTAAGTGTACTCTTGTGAAATGCAAGACATTTAAGATAATATTGAAAAAGGCTTAAGGTTAGTACCCCACAATCATCTGCAATATATCTGGGCAATGTTCCACTGCAACTACAAAAACAGTACAATAATGGGCCAAAATCAAAGGGTGACATTATGAAAAACAATTTTGAAATAGAAATTGCAGCATACTTCAAGTTTTGCATTATATTTGCATTAGTATCATTATTAAAAGTGATACTGGTATTATATTATCATTTGATATATATATTATACTCAAAATATTGGTGTTATAGTTGTATTAAAAATGACAATGACAATTTTGATGAGGCACTACACTGAGAGTAATAAGTTTGATTCTTTTTTAAATTATATTATTTTCCCTCACATCAATAGTCTAAAATTCATGTTTAACTGTCACAAAACTCACTCTCCCTTGCATTTCTAACACTTGTTTCAGGATAACTTTGAAGATTCTATCTTTTATTTTGCAACTTGTTATACGGAAGTACCTGTATTTGTTCATGTACGATAACTCAGACTGCGAGTTGTAATACTAAAATACAGTACGTCTTTCTATTTAATTTCATGGTAATATCTGATTACACCAAACTTTAAAAAGAATAATGGAGGACTTTCGGCATTCCAACAGCAGGAACTATTCGATATCACTCATAACTGTTAGAGAAATTTCCTCCTTTACTTTATATCCACACGGCAGGAACTCCTAATATTGGGTGATTTTCTGTTCCTACCTAAGACTCCACACAGTCTCAGTTTCTGAATATCCTCTGATCGGTTCAGATAAAGTAAGTGTACAATGACAGGTTGAACATCAACGATCATGCCAACCCACCATTTACAAAAAAACAAACAAACTTGTAAATTTTAATAAAACATCACCCATAAAAAACAGCAAGTATTATTCCAATTCTTCTATCTGCAGTATGACTGCAACCACAGGAAAGCCCATGTTGCCCTTTGTGGAGCACAAACAATAACATTACCACATAATTGCAAGGTCATTATCTCTGTTATTTTATCATGGTACATTCTATTATAGATTTATTATTTTTTCTATTTAAACTGCATATTGATCATAGTTATTTTATTGTTTACAGGTTTGCATATTGTTTTAAGGATATCACTTAATTATCATGGTATAGTTGATAACACTGTCACATTTATTTAACTACAGTATTCATTATTGATCTATTAAAATTTTTTCTTGTAAAATGAAGAAGTCCACATAAAAAAGATATTTCTGACAGAGTAGACTGCTCCTGAATGGCCTCTAACATCTCATCTTTGTCATCACCAAAAACATTTGCAACAAAATTCTTCCAGTACAACACGTCCAAGATCAGGTAGACTGAGGCCGCAGCCGCAGAGCAGCACACCTTGTTCTTGTGACCTATTGTTAGCACAGAGACTAATCCTGTTAAACTGTAAGCAAAAAAAACCCACCATCCCCCGATCTGTCTCTGCTGCAGGATGGAATGAAGAATTTGCTACTGAAGAAGATCAGACTCTCACTCAGAGGAAAGTTATGATAGTATTCATGTATCTGAGTAAAAACATAAAGCAAGATGCAGTCTGATGCTTTTACTTCTTTGCACAACAAGAACATAAGTGTCAGCATAGTTTGGTACTCCTACAACAAAGACTGAACATGAACAAAACGCACTACAATTTTTCATCCTTAAGCTGATCCCTCAGACAGACGGAGCTTTAGGAAGGGGTGCCTTAAAGAGACAGGAGCCAAAACATCAATGTTCCAAAGTTTCTGACAAAAGCTGATAAGACTCGCAGCAGTGATATACTGAAACATAAAGATATTTTTTTGGCTATCAGAAATAAAATTATGAACCTTTTAACAAGCATCATGTGCGCTCTAGGACTGAAAACATCAGTTTGATGACATAACTTAACATCAACCAAACCAGAGTGGATTTGGTTAGTGACTGCTATAAAGACATTTTAAATAAATAAATAAATGTTATTGCAGGGTCTTTTACCTTTCCTCTTGATGCCGTGGTACTCATGGCCATGCTCGTGTGGCAAGGGGTAAGAGCCCGACTGAGGCAGCATGTCCTGCGAGGTGCTTGTGACCCCATTCTCACACTGAGAGTACTGGGAGCTTAGGGTGCTGGGTGTAGCCATTCCTTGGACGTCCCCGCTGAATGGACTCTGGCTGGAGCCAACTCTCTGTCGCACTGTACTACGAGGTACTACCGGATACTCCTTGGTGCTATGTGCAGATACACACACATAAGCGTAGTTGTTAGTAATTATTTGGATTCAGCGCTGCAAAATACTGTATATGCATCACACATGGAGCACAGCTTTAAATAGCTTAAATCAGTATAGTTCAATTTGCCACATGTTGTATTCTCAAAGACAATGAATAATCTCTCCCACTCAGGACACACAGAGACACACTCCTGCAGGGAAAATCCTTCTGTTATAAATTGCGGAATGTATTTTACTCCTGTAAATCCACAGGATCTATCAATAGATCATTGTGCTACTTTTGGTTCTTTGATTTCAGGAAGAGTATTTGCTGGAAAAATGACCTGGTTTTGCAATAAACTCTCCCCTTGAAAGTATAATTAAGAGCAGACGTGCAGAGCTTACTGTACTATACTAGACTGGACAAAAGCATGTAAAACTGTGGTTTGGACACTCGCCATGCATGATATATATATTTGTATATATTTGCAAGTTCTGATAGCTGAAGTGCATTATATCAGAATGGGATATTATTTCGGGGGAACACACTTTGTGTCCTTTACAATCAAGTTTTGATTTTTAAAAACTGCTTGAAAATATTAAAACCTTTCCAGTTTTCAGGTATTTTTTCACCACGACACAAAATGTGATTTTATCAGAAATATATAATCAGAATGAACTTCATCTCATGGCTCAGAAGAAAGGTAGGATGCAAGATTTTAACAGCTTGTGCAAAAGCCAAACAGCTTTTTCAGTTTTGTTTGATTTGGGGACTTCTTTATTTGGAAACCTTCAGTGTCTGTACTGGCTGCCCAAAAGAAAAAAGAAAAAAATGGGTGGGGGAATGGGTTTGTCAAAACCAGATTTTCTCCTTTGAAAAAGTGTTTTCCATGCAGTATGGACTCATGCTCCATCCCTCATCTGGACTGAATAATAGAAAGCATTGCGGCCATGTACTGCCTTGGGTGCCTGGCCAAGCGATATTCTCTAGCTCAATACAAATGTACACACAAGGGCACACACACATTGCAGCAGACATATAAGCAGTTGAAACATCCTGGTAGAGAGACCTCTCTGGAAGAGAGATGTTACAGCCATGTTTCAGAGGTTCTGCCAGATCGGTCATAAAAATCTTCAGCATGAAAACTGGCTGACAGTCAAGAGCTACACTTACATCACTGAAAATAAAACTTACTGAACATAACACTCACAATTTGCTTGCATTTGGATGACTGAAGGATTGAAGTGGGGCTTGTTAAGTGACAGTGTGACCAGGATGTCAGTAATTCCTACCTAACTGAAGTGACATGTGCTCATTTGACATAATTGAGCACATGTAAGTATTTCCACTACAATCCAGGATCAATTAAAGTTGATGCTTCAAAATGAACAGAAGATTTTTTCTTTTGGCTGAAGCTACCTTTGCATTCTGGACATCCGGTGTAATTCCATATCATCACTTCCACGAAAGCCTTTTGCAAATGGATTGTTCTCAATCTTCAGCTGGGTGATCTGAAACAGCAAACATGCTCTGTGTGAACAACACACATCAAGTCATAAAAGCCATTTGTTATGATAGTAATGTGTCAGCTGAATTTTAAAATGTGTGTCAAAATTTCTGATAAAAAACATGATCTTATTAAAAAAAAAAGATTCTGCTTATAAAAGAATATTTGACCGGTCCTCCCCAGCTTGAGTCTAATATTTAAAATATATAACAACACATGTTCGTGAAACCCATTGCTTGTGTTATGTTGGATGAGTCTTACTGCTTACAAGCTACCTACGAGAGGGAAATAGCAGATCATATTTTCATTTATGTGAGATGGATTTAGAGCCCAAAAGCTCAATAGTTCAATAAAAACATGTCTCCATAAACCATATTTTCAGAGCATGATTTATAATGTTATGTTGGATGATGTCGAGCACACCCACAATAGATGTAAATAATTCATTAGCTCCTTCATAGGTAAAAGCTTCTTTGTCATTACCAGCAGTAAAACACCAATTACATAGAAACTATGAATCCAATAATCCCACATCCAGGGATATCCCTCGCATGAGCAGCAGTTTCTGGCAGGTAATGAGTTGGCAGTTCTTGTGTGCTTCCAGCTTTCTGACAAGACTGGAGGTTTGAATGCACGCTGGCTGACACCTACACCAAACCTTGTAAAATCTGTCATGTGACACTTTGTTAGCTTCTTGTTAATTCATGGCAGGAGGCAGATAATTTTCAAAATGTCGAAATGAAAAGTTCAGAGTTTGTTTTGTCCTGAATGCCCTGCAGATATCCAAAATTACAGACGATGAATTCCCATTTCATAGAAATAGTCTGACCTCCGTTTACAGCAACATAACATGTTTTGCAAAATGCATTAAAATTCTTAAATTGATTTAGCTTGAGCAAAGAGAATAAACTTGGTTAAAATTAAATTTGAAAGAAAACAAATCTACAAAAAAAAAAAAAGACTCAGGACAGTCAGACAAAAGTTAACTTCAAAGACAGTTGATTATTAGACTGCATGTCTAAGCTTGTCCCATTAAAATAACTGAGATCTACACAAACATATTTCCAGACAGGGCTATTTTTGCAAAGAAAGAAATAAAGAAGTTGAAAAAGTCTTTTTTAAACTAAATATAATTTAAACTCAATTTACAGATTTGCTGGCCTGCAATAATTCTTAAGAAAACACATTTTCCATGTTTGGAAAAAATGTTTTAATTGCAGCTCTGACAGGAAAGACCAGAAACATGAGACCTGGGCCATTTTCATTAGCTGAGAGTCCAACAGGTGAACTGGACACATGCCTGCAGCACATATTGCTCTGGCAGATGTTTGACTGTTTGATTAGACAGTTGTGGTAAAACGTCTGGAAATCAGAAATGCTTGTTTTTCTGCAGGTTGGGAAAGCCCCAATAATTAGCCCGGGGTTACGATCTCAACCCCCAATAACATGTTTGAAAATAATGAATGGTTTCTACAGAATGTTGGTCATTTGTGCTTCCTGTTCCCAGAGGTGCAGAGACTTTGGATTGGCTGCAGGGACATTATGAGAATTCGCCCCCTTTCTCCAATATTCCCCAAACTAGGAACATATAGACTCACATGGCTAAACGATGTTTAACAGACGCTGTTTACAGATATTTGTTTTCCCAAGACTTTTTTCCCTCTCAAAATTCAGACTAAAATAAATGCATTTTTTACCCCTGCTTATTCCATTAAGTCTAAACACTGAAGTTATTTTGAAACAAAGTGGCGCGCGCCTTCGAAAAACGAAAACAAAGAAAAAATATTTACGCTATTTAGGGTAAACCTAATGTGTGTTATCTAACCTATTGATCTGTGAAAAAACAACAACAAAAGTTGCCAACCGATAAACGATGAAGGTGACTATAGAGTCAGATATTTTGGCTTATTTGCTGCTCGTTGATAAGTTGAGGTTCCTTCTTTAAATCTTTTAAAAATCGGGACTTGAACTTGAAAATTAGGAAACAAAATACGGATTGTCCTTGAAATAAATCATAAGCAGAATTTTGCTTGTGGAGAGACAATGTATTAAATCCTTTAAACCAATGCAGGACTTGTACTTTAATATTGCGCATTTATATGCAAGAAAAGATGTGTAAAGATGCATTTTATTCAAGCAATGGGGTAAGCGTTTATAAAGGAGAACAGTTTTGGATTGGAAAAGAAAATGAGCTGTAGATATTATTATTATTATTGTTATTATTATTATTATTATTATTATTATTATTATTATTATTATTATTGTAAGGGTACTGACATTCTGATAAAAAGTCTTGGCGAAGTTTATCCGGATTATCTACAGCTTCTACAAAGAGCTGCAACTTGCAAAAGTCGTCTGAGGTCAGAGGTAGTCGCGTATTTGAAGTTTTTCTCAAGTCTGTCAGTGACTTAAAGTGATATCAACAAATTTCAGGACTAGAAAGGAATTTCGTTTAAACTCACAGAGAACAGCGGCTTTGTCTTTTTCTCCTCCAATCACATTGACCACGAGTAGCGTAAAAATGGTCAAATTAGAGGGATGCTTTTTGTCTGGTAAAAGACAATTTTGTATGTGTCCTCCACCCACCCCACCCCACCCTACCCTTGTTTTCCTTCAATAACTTAGAATGTAATTCAGACCCCAACAGATAGATGCGCTGGCGCTTTTTTCCCTCCTTCTTTTAAGCGCCATACTTTAATGTTTCGTTCACTTGAAGCGCTCATAGTTAAACGGACTTATATAATGAGATGTGCATCTAAAATGGAATTTTTCGTTTTTAAACAAAAACGATGCCAAACATTTAAAGAAGGTGAAAACAAAACCCACAAAGAGTTTACCTTATGGTTCTGGTAGGATGTGACCGCAATGAAGGCTGTTTCTGGGAAGACATGCGTGCAGAAAGCCGTGTTTTTGGAGCCAAATCCGTTATTTTCATCCGCTTTCACAATGTGGATCCTCGGTTGATACTTGTGCATCGAATTTAGGATAATCTAGAATGAAAAAAAGATGGTAGAGTTATGTGTGCAGTGCCATGCTACTGCACCCTTTCAGCGAAGGAAAGAGATCTCGCTTTTTAGATTAAGCTTTGGTTTTGGAGTAATGTTGAGAAAACCTTGTGAGAACTATTTTAATTTACATTTAAGTCCCTTCAACAGAATACACATTATTCATTCATTCATTCATTCATTCATTCGTTCATTCATTCATTCATTCATTCATTCATTCATTCGTTCATTCATTCGTTCATTCGTTCATTCGTTCGTTCGTTCATTCATTCGTTCGTTCGTGCGTTCATTCATTCATTCATTCATTCATTCACTCACTCACTCACTCACTCATTCATTAATTCATTCGTTCATTCATTCATTCGTTCATTCATTCATTCATTCATGTGTTTATACGTGTTCTTGAAATATTTTTCTTTCAACATTTTGCAAACTTCTAAAAAATTTACAATACAAGACGGCATGATGATCTGTTATAGGGACAGCATTGGCATTTTTGCATGAATTCTGGAAAATTATAAGTGGACAACCAATGTGAACCCATTAATCTCTCAGAACATCCACAGATTGAAAGATTACAAATATTTTTCTGAACTAATCATTCATTTAAACAAAGCAAATTTAAATTTAAATTTTAATTTAATTTAATTTAATTTAATTTAATTTAATTTAATTTAATTTAATTTAATTTAATTTAATTTAATTTAA
>JAOXYM010000020.1:12257746-12270475 GCA_028567055.1 Leptatherina wallacei | reverse complement strand
TAATGGGAACACAAACAAACCGGGCGGTGTGGTGCTGGGCTGGGCTGAGTAGGTGCTAGTGTGAAAGGGGCATTACTACTGCAAAAAAAGTGTAGCACCCTCATTGTAAAACTTCACTTATTTTAGTTTGGACAGCCTGGGTCAGCATAGGGTGAAAAAAAAAGGGAAATACATCATAAGCAAGGTTTATATTTATTTTAATTTTAACTGATGACAACTCAAGAGGTCAACTCCAAATCAAGGATGCTCAATGAGTTAAATACCTGTCTCCGTGGAGAAAAACACAAATTCAGGATGCAGCAGTGTTTGTTGCATGTGGTTCAGACCACAAAGCACACACCTGACTGCCTTTAGAAACAGCAGCTTTGCTTATAAGAGCTGCCAGCTTAGACAAAAATGTATTGCAAGGATACGAGTGATGGAAACCTTTGTCATTCACCATAGCACTAGGTGTCATAGAGTGTTTTAAAAGATGGAAGTGGTTGATCAAAGATAAAAAGACATAAGGGGTATGAATGAATGAATGAATTAATGGGTGAATGAATGAATGAATGAATGAATGAATGAATGAATGAATGAACTAAAAGTAGCCTTCAAGAAATTATAAATAAAATTTCCACATATGTAGTACCCTATTTATTTGCTAATAGCTGGAAGGTTTGGTGCAGGGGTGTCCAGAGTTGGTCCTTGAGGGCCACTGTCCTGTATGTCCTGGATGTTTCCTGCTGCAGCACACCTAAATCAGATTAATGGGTCAACATGCTTGGGCAGAATTTCACAACAAGCAGTTGAGGAGAGTCATTTAATTTAAATCAGGTGTGTTGGAGCAGGCAGATGTCTAAAACCTGCAGCACTGGTGCCCTCGAGAACCAGAGCTGGGCACCCCAGGTTTAGTGCTTCAGCTATATTGTCCCCCAAAATTGAATTTACCAGCTTAAATCTGGGCGTAATCATGGACTCAGACCTGAACTTCAGTAGTCACATTAAGACAGTTGTGAAGTCAGCCTATTATCACTTAAAGAACATATCGAGGATTAAAGGACTGATGTCTCCACAGGATTTAAAAAAACTTGTCTTTAGTAGACTACACTACTGTAACGCTGTCCTTACAGGTCTCCCTAAAAAGCTGCAGTTAGTCCAGAATGCTGCTGCTAGAGTCCTCACTAAGACCAAAAAAGTGGGTAATATAACACCAGTCCATCTTTACACTGGCTTCCTGTTTGTCAAAGAATTGACTTCAAAATCTTACTGTTAGGTTACAAAGCGCTGAATGGTTTAGGGCCAAAATACATTCAGGATCTTCTGGTTTGTTATGAAACAACCAGATCCCTCAGGTTATCAGGGTCAGGTCTACTTTCAGTTCCCAGTCAGTTATGCTCTTCACAAGTGGAACAAACTCCCAGAAACCTGCAGGTCTGCTGAAACTCTCAGCAGTTTTAAATCAGGGTTAAAAACTTTTCTATTTGCCGCCTTTTATCAAAACAACTGATAACTAACTTTTATTTCTTGCATTTTATCATAACTTCTTTGAGGTTTTTTTCTCATTTTATTTCACAAGTTTGTTTTTAATACTTTTTAGTGTTTATTCTGCACCCCACTGTAATGCTTCTAATGTTTAATGTAAATTACCTTGAATTGTTCAGTACATGAAATGTAATTTACAAAAAACTTGCCTTGCCTTACAGAAGGTGTGTGTGTGTGTGTGTGTGGGGGGGGGGGGGCATGTTGGATGGCATGTAAATTACCATCAACCAGTGAACAAGGAAGCCTGTTACCTTTAGATTGATTGGAGGAACAGCTTATATAATATTTTTTCTTCTTTTTGCTCATTTTCATTAAAGTGTCTGAAATTTATGTTTGTGTAACAATTCTAAAAGGTCAGCTGCAATGTTGATGCATAGTTGCATTTTTTCAAATAATATAATATAATATAATATAATATAATATAATATAATATAATATAATATAATATAATATAATATAATATAATATAAACATCCAAATTATAGATCAGAAAGCAGCTAAATAATTCAGTTACATTCATATTTCACAATTTCTCATAAGACTGCTGCTCACTTGAAGAGCTCCTGGCTAAGATGGTGTGTGAAGATAAATCTTATCTTTTCAAACATTTTGTTTTAGCTCTTGGGGGGAAATTCTAAATGATATCATAATTCTCTTTTTCTCAGAATTAAATCTTAACTCTTTGTTTGAAGATTTATTAACATGACTGAATTAGTTCTCAGCAAACGTGAGGCCATTCAAACCCCTGAAAAACATGTTTAAAACCATTCCCAATCTGTGGTGAGAAGGTGAGTCGGTGGAAAGGTGATGATACAGATCTACCCTGTTATGCAAGAGTGAGTTCTGATTTATAATTAGCTCTAGGAAAGACAGCATAAATCTGTGTTAGAGAGCTTCACAGAACCTCATGAAAGTTCAGAAAATCTTAAAGCTTTATTTCAAACAGCTCTATGGACAAACTGTACAAATAATTTTGTATTGTACTCGTGCAGCACAGCTGCTGGTGACCGAGACAGAAAAATGTTACTCATTACACTGTAGTATTATGTGGACAGGATCAACCACAGATTCTTGCAGTATCATGTGCTCCAGCAAGCCATAACACACCTCAAAAGCTTCAGGGCAGTGCGTTGTGACAGGGTAGAAGTAGTACTGATACCGACAGAAATCAAGAATTTCATTGACTGACAAGTAGGCATGTCTGCAAACTGCAAATGCCTCAGAACAAAGAAACGTTATCTCTGAGGTGATATCCTGAGCGGCCCCTTTTCACAACCAGTGCTTGATTCAGCCCTTGTATGCTTGTTCCTTCAAAGCAAACAGTCCCACAACTTCTTTGGGACCTAGTTTTTGAGTTTGACCTTTTACACAATGTTTGTTTTAGTGTGTTCATGTTTTTTTTCTGGCAACAATTTAATGTGCAGGAAATAAACGTTCTAAATATTTTATGTATGACAGTTAGTCATGATACAGTACAATATGTTCTTTGATTTAAAAAAAGGTCAACAGTAAATACGTGTTAACCAATAACTTATCAGTGTTAACAATTCACCCTTTGACAAAACTTTTCATTGATCAAAGTTGTTCCACTGTAAACTTGGAATCATCTTTGTCTTCTATAAGATGATCATGATTTTAAATAATGATAAAAAAAACAACAACAAACAAACCAGACTTCAGTTTTGTGTATTTAACAAAAACTATAATTAGTTAAAATGATACAAATAGACTACCAAAAGGTATCATTAAAGCTAATTTTGCAAGTTTAAAATTTTAGTAATAAGAATAATAATAATAATAAGGAAAATAAATATACAATTCATATCAATACTTACTGACTGTTGATAAAGTTTCTCTTTAAAACAATAAAGAGGAAGACAGCATTTATGATTACAAAAAAATCACAATATTGTATATTCGAAAAATATTTTTGCATATGTTTTATATTGATAAAATTATCTCAACACTTTCTTTTGGCCTTAAGTAAATGTTGAATATGAATTAGATTTTAAAAATGTAAACACAAATATTGTTTGCAATGAATCTCTACAAGGCTCTTGTGAGGCAGCTATTATTTTCTTATCTCAGGTCACATATTTTTGTTCAGATCATTGACTGTAATAATTTAGCCCATTTTACAACCTTGTTCGCACAAATCTGGGAGACTTTGGTAAATAAAAAAAAAACACTATCTGGGGTTTGCATATTATTTAAGCCCTAGTATTAGTTTTGAAAAACATAGACAAATCAAATGTTGAAACTCTAAATTGTTTTTGGAGAAATTAAAAAGAACGTTTTTCAAATTAAGCTGTTTTGTGACACATACAGGATTAACCTTTAAAGTGATCTCTGAGTATAAACTATAGACATTGTTCACACACTCAACTGGTTTATTTCCATCAGTTTCAGTCCTGACTGAGAGGTAGCCTGTCTGAACCTCATTCACTGACCAACTCTGTGCTTTAGTTTAATGCTTTTAAAGCTGACAGTCCAATTCCTTCATAGTTTATTTCTGAGGTATAATCCTTAGCTCTCACTGAACATTGTCAAGGAATCTGTTTTTAAGTGACATTAGTGATGCAACAAACAGAAGAACAAAAATATGATTGATTTGAGGGATTAGAACTGTTCACCAGTGTCACATCACTAATTCCTGCCAAAGTCAAATTGCATTAAGCTTTCCAGTCAGACCTTCAGGGCTTCAACGGGGCTTATTATTTTTAATTTGAATGCTCCATGTCAGGAAGAAAAGTTCACATTTTTTATGGCTATGAGTGGAGGGAAAACAATTTGAGGCTTTGGGATGCAATCTTGAATTGATATTGTACACGTTGCTTTTGAATATACCAAACTGATCAGCAAACTACAAGCGATCTGGTTTATTTTGTTCAAAACCTGCTCAAGTCATGTTTGGGTGGGCTTTGATTGTATTTTGGTTGCATGTGGACAGCAAATATCTTAAGCACGCTAGGCAAAGAACTGTCCCAAACCACTGGCTATGGCCTGATAATTTATCTTTTTTTTTTCCATTAGATTTTTTTTAAAATTCAAACAAAGTCTTGCATAAAAAGAAGCTTCTCAAGTATGCCTTATGAGTTATCCTGATATTTTCTGGCAACTTTCTATCTGCAGTTTCTAGTGAGGCAAAGTCATGTGGCTAAAGCTGATTTCTTTATTCCTTTTTTAAAATACCATAAAGCTGAATTACTCTCAGCCCAGTAAGGTTTCATGACTGTTGTGCCAAAAACGATTTGACCATTTTATGCAATTCCTGCATCAAAACCTTCTTCCAAGTTTGATAGGTAGTAGGAACAGACAATGGATATTGTGAGAATAAAACAGTAACTCCTTTTCTCATTATTATCTTAGCTGCTGATCTCATATTTTCAGACAATAAGAATTTGAAATGAATAATTGGCACTTCATGTCTGCAGTCCCATTAAAATGTTTTGACAGATTTCAGGTGAGAACTATGTGACAAAGAAGCAATAACAGCCTTTAAGAGTTTGGTGACTTTATCAGTGCTTTTGTGGTTTCAGAAAACATAAATGTGGTGCTTCAAATCACAGCATGAAATGGGTGCCAAATGACAATGTTCAGACAAACTTCAGTTCAGATTGAATTAGAAATGTAGTAATGTTCTTTGGACACTAGAGGGAGCTGCCGCTCTATAAAGGAGCACATTGCCTTGACAGTAAGCTCTATTTACATTACATTTAATGCAAGGAATTGACTAAAAAAAAGAAAATACATTGATGCATCCATGTAGGATGGAAACATGGTTACTCTTGACTTATCTGAGTGTCTGATTTTCTGTATTAATAAGGTACAAGTACTGATTCTTTTTCTTCTGTTGTCCGACACGTCTAACATGTGAAAAAGCTTTTTAAGGCAGCTCACTGGAGACATTAAGATGCTTGGAGAGTGACTCAAATTTCATTCCTGAACAAGGAGTAAAACATTTTAGAAAGTGGATCTTTATTGTTAAATTGTTAATTTAGATAAACTTATCTAGACTAATGGACTAAATTGGTGAAATATACAGAAAATAAATACTCAGAATTCAATGTGGATAAACTTTTTGCTATGATTTTTTGTAAATTCTTGTGCCTCTTCATTGTTTGTATAAAGGGAAGAAATTAAATGAACATGAACTTTTGTTCATTTGTTCATTATCCAGTTTTCATTCAAAATTTCAGTCAGGCAGGAATCTGCTCCTATCTGCCACACAGGAATCAAAGCAGATACCTTTTTTTCTGTTGTGGGTACAATAATCTATCAACAGTATCATAAACATGCCATTCCTGTTAGACAAAAATAAAATTATATTTAGAACAATTTGTTAGGCAGCTGGGTCTTAGAAGAACCAAAACTAATATATTTCATTTGTAAACTAAATATTACCAAAAATCATAATATCAAGCCATTTAAGTAATCACTGCATCTGATCTAACATGTCCCACCTCTCATCATTCAGACATAATGAACTAATAACAGGTTTACGAGGATAGATAGTCTATGGTTACATATCCACCAACTGGTCAAATGAACTCTAAAAAAATATGTTTCACATTGTGTGATAAGCAAAGAGTCAAGCATCCCCAATTCCCCATTAACAATCACAAACACTACTCAACATCTCAAATCAGAGCTCAAGTTGAAACACATTCTTGGAATGCTCCTTCATTTGGAAATCAGATACAACATTAATTTCTGATGTGGCTTTTTTTTAATGAGCCAACAAACCTCAACCATCT
This sequence comes from Leptatherina wallacei, assembly GCA_028567055.1. Classification (NCBI taxonomy): domain Eukaryota; kingdom Metazoa; phylum Chordata; class Actinopteri; order Atheriniformes; family Atherinidae; genus Leptatherina; species Leptatherina wallacei. The sequence goes on along the minus strand of JAOXYM010000020.1, from coordinate 12,264,194 downwards.
GAAGCATTTTAAATGTAGCATCTGCTAGATTGTCATGTAGTGTGCTCCTACAGTTTAGAGATTATTATAAATGAGTAATTTGGCTAGTACAGCATCTTCAAACAAGTGTAAGCAATAGGCCTTTCATTTAGTTTTTTGTTTATTTATGACTGGAAGCTTTTAGTATGCATTTATGGTTGCTCAATGTAATTTTTATCTTACTCGTTTTACTGTATGTGTTTTCTGGATAAGACTCGATATAGCGTATTCAGTTAACGGTTTTATATTCAGATTTGCATTGATTGTTTAGACAATAGTGACTTCAATGTCGCAGGATTTGGGTAGAGACGCTATTTACTTTGCAAAACAATCAAGTATAGTATTACATAAATCTGCAGCTTTCCTGCTACCACATTGAACAAGATGTAAGATAACACATGTTATCTTACATACTACATAGCCTACTATTTTTACAGACTTGTTTCACGTGAGCGACAAGCAGTTTTTAGTAGAAAAATAGAAGCAAGTAAGTAGATTGATTCCCGCCCAGCCAGTCACAATTAACTGCCAGTAGATGGCGCAATTGACCACTGTCATCAGAATAAAAGCAGTTTGTTAATAGGTCATTCTATCATAATTAAAAACTAAAAATCGATAGATAGAATCGGTATTGGCAAGTCCAGGGTCAAGCTTTCTAACAGCACTGTCATGAACTGGGTGTAAAAGTGTTTGTCCCTCGAAATAGTAAAGCCGCAAATATTCAAGGCCTTTCAGCTTAGACTACTGTTTATGTTTCCTATGTTATATTTAAGGATCAGTGTAGGCTATATCCACGGAGAAAACTGAAAGCTTTGGAAATATATTGGATCAGCTTTTACACAATATTAGTGAATGATTAACATCTTATTCTTAAACACTGATTCCTAACTCTGATTCCTTATAGTCACATTGGTGATCTACAATGTCGTATGTGGCTATTAAACGCAGAGATAAGAACCATCTACACTGATTCTGATTAAAAAGTATTTGCAGTCTATTTGTGTTGCAACGAATTCAAACAACTTTTTATTAGCCATTAAACGCCAAACGTAATAGTAAATGCACTACTGCCCCGTGGCCAACTCAAACTTGTATCACTCTATCAGTGGCCCCTCTGTGAGTTTCAGTCGGATTTGTCCTTTGGTCTGTTTTGCATGCGGTGAAAAAACCTGTGCCACTGCCGCTGGGGGGCGTCGCGTCATGATATGATTACAGACGCATTGTCGCCTTCCGTGCAATAAAATGGAAGATATGTCCGTGGAAGGCGCCAGGTGAGCAATAAGACGGACCAATTGAGACAGTTTGTATCATGTTTACACCTATTTACCAGCGCCAGGCTTGCTACACATTAACCAGACGATATACAAATAAAGATATGGTGTTGATAAACTCATGACTAGAGGTGCAATACAGAGGTTTTATCAGGGATAGTCGTATTCTCTCGAAAAGGACTACCCTGATTAGGCTCTCTATTGCACCTAGAAAGTCAACACTTCTTCGACATAGGATGTTGCCTTGTCAGTGCTTGTCATATTGATGTGAGTCCTTCCATGTTGTCACTTTCCTGCAAATGTGTTACATGGATGGGTCCAACTTTGAAAAAAATATGTATGAAATGAAATTCTTCTCTCAGTATCATCTGAAGAGAAACATAAAACACTGTACACTGTTGTGAAGTGTAGTGTACAGTGTACACTTCACTCCAGCATTATTTTTCAAACCGAGTCTTTTATGTCACGATAAAAACACAACAACTTCACATTGAATTAACACGCAAGAAAAGTCATGAAAAGTCATGCCAATCAAAAAATCTACATTTTATCTATTTATTAATTTATTTATTCTGAAAAACTCAATATTTTGCGGTCCCTTGACCAGGTAGCCATCAAAGATATGATCTCTGGAAGAGGGAGGCTTTGCTGGTTTGAAGATATCTCAATTGGATTCTTTGAACACAATCTAGTATCTTATCTCCACATGAGTTAAAGTGGGCAAAGAGACTTTTTTTCACCTCTCTAAGCCAAACAAAAACATGGTAGCAGCAGTTTTTTTTGGGGCTATAGGCCCGTCTTGTGCAATGTCAGCCTTCTCTTTTTCTACATTTATACAAGTGGTTATTATCTCAAAAGGTATTCCTTTTTTGGCTTCAAAGGAGATATTACGTACAGACACAGAATGAGCATTTCAATATTTTATTGAAATTTCAAGAACACGATGTCAATGTTGTAAACTAGACATAACTCCAATACAACATAACCCACTGACAATTTAAGAAACACAAAAAGGGAAACCTTCATATTTTCGATTATGCGCCACTTTAACGATCATGTTCGCAAAGTATTTTTATAAATTGAAAAAAAAAATCAACTTTTGTCACACTTCAACGACAGTTCTTCGCCAAAAAGGGGAAAAAAAGAATTGAAAAAGAACAGAAATTTTTTTCAAGCCATGGGTGCAGTGCGTTGTCGCGTTTTCATTCGTTTTAAAACAGTAGCACTTCACACACAGGGACAACAAGTGAAAAATACAATGGCACATGAGTGTGAGTAACTATCTCTGTGGATATTTGGAAAGGGATTAAGTCATATTTTAAAGGGGGTATAAATGTAGATGGCAACAAAAGGGATAATAGTCCACAAACTATCTTTACACAGGTATATCGACAATAAATTAAGAGCAGAGAAACAAACTACTCCGTTGTATTTACACGCAATAACAATATGAAATAATTACATAAATATTTTATATATCCCTATTTACACCAATTATCAATACTACTTTTCGTCTTTTAATAGTTACTTTAACTTTCTGCTTCCCTTTGCCGGTTTGGTCTAAATTCCGCATGCTGGACCTTGGTTGTGTCCCGGAGCACCAGTCATTCGGTATTGCCTTTTGATTTCCAAAAGGCATGACAAAAACTTTTTTTTTTAATATTCAAAGAGGATAACCTAATCAAAAGAAAATGACAAGAAATGTGTTAATTATAGTCAAAACGGAACATTTCCATAATTTTAGTTTTACGTTTTAGTGTTAAAACAACATTCAATTTTGTTTTTCGAGGACATGCGACAATTGCTGAAAGAATTCATAGCGTTCAACAGAATACAGCAGTCTTTAAAGGTAGGTCAAACGGTAAATTCAAATATGTCAAATCAATTCAGAGTGCATATTTAAAAGACATATCTCCTCGTGTACAATAAAGTAATAGGAGACAGGACACAGCAGCAACTTTCAAATTACAAAATCTGTTAAGTCACACCCATGTCAACTTTTCAGTTTCAATACTTGTACGGTATTCAAATGACAAGGGGAAAAACGTTTAATTTAACAAATAAGAAAAGAAAGAAAGAAAGAAAGAAAGACAGAAAGAAAGAAACATCAGATGTGTAATAAACAAAGTGCATTTCAGAAACGAAAAACGTCCAAAAGTTCACGTTTTTATTCATTTTTTTCTTTTTTTTTTCTTAAAACCTGCACAAATCTGCAAGGGTGTCCTCCAGCTATTAATGTTCTTATCACTGTCAACACGTTTCACTTTTCATGACAACAACGAAACGAGAAGCAGGAAAAGCTGCTTTAAAAAAAATCCTAAGGGGATCCGCTACGTGGCCTGTCTTGATTTGAGTCCAGTCCACTGACCAAGCGCTGGATGCTCTGCAGCTCGTTAGTGGCGTCTTTCTCCGAGCAAGTTTTTGGGGACATGGACACGGATCCAGAGGATATCGTGGACGAGTGGCTGGTAACCTCCGATGTGGAATCCAGGGTGACAGCAGAAACGGGGCTCGCCGGGACGATGCCGTCTGCTTTCAGATCGGAGCCGCCGCTGGCCATAGAAGGCATGGCGGTGGTTAGCAGAGTGCTGTCCGGTACCGTCATGGGAAGGGAGTAGGGGCTGTACCTGAGTCTGGGACGCACTGCGTTCAGGAAGGGGTGCCGGTGCACCGAAGAGGAGGCAGACGACGAAGCCGCCGCGGCTGCTGCCATATAGGTGTACGGGTATGGAAACAAACTGCCAAACGGAGACATTGCAATGCCCTGCGGATGAATGAAGAAGCTGAATGTGAGCCACAAAGCTGGTGTCAAGGCATGTACTCACACCATTAAACATTTATGTGCGGATTAACAAAACAACGTGCACACATAAAAAAAGGAACTATCCAAAACACGTACATTGTAATAAATGTTTTACCAAGTAATTTCCTCCATACGTGTTTAAAACCGTGGAAGACATGCCTGAAAATAGTTCTTCAATGTGACACTTTCGTCTTTTACAGCCAGTCGTTTAAAATAATCTATTTGGAGGTTTTTGTAGAATCTAATCTTCACAAAAATACCAGCAAAGCTTGAGCAACTACCACGTAAACAAGTTCACTGCTTGCTCAAGAATTTGTAATGCAAATTATACCTGTTGCTGCCATCATACTACGGAGGCACTTGGTAAATGGGGATAAATTACACATTAATCGTTCATCAAAACATAAAGTTGTTTCCCTCGCTGAGCCGATGAGGCATTTAAATTCTCCCAACTGCTGAGTTCTAAAACACGACTTAATGAGCTCGACAGACTGCTTCATGCCTGAAGTTGTTGTTGTTTTTATCTTTTAAGTCGGTCTTTTATAATCCTGTAGAAAGTAGATAAAATCTGTTTTCTAATTGTCAAATACAGTTTAAATAAAGTTATCTTATTCCGCTTTCTGTTCTGCATAATAAACTTTTAGTAATAAAACAGACATGAGTGCAAATAGGACAAAAACACACAAACACAAACCTCTTTTTTTTTCTTTAACATTTCCCCATAAACTTTAAATTGATTCCTTAGTCTGACATGTTAAATCTGACACACAGGCCTTTGTGGCCTATAGTCGTCTAGTTTAACCAAACGTGCTTCAGCGAAACAACAAGAAGGTTTAAGCCAAAGAAAACAGGTTTTACCTGTGATGCCAAGACATGTTGCTGCAGATGAAAGGGCAGGCCCGGCGCCCCCGTCAAGGTTTGCTGAGGTGATGCCATGCTTGTTGTGTCCATGGTGCTCACCCCTCCCGAGGACACTGCTGCCAATAGTGGTCCCATGCCCGCGGCCATGTTTGAGAATGCACCCCCCATGCTGAACTGACTAGGGTGCAAGAGAAACGGATGCGCACTCCCTAGATGATTGAAAAACTGCTGTCCTGTTAGGCCTGTTGGAAATCCAAAGTTATGCAAGTGGCCGTGGCCTATGTGTGCGCTCTCAGTCTGAACAGTCAAAGGCATAAAACTGTCCTTGCTTATTGACCTACATTCGTCCGTTTTGGGCTGCTCCAGGTTCGAGCTCTTAAGATCTTCTCCTGAGCGTGTGGTGCTGGAGATGACAGTGATGGGGCTCTGCCGTGAGTCTGCCTGGCTTTTCTCAGTTCTTTGGGCGCTTTGGCGTATCCTGCCGGCAGAGTCATTGCTACTAAAGGGACTCCCCTTTGCTGGACTGGCTTCATGATCCTTTCCGTCCTCTGTCGTGGTGGAGATCTTACTGGAGTCCGGACCATCTTTATTGTGTCCATCTTTGCTCTCATCCTCGCTGTCCTCGTCACTGTCGCAGAAATCTATACAAGCAGAGGGAGTGCATATCAGTCTCTTGTCGGGATTTTGGTAAGTCATTATGACTACAGGGGGCACTCACTACAAATGAAGAGAAAATAAATGAGCAGGAAACTTATTCAGAAGCACGACAGCGGACTGTTGACCGACGTGTGAGCTCCAACAATTAATTAATTAATTGATTAAGTTAAATTCCCCACTAACACTGAATTGCATTTTAATGCATTTTTCAGACGATTCGAAATCCGTTTTAAGCACACGTCTCTGATGTCTCTAGGCAGAGTGCTGTGACATCAGTTATTGAGGATATTAGTTTTTTGTATGTTTGTTGTTAATTTCAACTAGACAGTCAGTGCAGAGAACAGCTATCAATTTCCAAAGCGAGAATGTGTTGGATATAAATCAGCCAGTCATCGACGCTTAATACATTCAGGAAGTTCATACTTTCATCTTTTGTTAGATGGGCTAAAAAAGCAAAAAAAAAAAACATGTCTCCCACAATGACAATTTTATGATTTTTGCTTGAAGCTGTGACTAACGGTGGGGTCTGTCAGCTCACCTTTCAGGTGTGGGGGACCCACTGTCGACACGGCAGGGGAGGAGGCCTGGCCAAAGCATTTAAACGAAGCCTGCTCGCCGGAGGAGTCGTCTGAAGCGCCGTTTTCCTTTTTCTGCTGCTCCTCATATGAACGCATAGATTGCAGAGCCAGCTGTTTCCTGTTAACAAGTGCCCAAGTTATTATAGGTGCTATAGTCTCAGTTCAGGTCAGACACAATGCCAGCAGCACTATCTATCTATCTATCTATCTATCTATCTATCTATCTATCTATCTATCTATCTATCTATCTATCTATCTAT
>JAOXYM010000020.1:12236038-12255240 GCA_028567055.1 Leptatherina wallacei | reverse complement strand
GAAAGAAAGAAAGAAAGAAAGAAAGAAAGAAAGAAAGAAAGAAAGAAAGAAAGAAAGAAAGAAAGAAAGAAAGAGTTTTGGGGAAATATCAGAATATATAGATTTTTTTCTTTTCATTTGTAGAAGTCTGTTACAAGCTGGCGTTTTAACGAGTTCTGTAATGTGACCTGTTCTCAATTTAATTCTCTGCCGAAAAAAGTGTGTTTAAATTAAAATATTCGTATACGCCACAGGTAGACCCTCAAAAAAAACACTAAATGTAAATAATTAAGGAATGGCACAATTAATTGTTGCTAATGTCTTGGAAGGCCTACACACATGTACAGCACCCACCTTGTCATGTCACTACCATTATGACGAAAATATTTTGACGTTTTAAGAGAGGAAGCTTAAAGATGCCATTAAAAAAGAAGGGAAAAAAATCAAACCTTAGGCTACTTTGTTGCTTGAAGTTTAATTCTAACCAGGAGACTTAAATAACACTCATTTGATTATATTTTCTTTATTAAAAAGCACTTTGACGGCTTCACATTATAGCATAAATACAACGAAATCTCCAATTTCATTCACATGTCTCATTTTATTCTGAGGCAATGCAGCCTGTTTTGGATTAAGTTTAGGTAGTTTGAAGGTTTTAGGTCATCTATTATTTTCTGTGAAAATATATTGTGCCCTAATGGTAATGTTTGTTCGCCATTTTTTTCTGATTATGTGAGTTTAATAGTCTGTTGCCTAAAAATAGGTGCGTGAAATAACTTTAGATGTATGTATAGCTACCAAAGCAGGGCAGCTGGAAGTTGAAATAGTATATTTCTTTGTCATAAGTTTTCATTATGTGCAAACGGTTTCTACAAATTGCTTTTTAGGAATGAAGATAAGAAAGAATTAAACAAATATTTTACTTTACCTTCCGGATTTTGTGATCACCATCTCAGTGCCCCTCTTGTGGAAGAGTTCCCACAGCTCCTTGGCTTCCAGGTGAACTTTCGGGTCGTCCTCCACCTCCTCCTCAGGTTCTAGAGTCTTTAGAGGCCTCAGGTGGGCGGCAGCAGCTTGGTGCCCCAGCGAGGAAAAGTGGAGGCCGGTCTCTGCGGCTCCCATCAGCTGGTCCATGATCGGCTTTCCCAAGGCGCCCGGCAGAGAGAGAGAGCCGCTGGGAGGGAGAGCCAGAGCCGGGAAGAAAGGAGGCTGGTGACCCAGCATTGCACTCATGGCAAATTCCGGACCCCGATGAGGTATAAACGGATGATATGCCATACTTGATCCTTGTATGACTGGATCTCTCATCAGGAAGTTCATTCAAGTGCAAGCAACAAATGTAGACGACCGGTCGAATGGAGCACAATATATCTTGCAATAGTAAAGCCTGTTTACAAGAGCAGCGAGTTCAGTGAGATAAATATAATGAAAAAAAGAAAAGGAAAAAAGAAAAGGACAAGATAAATCAGAACTCCTCCTTCAACGAGGCAGGAACAAGCATCCACTATTTTTTCACAAGCACTGGGAGAAATCTCTACAGTCCTTTGCTGAGTTTGTATCAAAAGTCTGCAAAGTAAAAAGCGAAAATTATCTCCATGAATCTTCAAAAGTGCTGCGACACCGAGATCCTTCGGAAGTTGACGCGCATCGGACACCTTTCTGTTTCTCACTGGCTTTCGGACATAAGTCGAATTAAACCAACTGGGGTGAGTCACTTAATTGACTGTGGCGCATTCTTTCTCTTCTGCTGCTGTTTACAATATCGGCATTCCTGTTAAAATGGGTTCCTTCTTATTGGCTTCAGTCCTGCAGCGACGGCGACGTGTTGAAATATTTCGATAGCGCCGAATAATCCCCCTGCCTTTACTTGCTCCGGACATGCACCCTCACACGCACACACACACTTTATTCCTCCTCTCTCTTTCACGCACACACACATTTCAGAGAAGGACGTGTGCAGAGAAAAGAGTCCGCTGACGGCCAGAGAGAGAGAGAGAGAGAGAGAGAGAGAGGTGGTAAGGTCCCAGCTCCGTGATTTTCCTAGCGCCTCTGTGGCCCATAGGGCTTCATACTGTATGGATGTGTTGCATGTTACGAGTAGCAGCGCTCCGTTTGATTGGTTCTTTCACGCTTTCGGACCAATTGTGTGGCTGCGTAGGCGTGGTTTTAACAGGTCGGGTGGAGGGGACAGACTTCAGACTTATAAAAAGGTGTTTGGAAACTCAAAAGTGCTTTGCCGTGAAACACCACTCTGGCTCGGTCAGTGTGTTGTGTGAATATGTCAACATCTTTACAGACATTGCGCTGTCGGTCTGTGAGACCCAGCGAAGAGCAGCCAAAGCCAAGCCGGGAACCCTGCTCACTCTTGCAGGGGGAGATGTTACGATACGGCGCGGCAACGACTTCCTTCTCTGTCCCAGTTCCAGTCGTATTCTTGAGCTTTAAACCTCACGAGCAGCTTAGTTCATTCGTGTTTATATCTAATTTTTTCCCCATTTAAGTCGTGAATTCGCATTCTGTTGTTAACAATTTGAAAAAAAAAATCGCCGGGGAAAAAAAACAAAAACAGAGTCGGCATTTCCTGCAATGCCCTCCTTTTAAAGACAAAATAGAAAAAAGAAAGTAAATCAAAATCAAAACTCAGAAAGATATTAACGGGTGACGAGCGAGTGCTCCGTGATAAGCAAATAAAAGGTTAATAAGAGTGTTATAACACCTCCGAAAAATCCAGTAGTTGTTAAATAGGTCTATGGGCTAATGGTTTTATTAAAATAGGCTACTTGTAAATGTTAATAGTGTTTATTTGTCTATTCTTAAAATTACCGTGTTAAAATGGCATTTCTCCATTGCCATTTTTTACTGCCTAAAATTAGATTAGAATCTGAGTGAGAGATGAGGTGAATAACGTAAACGTATTAGTTTCAGACTATTTATTGCACTGATGAAATATGAAGAAGATCTGATGAATTATCTTTTGAGAGGGATAAAACAACCCTCCCTTATGTAGCAGTGTTTTAATTTTGTTTTGAAATTGCATTCATAAGTTGTTCAGAGCTGGAAAATAGATAGGTCTATAAAAACTGATAAAGTTGACGCGCAAAGAAAAGACGGGCATAGTTCAGAGAGGATGCATTCAGAATGTTTTTTGTATTATCAGTTCTTCTCAAAACGCCTATGTTTTAAATCACACCAATCGATTCAATAGTTAAATATAGTTCGGTTTCCCGGCACAACTGTCTTTGGGAAACAATTTCCGTCTCTCTGTCAAATGACAGTTGCACGGGTTGCACTATTGAAGAGGTGTTTTTGGCAATAGGCATAGTTGATTTTTTAAAGATTGATTTTATAAAGGCATGGTATAGAGTCGACCACAGCGGTCATAATCTGTTTTCTTTCTTCTTCTTTTTAAATTTTTTTTATCCGCAATGATATTCAATCAGATCTGGGCAGCTGTCAGTCGTATTACTATTATATTTAAGCCATGGATATAACTAAAGCGGATATACTCAGAAAATCGTGGCTCATTATTTGATGCAATAACCTTGCAGCTCTGCAAAGCGTCTAGATGTGCATGCCAGACAAAGCCACGCTATTGCTCTTTAAAATGCAGTTTAACCACAAATTCACAAGTAAACTAGAGTGTTGTGGCCAGTCAGCCACTGTGGATAAACATTGACCATCAATTCTCAGTCTGTTGTCCGTCTCCGTGGATGGAGGCTGTGGGATCCACTCATGGATGTCAAAAGTCCTAATAGAGGGGTGCATGCAAAGTGAATTCTTGCAAAAGAAGAAACAGACATATTGAATAACATGCATCTGCTCCTTGTGATATTGCATCAGCAAGTTGACAAAATTACTTTGTTTACAATGTTGAAAGGTGTGATGAACTTGTTGCACATAAAAATTTTTATGGAAGTCTATGCTGTTTTGGAGTTTAGAGTTTGAATCAGTCGGCTAAAGCTCCAGGGCTTATTCTGGGCAGCACTGAAAACAAAACTAACAATGAATTCAGCATTGCTCATTCTTGCAAATATTAGTATTAGAGCATGCTTCTTATGGAGTCATGTTATGCAGGTTTTGTTCAGTGAAGCTCAGTTAAAATGAAATATGCAGTGCCCTCTTCAGGTATGGATGGATGTTACCATAGAAAACTGCCCCTCTTGCATGTGTATTTGTATGCATGTGAGTTAAGTGGTTTGCTCTGCATGCACATATAGTATGTCCCCCAAGGCAGTCTGGGATTGGGGGACAAGGGAAGCTGGCATGTGCTGTGTGATATTGATTTGCTACAGAAAACAAATGCAACACTGTAGATAAGCTGCTGCAACATCATACTGAATGAAAAATCTCACAGAGCTCCAACAGCTAAAGCCAGTAAGCCCTCACATGGTATCAACCCCAACACTAGGTGCAGCTTTCTCCCAGCCATGGGATCCTGCAGTCTTGTCTTTGTGTGAGTAGGGTCAGGTCTGTGTCAATTACTGGGGCTTATTCTTCTTTAAACACTCAGCCCCATTAGCAGCACATTTCAATTTAGTGGAAGGTGTCATCAAATAGGAAGCAATGTTGACACTGTGGCTGCCTGTCAGGCTCTTTGGCCAAGCTGGCTTCATTAGCTAAGCAAGTAGAGAATGGTCAATACACTATATAAACTTTTACAGGGTTAGGGCTCCCAGGGACTGGGAGAGGCTATAAAAAAGTCTGAGCTGACACTACTGATTGATGAAGCAAACTTTGTCAGCGCTTCCCTTTTATACATCTACTCAGATCATGCATATCAAAATCACAAGGGGTAGTATATTTGACTGGACAGCCTCTAAAACTTCTCACTCCATGTGCATGGGTGATTTCTGGCGTACAGAATGACAGTTTGTGTTTTAAATCTGCTTGATATGAGTGCTTGTCCACAGACCTTGCGGGAATCATCCTTGAATAATATGCTGGAAGACATAAGAATTTAAGTAGAGAAGCAACTGTTTTAAATTCTGCAGTGACTTTGATTCCAAACCGTGTGCTTTTTAAAAAATATTCCTAATGATATTTATCTCTTTTCCTAACCTAACAATATTATAAATGAAGAAAAACTGTGTGAAGATTTTTTGATTATGAGGTTTCCATGCCTTCACTGCGCACAACAGCTACACTGTGTAAGTTCATTAAGCAAAGCTTCAAAGACATTCCTGGAATTGATCATGGAGCTGCAAGTGATGTAATGTATGCTGTCCTGTTTATTTGCAGATTGTTAATGATAAGCAAGGACAGACTTGGTGGCACCGCTCCTGAATGGAGGAGATTGTCTGGTGAGAGTCATCAGCCTTAACACGACATGATAGGGAAAGGAAACATCACCAGATTAGTATATTCCACTACTGTAATGACTCCAAACTTCGTTATGTACATCCCGACACAGTGCAGGGGAAGATGTTCAATTGACAGCATAATGACTTTCTAAATGCAAACCATTTACTTCGAAGATGTAGGTGGGGCTAAAATTGATTGACTGCCCAAAAAAAGAGTGCAGACTGTAAACTACTCTTTGCAGAATCACGCACATGTTTTAATCAATTGGCTTGAAGAATGATAAACTCTTTACCTGTCCATGAAATGTCCCTGTCAGGCATTTCTAGTCAATTCAACCCTTGCTCCCATCAATTCCTGCAATGGCCAGTTATGGCTATTGATGAAATACTATTTTAGTTAATTAAGGGATGTGCTTATTGATGGCAGTGCATTGACTACAGAGTGAAAATGGTAGGGTGCAGGGGAGATGTTTTCACTGGTTGTGGTTGTTCTACAGCAGCGAGGCAGGCTCATATCGCTTAACTCATGACCATGGAGCTGAGGAGACAATTGAAAGATGAGGCTGGCATGCCTAGCTTTTGATCCATTGTCTGTGACAGTACTGCTGCTAAACACCTCAGATGTATCACATATCAAATTTTAAATGCATTTAGTAGTTTCAGTCACCAATTATGAGTTTCTGTTTATTCAGATATACAAATGTTTGTAATGTATTGTTTGGTTTGAAGCCCACTGAAAGCTTGCTTAATGGTTCTCATTCACATTATAAAAAAGAAGAGAAAAAAAAGCTATGCTCATTATCACTTATTTCTGTAGAATTGAGTCCTGGCAGCTGCATTTTGAAAGTACATTGTACACAGCACTTAGAACAAACCAGTCCAGTGGCATGCATCACCTGTAGAGCATAATGCGAGGGATTTGTCTGCTCAGCCCAATAAACAGCAGTCAGGCTCTTTCTGTAGCTACAGGCTGTGTGATCAAGATACTTATGGCAAAAGCTTCAGATGTGGACCATGTGTTAGAAGCCTTTAGCTTGCCTTACGTGCCACCACTCACCAACATGGGAGATAAGCATCTTCTTTCTGAGAAATCATTCTGAGAAATGAAAATCGGACTGGAACTAGTTTTGTATGCTAAAATGCAAACAATGGCAAATGGGAAACAGAGGAATCCTCAGGTTATTTGTCATCAAGTTAACACAGTATAAATATGTTCTTGCTACGTTCATGAGAGACATCAGTTAGGGACAATTTAGGGTTTGAATCAAAAAGTATTTGGGTTTGTGCCACACAGTGTGTAGAGAAGTGCCTTGATGTGGGTTTCTGCTGCCCATTTAACTTCCCCATCACGGCATCAACTTTGGGCCGCTTTGACTTTACAAATATACAAAGTTATTAGGTTATAACATTGAATCCAACCTCAAGACACAGCACGTTTAAGAAGAGAATGGTGGAAAGCAGTCCATTTCTCCAGCGATGGGATCTTGGACTAAAGGGATGGGGTGGCTTCTCTCTGGAGGTTAAGTGGGATAAGTGTGTGGCTCATGTCAACCCCAGTACCCCCCAATAGTTTCTGGAAAATTTGCAATGGGGTCAGATTGGATTACTGTGTTTTGGTATTTACATGGAGACACAGGGCTTTGAAATGGAAAACCATAGGCGGAAAAGCAAGTGCCATGCAGTCTGGAGAGCTTGGTAAAAGAAACCAGCACTGATTTCCACTGACAGGATGGTTGAATATTTGTCTTTTATGTCCCTTCTGTGCCACAATCAGACATTTTGTTACAGAGGATGATGATTGAGTTAAATGGGTCAAGTGCAATCCAAACCCTTAAAGTAAATTCATAGTAAGAACAGTGATAGACAATTGAATAGGAAATGAGGAGGTTCCAAGCATCATGCTTATGCTCAGAGATAGACCAAATCATAGCTGTGACTTTAGTTTCAAGGGAAGCTCTTTACATGCACTTAGGGAATTTTGCAGTGCAGTTATACTACATAAACTGCAGTACACCCCATCCCTAAATGACCTTGTAAAAACTGACTTAGGTGTCAGTTCCCCTTGAGGTAAGCCCAGGTCTTTTGGATTCGTGCCTCAGGTGGTCTGTCATTTTTCCTGTTCAACCTCATTGCAGACCTGCTGGGATAAGTTTTCTGGGTTATTTTGGGAAGGATTCTAGCCACTCCCATCAGGTGCTGTGTGCAGGCCTGAGCCCATAAGCCACTCATTTCACTTAGGATTTTGCTTCTCTGTGGTTTTTTCTTTTTTCCTTTTTCATTAGGTGAAGCAGTAACCAGATGAATAAAATAACATAGTTTTAAACAAACGTTTTTTGTTTGTTTTTATGTCAAAAAGATATATGTAATAAAACAAACAAGCAATGACACAAACAAAGGTTTTAAAGTGCAACAAAGCAAGTAGCCTATTTAAATTTGTAGGCTACTATTAAATCTTTTTGAGAAAAGAAAAGCTCCTCTAAAATGGAATGGAAATAGATATTTCTGATTCACAAATGCTTTCTAACTGAAAAAGAATAGTTTTGAAGCATTTTATCATATAACTTTCGAGTTTCATTTATGATTTCTTTTTTTTTTCAAATACTAAGAAAATTTAAATCAACAGGTGATAAAGGCTCGTGATATTATGTTCCTTGCGCATGGATGGGAGCATTCTGTGCGTATCGCAACCTTTGCTGTCTGAACCAAAAGTTCATGTTAGTTGAACACTTTTTTTTCTTCTACTCTTGCTGAAGCTTAACCTCCCGTTTCTGGGTGAATTGACGGTTTTGTCAGTAGCGAGAACAAGAATTTGAAGTGTATGCGGCGAGCCCAAGCGGCGACAAAGTTGAGCGCAGTCGATTGAATCTCCCACATGCCTTTCTGTGCATTGGTGGACCCCTCTGTTAACTGTCGAAGCCATTGTATAAAGCCCAGTACATGTCTGCGGGAAAAAATGTCTTCTATTGAAGTCCTTAAAGTTATCTGTTGTTTGTATGTCAAGAAATCGCCAACAAACACTACAAGATTTATTTAGCCCATGTTTATTGTTGATGCACGTTCATATTTAGAAATGCTTTATGTTTTATAGCAGCTGAAAAGTTTTTTTTTTGTTTTTAAGTTTTTTCAAACATTTTGCAGCTCTGGAATAACATATATGTGAATTTTTCTCACAGGCCTTGCTGATCTTTAAGTTTATTTACTGAATTCACATTAGAAATTAAAATAGAATTTATAATAGTCTTTTATGAAAACAAATTCAGATATGTTTTGCTTCGAGGTGCATATTGTAGCTACTGGTGTTGAGTCAACAGGTTTATCTGGCCTGGTGTACATACGGGAGTTGCTGAGTTGTTCTCATGTTCTCATGTTTATCTGTAGATAAAAAGAAAAAAGAAAAAGAGTGTTGTGCTCCATAGAGCATTTTGACAAACGGTTTGTTGTACATGGGACATAAACCTACCAATTTACCATCTTGGTCTGACATGAGCTGCCGACTTGGATTAAAATAATCTTTCTCTCTTTACCTCTATTAAATGTGACCTGTGTTAGACAGTTTCAGAACGACTTTTTTCTATTTTCTATATTTCTTTCTTTTTTCTTTACCAGCCTTAACTGCCTAAGTTGCTTTTTCATGTTAAAACTGCAAGTCGTCGGATACTTGTGACATTTGAAATATGAGAGTGGCCACATTTAAAGTTAGACAATACAGCAAAACCACATGAAAATCAAAATGAGTAGGATGCGGTTAGGAGTTGCGCTTTCATTTATTGAAGTCCCTACAGATGTTTTGCATAAAGACGTTTTTTGGAGTAATGAGTGGGAGTATTTGAACGTAAGCTGAACCTGGTTGCTTTAACTTATAGGATTCTTGAGTAACCTCGAGTAAGCACGGAGTTGGCAATTCTTGCAACTGTTGCAGAGGTGGGTGGGGACCGGGGGCGGGGGGACTATATATTTTCTGTGCAAAAATGTGTCTGAGCCTCCCTTTCGTGGGACCAAGTGTTAGATTGATGGTCATTTGTGGTCATGTCCACTTTCATAACTAGGCCTAGATATTTTAGAATACTGTACCTCGAGTGATAAAGTAAGCCAAGTGGGCTTTTAAATAACGGGGTTTCAGATGTGTGAACATACATTTAAAATTGTGTCCGAATTGCAATTTTGAACACCTACAGTGGAAACTGTTATAACACCTGTTCATTTCACCGCTTTTCAAGGCTTCCGTAAAACAAACACATCAACTTCACATTTTGTCATTCTATTCAACAGCCATATATGTTCATGTCCCCGCTGAAACACAAACACCAAATTCACCCCCAGTGCTCATCAAGGGGGACACCAGCCAACCACCCAACCAACCAATTAAAATCTGATTAGGAAACATCTTAGTTTTTCCAACGGAGGTCAGTGAAAAAGCCTGTAACCTTTCCTCGTTGAGGTCATTCATCTAATAAGATCCATTCCCTATAGTGAAGCCGCAGACCTTCACAAATGTTCCTGGCGACCGAGTGTGGCCCCAGAGACCTTTGGCATACATGGCAGTTTAATTGGTCACTGTATTCAAGAACAAGGTGGGATTCTAGTTAATTAGTGGAGAAGTGAATACGATTGAACATTATATGATTTGCTCCCAGTCCCTGGTTTGTTAGTGTGGATTTGGGGTGGATCAGCTTTTGTGCTCGACAAATGAGAAGTGAGTAGCGTGGTGCCGATGCACAGTGTCGTTTTGTGGACTGGCGACAGTCTCTTTTCATGGGAAAAACTTAAAGGAGGCCCGCGTTATCACAGGACCTCATTATCTCATGTCTGCAGCCATTTTTTGGGAACAATCCCTAATCAAAAATGGCACAGACCTACTTTGCCGAACTTTGGTGTATAATAGTCCCCCCTCTCTTTCTCCCTATTTCACTGAACACACACCAGTAGGCTACACACTTTGCGTGACGTAGAGTGGAAGACAATAAGCCAATGTGATCGATGGCATTCAGAGATCACCTTTGTGTTTTGGTTTATTCAGAATAATTGCGTGCAATATGCGTCTTCATAGTGTGAATATAGCATCTATTTAAAAACAACTTTCATTTTCATGTAGTTGTAGGTTGAAAAAACGCTCATCATTTTACTTTTTGAAAAAGTTTTCAAACTGTCTTTTCATAAACTGTTGAGGAAAATAAAAGCTAAATGTTTTATCTTAAGCTCGTGCTTTAATATACTTTAATGAGCTTCAACTGTCTAAACTCCACATGGACAATAAGCTGGCCATTTTCTCTGCAGACCTCAGTGCATGACAGTGATGACATCCACCCCCGAAGGCTGTTCTCTCTATTTGTACAAGCCCGCAAAACGAGAGAGGAGGTGGTTCATTTACTTGGCTATAAACCATTTATTTACCTCCAGGTGAGTGTCGCACAGAGTGCAGAGGAAAGATCGCAAGAGAGATTTACACCTGTCTCTGTGCTCAAATAGAGAAGCATATAGCCTACAGAGATGGCCACTGGAGCCAGCTTGTCTGGGGCTCTGCTAGACAGCCCACCCCCTTCCCCCCACTGTGGATTAAACAACATCATAAAAAATGACCATCAACGCGCACACTGCAAACAGATTATTTTCCTCGGCGCCTGGCGCGCAAACTGCACGCTTCAAGAGAAGACGCGTCCAGCGGGCAGCCGAGTGCTGCCTGCAGCAGCGTTTGGTCATCATTTTTCAGTCGTTTCCACACAGTCCTCTGGACACTTCCCGGTTATGTAAATACTTAACAGTGTTTGATGTCGTGGCTGCGGGTTCGAGAGACTCCTGGGAGGCTACTGATGGACATTTGCAAGCAGATAAGGAGCCACGGCTATTTCGCCACGAGAGCTTTTCAATATATGACACTTTGTTTAAGCGGAAGACGGCTGTAGATATTTAAGGATGTAGAAACTAATAAGGATGTAGCCGTGTGTTTGAGTCCTAAAAAAAGCAAACATTTGAACATGGTATCTGGGCATCACCATGATTAGTAGCCTGCACACACGGATTACATCCATTTCTTTTGACAACTGTTTTACCTGTTGCTTCGTTCCTCTTCACAACTGGGGGTTGCCACTGCAGAAGCTTGCTAAGGGAGTAATCATACCATTTACTTAAGTACCTATAGCCTAGACTTGTATATTGAAAAAAATACCAAAAACATTATTTATGTTTATTTTACATGACCGTGCAGTATTGAAAATGTCAAGTACAATGTGATCCCAAACAACGTCCTTAATGATTAGTCACCATAAAACGTCTCTGGATTGTTTCTCAATTGTTGATACAACACCAGAATATTGCTCTTGCAGATGGCTGAGATGGAAGTCTAAAACTTAAAAACATTTTGTTTTTATTGACAGTATGAATTATCTTTAGCTTACCAGTATAAGGACAACCTGATATTTTTCACAAGCCAAATGTTTAAGGGATCACATCTTCATTTATAAAGTAACTACAAAATTGAATGTGAAGTAAAAACCACAGGATTTCTCTGTCACGTGTATAAGTAGAGGAAAAAATACTTCAAAATGGTGTATTTGATAATGGGCTTGCACTATGCTTGTATGGTTCTTATAGCATGTTAAAGTGTCCTTAAAACTATTTTTTTTATTTTCCAAAGTGTGTGAACGGCTCTGCTCGTAATCCTTTCAACTTCGTGAATTTTATTCATGACATTAAAGTAGAAGATGCATCATCATTGGTGTCATCAGTTCATTACTCATAATGATAATCAGCTGGTAGATCATCTTTTTTTCTATTTAAAAAAACCTCTTGTCCTCAAATGTTTTACACAGGGCTTTTTGTCACTTTATAACGTTGATGATAGGCTTGTATATCTTCAACATTTATCTTCATCTGTATCACATAACCAGATGAAACTTTGCATTTAGGTGAGAAAAGTACAAAATGTCTTCTGCCAAATTTAGATTAAAATAGAGGTGAGGATTGCAGACTAATTCTTCATCACAACACTATAATGAATAAGAATTCCACTCTATTTGATGCTATTTTGCTCTCCCAAAACCCTGTCTTGCAAGGACAGACACACACACATAACTGTAAACACTAATTTCTCTTTCTACTTCTTAGTTCCAGCAATATGCATCAGTTTTCTTCCCCCTCTCCTCTTTGTGGCTTTTTTAAAATGCAGAATGTGCAAACATACCAACAGACAAGAGAACACTACTTCAGTCCCCACTTCATTGGACTCAAAGCAGGCAGGTTGTCCAGTGACCTATCGATGCGAATAATCTCCCTTGCTGTGAGACAGGCATTGAAGAGAGTTCTGACTAAATGCAACAAATTAGAAGCATTGCCATGCAGGTTCCTTTAAAACAGGATTTCAGTTTAATCATCAAATGACATATATTCACATATTAAGCTCTTCATAACCGTAAAAGATTCTATCAAGCTTTCTAGTTTTTTTTTTAGTTTCTCTAATGTTGTTGATTTGTTTAGTAACTAGAATATACATTTCTCATTTTTTTGTTACCCATGAGGATGCTAACTCACCAATTGTAAAACTGTCATATTATTTTTGAAATATGGGACAAGATACAAAATAGGTCATTGGCACCCTTTTGGATGCTTTTTGTGCAACATGTGAGAATGCAATATGAGCCAGGGTCAAAGGGCCAGGGTAATTTATTCAAATTAGATCTCAAGGCTTTAATCCCCTCTATGAATTAACTGGAAGTACATCCGAACAGTTTATTGAGATGATGATACCTGAGTTGCCATGATTTAAAAAAATCAAATCTAAAGAAACATACATCTAAAGACATTAGAAAAGAATGAATGGTTATTTCCTGATCTGAGAAGGCATTGATTTCTAATAGATTATCATCACCATATCACCATATTATCACCATATTTGAATGCAGTTGTTATAACTTAAATAGTGATATGCAGTGGTCTATAGCTGCAACCATTTCAGTAAAACATTTTTCTCTTTTTTTGTGAAATTGTAAACATGGGTTCAATAGTTTTATAGTCATATCTCCTGTTGTCTTGTGAAAGTTAAAGAATAAATTCACCAACCTTCTATTTCTTGCTTCTTATTCAATCGCTGAACATTTCAATCTTTTTACGCGTGCCTGTTCATCTTACAAGCAGTGGGATTGGCAGCGTATGTGCAACCTGGAAATTATAAAAGGAAGCCTTCCATCCACTGAGGTCATAAGGGAATACAGAGAAAGAGGCAGCAGGAGCAAACACAGAGCGGTGATTTCCAAAATTGCTTGGCCATTGAATGACAATAGCCAGGCCTGTCTCTTTTTCTTTCACTGCTGCAGACAACAAAAACTAACATAATCAAGCAGGCAAAGAAAAATGACCAAATGTAATTTGTTTGGATTTGAACAAATCATTTGTGATTTAAATTTGGCAGGAAAAATTATCAATGATAACTGAATTTCCTGTCCAATTGTGTGAGACTTGTGACCATTTTTGTTTTCATTTTGTATCTTGGCCAAAAATAAAGGTTTTACATCCAGAAATATTTTGCAACCACCGCCTCTTCCCAGTGGTTTCCCTTATGTACCTCTCAGCACAGCATCCAATGAAGTTTATTTAATGTGTGTAAAAAAAATACATCAATCAAAAAAAAATTTAACGAGGCACTGACAGGCTGACAGCTTTAGGAGAGTTTTTGAAGTTGAAACTCACAGAAAGTTGTATTTAATTATTTCAGTTATCTAGTTGTCAGTTTTGTTAACAAAATCCATAATATGAGTCAAATCTGTTACAGAGAAATAGTTTTATAGTCATTTTCCCCCAGGTCATGTCACCTTACCTCTCTAAGTGCTCTTATTACATTAGTATTATGCCGATTGTTTTCTAGAAATATGCATTTTGTCTTCTTTTTTCCTCCCAAGTTCAGTTCAGAGCATCATCATCCTTCTTAAAATTTGGTGGAGTCAGTATGCAGTCCTACATATTCTCTCATCCATCAAGGAAAGGAAGATTCTTTCAATAAATAATTCATCACCAATAGCCAGAGCTAATGCCTACATGAACAAATCTCTCAGTTACAGCCATCTTGGGAGTAAGCCAGTCCAGAGCATACTTAATAAACACATACAGTGCTTGCAGAGCTCTGGTTTCACTGATGTCTTTCTGAGAGGAAAGCATTTGAAGACAGTTGGTGAAACAGCATCCTTTCTGTGGGTGAAGATATAGGGGTGAGGTGTAGGTTTTGCTGTAAGAGTGCATCATCTTGTTGCGTTGTTGCTGCTTATACTAAGGATACATTTTCTGTCTATTTCACATAGGCTGAAAGTGTTTCTTGAGATATATCTTACATTAATGTCTTAAAATTTTTGGATCTTGCACTGTGACAAAAGCCTCATATGCAAAATGGCCAAATAAACAAATAAGTTGATGTCTCACGTATCTTTACCAGAACTTTGTTAAATGTACTATTGTTTGTATCCCCTTTACAATTAAGATCACATCAGTATTGCAGCCTTACACTGAGCACATGTGTGCTGTGACTAGAAACTAACCCAGATATGATCCCACTTACCCGGCCGCATGGTTGTGGTGGCCATGTGTGAATGTCTGCATCTATTATTATGAAGCATCTTGTCACATGCAGTTTTTAAATATTTGTTGCACACTGGTAAATCTAACTACTAAAACTAATCCTATGGTGATCATTAAGGCACTTTGACTTAGTAAGTTTGGGCGATAAAATATAAATGATTCACTTTCTCTCGTCAAGGTCCACTGTTTTTTTTTTCCAAATTTGATTTTCATTTTCTGTCAAGCAGTCACAAAAAGTATTATGAATGTGACGGGTTGGGGTTGTTGTTATTTAGCATATCTGTGTGTCTGCAGTAAGACTCACTGCATGAAATATTCAAAGTCCAGTGAAAATGGATCTGCTCATCTGAAATCTGTTTCTCGGCCTCTCACTGACCAGATCCCTGTGGAACTGCCTTGAAGAAGGATCGTAATATCACGTATCAGTTAGATGACCAAGGTAGGGCCTTCATGACCGCTGGAGCTCAGATCGATTGGATACTGTTGGGGATGCAACAGACCACACCTACACACTGATGAGACCTCGTGATTGGACAACACATAGGCGACTTGACCACTACCTTGGCATTCATGCAAACTGAGTAAGATAATTTTAAGTTGAACTGCGTATCTTAATATTTTTAAAATGTAAAATATTTTTCATTGTCGTGGAAATATTATAACATTGAAATGTTTAATGCATATCTTCCACTGCTTTAATGGAACTGCTATATACCTAGAAAAAACAACAACTTTTGAATGAAATCTCTCACAGTTAAATGGAAGTTTGCATTTTTCATTGGCAAACTTCAGATTAACTCCTACTATCCTTCTAATTATAAGCCTGCAGTCATCTACACTTTGAGGACAGGGAGCAATACAAAAATGTCACACAATCCCACAATTACAATAACACAGAGTGAACAACTCAAAATACACACTGAAACAGTATCAGCAAGCTTGAGTCTTGTGATACCATTGTATCCACCTACCCAGATTGTAGCTGTTACGTGCTCCCCTAAATGTCTGCAACACTCCACCTCATCTCCTCTGAGCAGCACAGCACTGCACCCTGACTAAATGAAAAACAATTTGAGGAAATAGGGAACAATCCTAGGCAGGCTCCAGCGGGCTGCCATAAAACGAGGGGCTGCCTCTCCAGCTTTTCCCTCATGCCTTCAGCTTTAACTCTATGGGCTGATGAAAGATCAATGGGCCGGCTGGGCAGCCGCTGCTGTGGCTGCTGTCTGCCTCTGCACCAGGAAGCGAGCCAATTACAAAACATCAGGGGAAAAAAAAAAGGAATGACAAAACCCTCAGTCTTTGTGAATGCAAACTGAGTGATTTGTGAGATAGTTTTGTGTGTGCATGTTTTCTTGTTAACGTTGCCTGACTTGCTTTGAAAATTGTTGTTTCTATCATAGATTATATTCCCAACTTATCTGAATCGGGGGGGGGGCTGGTGCAAACATGCAGCAACAGACAAACAAATCATGTTAAGACTGCTGCAACGGCTGGCAGCGTATTCAAAGGGGAATTGTGCCCTGTCAAAGAGGAGGGTGCGCCTATTTTCCCAGGGACGGTGTGAGGGTGAACACGAGGGAGGGTAGCATGGAGGAGAGGTCTGGTCCTTATCCGGATCACAGACACCTCCGCCCCTCCTGGCAGGAATGCAAACAGCCCCAGTGGGAGGAGAGAGACAGAAGAAAGGAGGAGGAGGAAACAAGCAGACATAAAGAGGGGAAGTAAAGAGGGAAAGAAAAGAGCTGGTGAGGAAAAGTGAGTGAATGAATGAAGGAGGGAGACAGACAGAGTGAAAAAGGCCTCCTCAGCCTATTGGAGGGAGTGTCTCTACTCATACTCAAAGATAAAAACACACCAATCACAACACTCTTGCTGAGCACCTCTAAGAGAGTGCAGAACAAAATAAACCCGGCATTAGGCTTCTTAAATACTGTTCTAATCATGCAACTGTGGTTATTCTTACCTCAGGTCAGTTACAGATAAATGTGATGGGTCATTGATGACAGCAGATGAGAGATTAGAAAGCCTGCAGTGGGTTTGTACAACGCAGAGGTGCTGACTTGAAGATGTAAGACAAACATTAAATGTTGCCTTTTTTGTGCATGTTTGCACCATTTCAAACTAAGCGAAAAATTATGCAGAGCAACGGTCAACACTTCCCTTTAGAAACCTCAACGCAAGTCAAACAAATCAAGTCAGACTGATGAAATGTTTACTAAAGATCCTCAGTCCAAAGTTGCTGGTTTATGTGTTTCTGCAGCTTTACCTTGGAAGAAAATATTCAGGCTGTAAAGATCTTAATGTGGCATTCCTGCATGTTGGCTGCAAGCACTTTGTGGTTGTGTGCCGGGAAAAGAACAGACTTTTGTCAGGTGGAGATCAGTGTTTAGGGGTTCATTTACAGTTCACATAAGAGCATTCCATGCAGTCTTTACATTTTCATTTACCCCGGCTCATTGCTTACCTCCTTCGCTTAATGCATAGCTCTATCTACTCAGTTTTTGAAATGCTATCCTACTATACACACACATTTACTTTTTCACTTTTAACACAATTTGCCTTTCAGTTGAAAAGTGGAGACCTTTGACTTACAATGATTCCCAGAGTTACTCTGCCATGACTGATGTGAGTCACACAACAATTAACTTACTGTAACTTGTGCATACTGACTCCTAATTACCCTTAAGTGCCCCTGAAATATGTTACAATTTACTGTGATATAATAATGTCATACAGCGAAACACAAATTCTTCCAACCAGTGCAACACCAGCACAACTCAATACTCCCCCTATTCATAATTCTGTGACATGAACTTATAAGGTATATTAGTGAAAATTGTTCTGTATATTGTGACTAAGTATTTACTGAGTTATGCTTAAATATTTGTGGAAATACATAGAGAGTGAGGTGGACTGAAAGAGAATCTGTATTCTCACAAAAATGCAACATTTTATTCTGTTTTATCTATTTTTTTTACCAAGATGGATTTTTCAATTTTTGTCAAAATTGCATAATGCATGTTAAATCAGCATAATTGATTTCCATAAAAATACCATTATGATTTAATAGACAGCCTGAGTAAGTTAGACATTAATCTGGAACTCCCATCACTGTGGTGCTCGACCAGACTAATGGTGGTAAATTCTCAGCAAACACAATAAAATGTTTTTCTGAGTTCTATATATAAATTTAATACTCAACAAGTAATATTTTAAGGGAGCTTTAGAAGTTTCCATTACCAGTGGACATGTTAGTTTTCTTTTAATCTGACTTTATTATTTAATTGCTGCTGATATGAATTTATTTACACCATGAATCTGTTTTAAACTCATTAGTCTTTAAAAATTCAAGTTTTGAATACATAATCCTATATGTTTTTTTCTCAAACTTGCTTCACTTTATCATTTATAACTGTTTTAGTGAAAGTTCAAGTTTATCATTAACACCAGTGATTCAAATATTTTCTTTTACTGGAATTAGCTCACTGTGTGCAGAATTTGAGTGATAAGAGCCTTTAAAAAAATTTTTCTCCAAATCACGGCAAGGTCTTTGACCAAGTTCCATCTGTTTGTCTGACTACAGTTGCAGCAAAGTCAACTTATTGCTAGCACATGTGACCCGGTGCGTATGCCACTGCCGATCACACCGCATCCCGTTGCCTATCAGCTCCCCCAGATGGATCTCCACCTTCATTAATGCAGGCCCACGGCAGGCGAATGTCTCCACATGTTAGCATGGGATGCAAACATCTGGTTTATCTGGAATGTTGTTGTTCCCCTTTCCTACTTCTCTTTCTCTTTTTGATTGTCCAGAAAAAACTCACACTTTGCCCTCCTGTAGAAGAGGAAATGGAGCTGATGTTGTTGTGGTGAGGGACATCAAAGAGGTTGGGACGTCAGTCATGAGCAAGCAGAGGGCATAACCTGGTCAATAGCAAGGATTTGTCATATAATAGCCCCTCTGGGGGGAATTTAGGTCTAATTTCAGAGGTGCTGAAAGTAGGATTTTATGGAGCTTGCCATGTCCAAAGATCCTTTGTTTCACATATTTTTTTCATTACAGAGAGGCTGATTGCGCTGATTATAGCAGAAGTAATTATGTTTGTTTTTCACAGAATTTACAGTAGATTTATCCAGGAAGAGTGAATTATAATCATATTTTTATTTCACACTTATGATTATTAACAAGATTTTATGTATTAAATAATTTATTAATAGTTTTTTCTGATTGTGTAAAACAATATAGTGCAGTATGAATAAACAAATGTGTGAAAGCCCTTTTGCTTTTACTTTCATTAACCTGGTGATGATGTCACTCAGGGATAGCCTGTTATATCACATAGACGGCAGTAACTCCAGTTC
>JAOXYM010000020.1:12211671-12235938 GCA_028567055.1 Leptatherina wallacei | reverse complement strand
TTTACTTTCATTAACCTGGTGATGATGTCACTCAGGGATAGCCTGTTATATCACATAGACGGCAGTAACTCCAGTTCACTTTAATATTGATGTTTCCCTGCCGTTGTCTCTCCATCAGCAATATATGTAATGGTCACATTCTGTGCTTATTCAACACAAGAAAACGATAGCAAAGTAAACATGCCAACTTGAGAACAGGAGGCATTAGTCTTGTAGCTTCAAATAACTGGATTGCATTTAACGAGACGTACATAAGTTGAGAGGGCTGACATTTGTTTTGTTCCTGACTACATGCGCCAAATGAACTGACAAACAGTGAACTTCTCAGAATTTGGGACTGCACAATGTTCCATCGGCCATCAATACAAGCTCGCGATCTGTAGTCATTGTCAGTCAGGAGGTTGTTTAGCAAAAAATGCACATTTAATGGCTTGATCCATTGTGATTGGAGTAGTTAACTGATGATCTGGTTGTAAATTCCTGTCTTATGGCTGTCACTATCTCTCCTCCCCTCCTTTCATCGTTTCCCACTGTTTATCCTCCTTCGTCTCTTCACTTAGCTCAGCTCCTCCTATTCTGTCTTGTTTCCATATCTCTTGTGCTCCCGTTATCTGTCCCTTTTTCTTATTGACTGAACAGCAAAATATATTGAAATATTCCCATTGAAAATTAATTGCCCAGTTTAATTCAAACTCATATACTTATTCATAGTTATGTAGTAACTGTTTATATTGGCTGCTAACCAAAACTGAGTTCAGGGAGCAGAAGATATGGAAGTTGGGGGGGGGTTCTAGGATGCTGCTGCTGGTGCAGATGTGCTACCTAATTGTAGATTCCACCATGCGGAAACTATTCTCAACCATTTCAAACCATCTGCTATAGGTGTCACTGCAAGGTTAAACTAACTTCAAAATGCAAGTCCTGTTTCAATTCCTTGCTGCTCAATTGACTGTGTGGTGCTCCATGCCCTCAGAAAAGAGGAGGGAAAGGAAAAAAAGTATTGAAAGAAGGGGATTTGCGATCATGGTCATGGCTCACATTAGCCTATAAACATCTGTTGGCTGTGCAGTGCTGACTTTGACATGAAAGTGAGGGAAAGAATGTGCATTACATTGAAAATCCTGGATTGTATTACCAATGAGGAAGTCATTTTTACTATCTATCTCAACATTTCAACCACTGATTTGTGTATATTTCATTAAATCTCATTATGGTGGTAAATGCTTAGATTACTGTAAGACCTTATTTTGTTACATACTCTTAAAAAGGCTTCCTCACATTTAAGGTCAACAGTAACAGTAACAGTTAAAAAAACAAAACAAATACAATTTCTTGAATTGCTTTGGATGCTTTCTGGGAAGATATTGATTTAGTGAATTGCAGTGGTTAACGATGCCTGTAGATGCTAATTGAGACCTGGAAGATGAAGTATAAGGTTTCATATTCCTGTAGCAAATACAATGTAAACTGAATAGAATGAAGTTAAAGATATCTATTTGTCTATTTCTGTTAATTTTAAATGAAAACAAATACGACCTCAATAACGCATGAAAGATGTTTTTGGTCAAATTTAATATGCATCATGGCAAATATGAGGCACAGAAACTAGGTTCAAGTGTTATATTGAAGATGCCTGGTTGTGTCAAACATTTAGAGTTATGGGAGTCTTTCCCAAGGTATCAATTTGTGCACTCTCTTTATCAATATATGGTGAATATGATATTTTAAATGAAAAAACAAAAAACCCCAAAACAAAACAGGCAGTGTCCTGAGTGAGAGTATAATAACATATAATGCTCTAAATTCCCCAAGCATTTTGAATTGTTGTCAAATATGTATTCTCCTGTGGATTTGCTTTTGTTTTTATTTTTAAGTAATTCCTGCTAAATCAAGCAATAACATGATTACAATTAACTCTTATCATTTTATATGGTCTTCAAGTAGCTTTGTCAAATGGCACTTGTTCACATAAATGAGAAATTGATTCACTGCTATTCATTTCAACCTTTGAACTTTAATATCTCAGATATGTTTCAGCAAAACTTTCTTTTACTTATAAAACATATAACACATATCTGTTCTTCTTCTTTTTTCTATTAGAACTTGTACATTTCAAGTATGTGAAAGCAGATTGAATACAAGAATACAGAAGACAGTGATACAGTGATTATAAAACTGATCCAAAGAAACATTGGTATTTGAAATTTGTTAACAAAACACAGAAACAACAATAATAAAAAAAAAACACTCTTAAAGTGGTTTGCAAAACTATTCACTCCCCTTTGCAGTTGTCCTGTTTTGTTTTGCATTACAACCTGTAATTTAGATTGATTTTTGGGGGGATTTATAATCTTGATGTACCCAGATAAGTCAATTGAGAACTAATTCTCATTTACAATGACACCCTGGGCCAGAGGCAACAATAAAACACACATTAGGTCTTACAAAATATTAAATACAAAAATATCAAATACAACATACACAGTTTCATATAATCAGAAAAAACCCCACAATGAAACAACAGTTCCAAAAACTTAAGGAGCAGATTAAATTACGTTAAAAGAGGTCAAAATAATTAAATGAAATTAAAGAAAAAATATTTCATGCTTTAAAAAAAATTGCGACCCACCACCCCCACATGGAAAAAGGTGATTACAGCTGCAAGTCTCCAGCTCCTTCAGTGAGATGGGTTCTGCTAGTGTACAGCAATTTTTATGTCATACCACATATTCTTAATTGGATTCAATTCAATTGAATTCAGCTTTATTTGCATAGCGCCAGTTAACGACAATGTAATCTCATGCCGCTTCACAGACAATCTGTTTGAGCCAATCTGATTGTCATACACTGATTCATACAAGACAATTAATAACAAATAGCCTAGCCAAGGAAACCAACAGATTGCATTGAATCTTGTCTGATCTTGAAGGTAGAGAGAGTGTCTGCCTCCCGAACCAAAGCTTGGAGCTGGTTTCACAAGAGAGGGGCCTGATAGCTGAAGTCTTTGCCTCCTGTTCGACTCTTTGAGACTCTGGGAACCACAAGTAGATTGTGGTCTAAGTTTTGATGAGGCCATTCTAGTATAGTATGTAAATGTTTCCCCTTAAACAACTCAAGTGTTGCTTTAGCTGTATGTTTAGTTTAATTGTCCTGGTGGAAGGTGAATCTCCAACCAAGTCTCAAATCTCTAAAAGACTAAAAGGTTTTCAGCAAAGGCTTTGTTTTAGCATCCCCCATCCTTCCCTCAATTCTGACCAGTTTCCTTGTGAATAACATCCCCAGATCATAATACTGTCACCACCATGTTTCACAGTAGGGATGGTGTTCTTAGGGTCATGAGAAGTGTTGGGTTTTTGCCAGACATGGTTTTCTTGATGGGCAATAAGCTCAATTTTGTTCTCATTTGATCAGAGCACCTTCTTGTTTGGAGAGTTTCCCCGCATGACTTTTGATCAACTTTGCCACCTCCCTGATTAATGCTTCCTTTGCACAGTCTGTTGGTTTTGGTGGATACTTTCTCTTGTCAGGCTTGTTGTGGACATATTCTTTCCATTTTCTGTTGATTGATTTAATGGTGCTCTGTGGTATTACCAAAGTTCCTCTTTTATATTCCAACCCTGATTTTTACTTCTTCAATGAAGAAGTAGTGTTGGAGACCTTTCAGTACAGGTGCATATACAATGAGATCATGTGACATTTAGCTTGCACACAGGTAAATACATATCCATGCACCACTTTTTGCCTTAAAAAAATGTATTTTGAAATTCTTAAAAGTATGTTATTTTGTCATTTTACTTCACCATTTTGGACTATGTTTTTGTAAATTGTTTGCACCCCCCCTCCCCCTCAAAAGAAATCCATTTAAACGAGAAAAAAAAGGAAAAACAAGGAGGATGAATACTTTCGTAAATCATTGTAAATGTTCTTTTGGAGAACATTACTCTTGGCTCACAACTTCCTTTTTTTAAAAATGTATTTTTGTTATTGTATATTAGCAGAGAAAGAGACACTTTTGTGTGTGTGCATGTGTATTCATGTGCACGTGTGTGTCAGTATAATTGTGTTTGCCACAAAATATTTACTGGTTATATGAGCTCATAATCTATTTTCATATTTCAAATAAACACCCAGTGTTGAATATCAGAATATCTGTTGTTGCCGTTGTATGTAACATTATAGCCTTTTTTTTTTTGTTGCAAAAGCAATGTTATTTGTCTCGTGTTTTCATTGGCGAATAGAAAATGTGTGTTCTAAATGCTGAGAGGCATGTATCTCTTGTATTCCCTCTAAATAACTGACTTCCATGTGCAGTTTTGTCTTAACTAACTTTATCCTGCCACTGAGATCCCTGCTGTCAGTTGAATCTGTTTATGTTTTGCCACATAAGTTGCATATTCATTTTGTCTCATATATTTTTCTCTAATATCCAGTAGACAACAAAATTAATTGTATTCTCTGAAAATAATTCAAGGGTTACTTTTCAACATTTTGTGAATTTGAGAAGATTTTAAAAGACATGGGAAGTGTGTATTTGTACATGTGCAGATACATTTGGCCGTCTGTATGTGTGTGAGTGTGCTGTCCCATGTCTGGCCAGCCATGGCTACATCTGTTTGTCATGTTAGCACTTAAGCGCCTGCAGGAGCCACAATACTAAGTGGAGACAGATCCTTCTCTCCCACTCTCTCCATCCACCCTTTCTCCTAATTACATTTGTTCATTAATCCATTTTCTGCCCACTTCTCTTTCTTGTTTATGTTCTTGCTCCAGTGGGCTTTTTGCCTCCTCTGACTAGCAGACAGTGACCTTTAAGGAGATGCCAGAAGACTCAGTAAGACAATGTTACCCCTTCACCCTTTCACCATATACATGCACACACATACATGCACACACACCCCTTCCAAGTTCCATCTTGGCCCCTCTGTATCCCCTCAGGCCATCTCCTTCAGAGAGGCTAATGGAGTTAGCCTAATGTCTGCACAGCTCCAGTCATAAAACTGATTTGAGGGTAAAGGCTTGGTGCCGAGACCACCACTCTGCCTACAAAAAAGAGATGTGAGTGAGATGTTAAAAGAGAGCAAGTGTATCTTTAGAGGGAAAGAGGTTGGGGTGGTGGCTGCGGTGGTGTGGGACAGGCTGGCGTAACTACAGCAACTGCAGACAATCTAATTGGTATTGACATCCTTGTCTTGGAGGAAATTTGACATCTAAGGGCAAATCATTCTATTTAGTCGCCTGAATAGTCTCCAAGGCGGGGCCTGAGGAGCACAATCATGCTGGAGCGTTGTTCTGGTCCTCATGTCTGGGCCAGCTCTGCCACGCAGTAATCGATCCTAATCTGATTGGGGGAGGGGAGGAGGATAAGAGGCATGGGGAGAAAAAAATGAAAATAAAATCAAAAGCTCTGTTGGGGTAATATTTAACAAGAGGGAGTACAATTGAGCCCCGTTGGGGCGGCAGCCTGTAATGCACTTGTGCTGCTGTAGCATGGTTAATGTATAGAAAAGCCTGGGAGTAATGGCTCTTCAGCCAAGGTGGCCAGACTTCAAAGAAATCTGCTTGCTTTAGCTAAAAGACTGCCAGCCTGGGCCGCCAAAGACCTTCATTCTGTTAGAGCATCAAATATTGCCCCCTCTCAGGACACACAGACACCCTGATTTTATTATCCTCACTCCCCTGAGAAACTCATCTCATCCCTCTTTGTGTTTGTGAGACTGACCATCAATGTGTAAGAGTGAAGTGCTGCTGTCCATCAAAACGCACACACTAGCTTTTCTTGGGTCAAGGAGGAGTGAAGGCCATCAGTGGTGCTACTATTCTGACAAAAGTGACAGTGGTGTTTTAGCCAGTTTATTAAGTGTATGCATAATTTTTATAAGACAAGTTGTGCTGTAGCTCAAGGAGTGTTTTAGTATGTTACAAAAGTCCTTTTTTTCTTTCAAGTGGCTTCCACAGAGTTTTTCTATGATTTAAGACAAGGTTTTACCGCTCAACCGAATTATTCATTATTTGATGTTATATCAAATATATATATAAAAAAACATTACTCTATTTCTACAGCTTTACATCTTAAGTGCATGCACTTTATGCTATTTCATTAAAAATATCTTGTGAAAGCACAACACAATTAGAATTCATTTGTTATACACTTCCAGGAGTAACTTCCTACTGACAAAATGGCTTACAGCAGCTGATCTCTTGTAGCTGATAAGGAGTCTACTCTTAATTTTCTCTGATAAGTGTTTAATTTTCCCAATTATCCATGTATGCAAAAAGCTATATATGGCATTTGTATGCTGGCAAGTTTTTCTTCTTGCTGAAAGCAGCCCAAATGCAAGTAGGATACATGTGGGATTTATCCTTTCTGCTTGATTTCAGTTGTTTGGTTAACCCACAGAAAAGCTCCTTTATTTGTGGTTTATTAATTACTCTCAAATGCCTGGAAGTTTTATTTTATTAGAAGGAAGAAAAATATTTGAGCCTCATGTTTTCCAACATTCAGTCCAACCATTGGGCCAAATATGTGCCTCAATTTAAGCTGAGAAAAAAATCCTTCCAGACTTATTCATGGCATGTTTTTGATAACACGTTATCTCAAAGCTTCACAAAACCACATGAAGAGCAGCAGCATTTTCCTATTTTCTTTATTTTTTTGTTGTTGTCAAAAGGCCACATACTTGGTTATTTAGTGAACAACTTGCTTCCAAGTGTTTTTCCTTTTTAAAGGAGGTGATCATATGATGGTTAAAAAGGTTTTGCTGAAATTAACACTTTTAAAGAAAGAAAGAAAGATAAGGATGGGACCATAGCATTCTCAGCGACCAGTTGCCCCTAATATTTTTCTGTGTTCTTATAAGCTGAACCTGTGCTAGAATAACATTAATATTATTTTTTAACAATATACAATACTCCTGGCTGCAGCTGTCCCAAAATACAGAAATCATATAATTTCTTTACTGCATGCTACTTCATGACTTCCAGCTTAACATATCATACATCTGGAAATCCTGTAGTGCAAGTAACATCAAGAAACCTACCTGCAATCTTGGTGACATTCCACACATACAGTATATGCTGCTGTCTTAGGTAAAGGTTGGAAATTCAGGGAATTCAGGGTGTGTTTTCCTTCACGTGACATTACTCTGACATTTTGTTTTAAGGTATCTATATGAGGATCAAATAACTTTACAAATCAAACAAGATAAAGAATTACCGGTCTAATGACTTTTTTACTGTCATTTTGACTGAATTTTCTTGGAATTAGATTTGGGTTGCTGGGTTAAGATTTGATCAAAATTATTGCTGGTCATTAGGGTGTTTAGGTTTGGATTGATGATTAGATTTGAGTTACAAGGTTAGGATTCAGTGGATAGGCTTAAGAGTATTTTTACAGTTTGGGAGCAAATGTAAGTTGACAGAAGATTACATTTATCAACTGCATAAAAAAAGTCAAGGTGTGTCTGTTTAGGAGTTTGTGCACAAACGCTTCGGGGAATAAAGATTTTTTTCATCTTTATGCTGACATGCATTCTTTGGAAGGTTTGTGTACATGAATCTGTAAAATGAAGACAGAGTTTTCCAATATCAATACAAGTATGTGATGAGGGTGCATTGAGCTGATGGCTGCAGATATCACTCCCAGATACTTGAGTCATAAAAGTGGTTCTCAAAGCCCTGTGGCTGTGCAGGCCCTGGTGCCTGATGTTATCAGAGTTAAACAGTGGCCACTCTATCAGGACAGAAGAGCACAGAGACATTCCTGTATTACTTGCTGGTGTCAGGCCTGTAGCTGGAGGGGCACAGTGTACTACTGGAGCATGGATGGTTAGGGAGTGTTGTGGGAGTTTGCTGTATTACAGGACAAGTTCTTAGATTATTTACAGCAGGGTGCTGTTAGGGATCTGGTGTGCCCCCTTGTAAGTCACTTAACTAGACTTACATGACAGCAGCCTAGTTAGATGTCTAAATGTCGTTTTATACTCCAATTCTCCAAGAAACTACTCTTTTCTTACCTTGTTAAGCTTAAGTGTAAAAATTAGGGTATCCCAAGCAACCCCTTTAAAGGGATTTCAGCATGCCAGAATCAGTGTAAATTTGCTCAGTCTGAACAAACTGCATTAAAAGTCTGCAAAACTGATTATTTTGTGAAATGTCTGAGATGAATGTGTGAAAGAGGTCATATAGTTTTTTTGTTTTTGGCGGGGATTTTTTTCCCCCTGGTCCGTTACTTTGGTACAGCCTACATCTTTTTGTATATCTTAAAGTATTACAGAATAACGGACCCCCTGAGTCCTCTCTCTCCCAGAGAGGACACTGCTCTTTAACTCGCTGAGAAGGCTCATTTGCCCATTCTGCATTGGTGATGTTATGTCACCATAACATCACAATGCAACATATTTGTACAATCCCTCTCAAGCCAATAGTTTGGAAAACTTTAACCAAAAAATTAGTAGTTGCTATGTACACCACCAATTTGTCCACTCAGCTGACCAGTCAGAAAATACCTGGACATTTAGGGGGAAAAGCTAAAAGCGTTTCAGAGACATGCGGAGCAATCCAATGACATTAAAGTTTTGGTGCCAGTCTTTAGCAAAGCTGCTAATTTCCACCTGCAGTCCCTGGACAGGTAGTTGTTAAAACACGGACTAAGATTTAAAAGCAACTGCAAAAAAAAAAAAAGAAAAAAAAAAGAAAGAAGAGTTACCACAAAAATTTCCAAATTCACATAAATACTACACACAGACATTCACATACAAAAAAATTTAATTAGTGTGTACAGGTTTATTTAGACAGCAACCACTTTTTGGTCAGTCATGAAAACATCTTTCATTTGTGCATATAATTAATTTTGTTGGACGAGTGTTATACAGACTTGTGACTCAGTAAGAGAAGGAAGATTGGCCAAGTCCTTCAGCAAAACACAGGATGATATAAATATTGTTTTTGTCATAGGTGTGTTAAAAGGGATATCTTTCACTAACATACAACCTAATCTTTTCTTATTAACGTGTTCTTTGCTTTGTTTTGCAAAAACATTAATTATTAGTGTGTACTATAGTGAAACTTATAATTATTCTTGGCTTTGGCCAGTGAAACTATTAATGCTCAACTGCAGAATTATTGTATAATTACTATATTCAAATCTTTATTCAGGTCACAAAAATGGACAATTTCACTTCATTTGCATTTTTTGGGGAATATTATTGTGTATGCGCATGAGCAGAATATGTGTTAAATCTGATCAGCACGGTGTGAATTTTAACAACTTTTTGAATAGTTGGTAAATTCTTAACTGTATCAATCAACAGAAAAAAGAAATAGAGATTTGAAAATGCATTTTAGTATTTTAGCCTCATAACGTGTCAATCAAACCTGACAGAATATGTGCTGGTGAAGAAGGGATATTAAGAGACACAGATGATCACTAAAGGGAAATTGACTTAACGGGTAATATCATCATAATTCCTCATGTTTATACTCATTCTCCCTGTCTCTTTGTTTCTGACCGGTAGCACCTAACAGGCCTTAGTGCAAAAGTCAGAGGTCTCATGGCAGAGGCCACAAATCGTCAGAGGGGGGGGGGGGGGGGGGGGGGGGGGGGGGGGGGATGTGTGTCAGCACCTCTAGGGTCTCAGTATGCCTGCAATTGTCTCTGCCCTGGATTAGTTTTTGTATCTAGTTACAGACTTTTATTCTTGTGGAGTCAAGTTCAGCATGGCACTGAGGGCCAGCAGTGCTGCTGAGAGCCCAGTGATTTATGTGTTGGTGAGTGAGAGCAGCAGGTTCAAGTCAGAGGTCTCTGGGCAGGGTAGCATGCCATATATGTTTGTGTGTGAGTGTGTTTAGATGCGTGCATGAGAAAGCATGTTCGAGTCACTGCTTCTCTCTATAAACATAAATGTGTGTATGTCTGAGAAGCTGCACGCTGGCCAATCCTAAGCTCTCGGCAGGGTGCTTTGGTCTATTTGGCTTGGAGAGGCTCCATTTGTTTGACTGTGAACATGCCTGGAAGGTTTTGATGCTGTAAAAATAATGACTGACTCTTGAGAGGTGGGGTCATCTGTTTATGAACTGTGCTGATTGGTTGAAGGGAGAAAATGAATGATGAGTTTGGATAATGGAATAACTTTGAGAAATATGGAGAAAAATTAGCACATTTGCTTACATTTGTTTTGGCAGTTTAAAAGCAACCAACTGGACAACTTCCCTATAACATTAATCATGTGGGTTTGGCTATCATGTGACATTCACACATAAGTGGACGAATGTGAGTTTGCAACCTCCTGCTAAGGTCTCTCCCTGTTTTCTTGGCTTTTTCTGGATCATCGCCTGCTGCTAATAGAAACCATTCAGATTTCTTTTTTATTTCAGTAGTGGTTTAGAATTCAGCATTCCTGTTTATTCTTCATAACTTAAAATGAACTAAAAGTTGAATGGTTTAATCCAAGACTGAATAGAGCAAGCTGTTGCAACTGTACCAAGAATCAATGCTTAACACACTCTGGGTGTATGTACCCTACAGCCACCCCTAACCCTGTGCATATTCCTTTGAAATATGATGTCCTAAAAATGGAGCCATATTTATTCTCGATGGTCCGTTTTGGATCCCTGAGATATTTTAAAATGGGGCATCTGTCCCGTGGCCTGGTCAGCCATCTGGATCAGATGGGACAAGGAGAAGATGTTAATGCACTTCATGATGAGAAAGGAGGATGACACCTTTGACCTTCCCTAGCCTTTGACCTCAGCAACCAATACGCAGCCACTGATGCTATGGGTTTCCTATATCGAGCATATGCCAGCCATGCCGATTCCCTAAAAGAAATTCTTCATTTGCCACACACTGTTTATATAGCCGCGCCCTCCTGTTGTAAACAGCTAGGCTGTAAGAAACTAGATATTTACTTCACAGGCTTTCTATTTGATTACAGAGAGAAAAATTGACATGCATATTGAATATGTTGCTGTGCTTACTGCTACAAATGCTAATGAAGAACTGGTTGTTGATACCTGAGTAATACATTGAGTTAGAATTGGGATTAGTCATGTGGCTTCTGTGACCATTTCCTAACATGTGTATGGGTGTGTGTACAACCTAGCAGAGATTATGTGCACACATTTTGCTGACCCATTGGAGTTCCTATTTTGCTCTCCAGAAATTCTTGCCCACTGCTGTGTAAGAGGATCATACCCTCAATCAAGGCTGCGTTTCCAGAAACCACCACTAGAGTGACAGAGATAAAATCTCTTGTACTCCTTGTGCTTCCGTTTTTGATGGCTGTGACTACAGTACGTCAGTAGTCAGTGCATTGACATTTATATAGTGTTTCCCTTGGGGTACAACTCATGAGCTAAAAGTGGTGGTTGGGAGAAGTATGAAGGTAGAAAGTTGATCCCTTTACACTTATGCAGCTCAGCTCTTGTCAATACTAGCTTATGGCCAACAGTAGCCTACAGCCAATAGTTGCCTTTGGCAAATGACTGATCACTTTTCCACACTGCGATTTTATTAGAAATTAGAGTGCACATGACCTTTGACCTCTAATCCCACACTGCCTTTGTCATGAGATTAAATTCTTAGCATATTTGTTTGTGAACTGGAGCTACAAGTCCCATCTAATGTTAAATAATAATTCTTCAATGTGGCCGTCAGCTGATATTACGATGTGAAAATTAATGTAACGATGGCAATAATCAACCAATTCAATTCTCTGCTGTTTACAAAAGAAAAAAAGGCTGTAAATCACATCTTTTTTTTATGATCGATGCAGAGAGATTAAAGTATAGCCACAAGGAAATGAACTGAAGAAAGGGGAGCTGCTGCAGTTTTGCATCCTTAACCTTGTCAGCGTTCTATGATTTCTTTTTATTATGTATGTTAAAAAGTGAAATGGCAAAAGTTACAAGATTTTGTTCATGTCTGGACACAAATGGATATTGGTTGATTGATGTGTACTAGCCAAAGTCACCTAATATGCGGTACTGAGACAGAGATGAAAGAAGAGGTAGCTGTCAATCAACAGCAGAAGTGTCTTCATTTCTTTCACACATCCAGTCATAGAACTGATAGCTGGCTGTCCAGGAAGCATTTCCAGTCATCTGGCCAATCCAGTGTGCTAAACATTGACCTTGTGACCTCTGCTCATGACCCCTGACCTGTGATGTTGACCCCTTGTACAGGGGGATGGGTCTCCATTGACTACCTGCCAGGCACCTGCTCTGAGAAATGAAGCCAAGGCGAATGCCTCTCTTGGGAGCCTTTTGGACCGGCAGACAACAAGGCCTGGCCTCAGCCCTGCATTTGAATAGGCTTTGAGTGGCCCTGGTAAACCAATCTCCCTAATTATCTATTGAAAGAACATTCTTTTTCCTTGCCCAGTCATTACCTTGATTTCAATTGCTGAAAAGTAACATGGAGGAACTAAAAAGAAAAGAGGGGAGGGAGAGGATGTAGAAAAACATACACAATGCATGTGCACACACACTTGCACACTTATGAGACATATAGACTGGAAGACTGCATGTCTTCCTGATTTCATTAAGGTTAATTGTGGGTCACAGGGAGCAGATTTTAGATATAAATCCAGGACATGAGTGCAGGTCAAAGCTATGAGGAGGAATTAAACATGAATAAATGGCCTTTAGCTGCAATGGTAATTGCTATTAAGGCAGGTTGCTGTTGCATGTGATTGGTTTGCTGCCAAATCATTACTCATGTCCAGCAACTGGAATGTTTTTGGTTTGGATCTGAAGAATTGTTTTCACAGAGCGCCTCCACTCTTGATACTAATTGCTTGTATTTTGTGACATTAAGCTTATATATTTAAGAAAACCTTTCGTATCATATAGAGTTTGGGAAATGAAACTGAAGTAAAGAAACAAAGAAAAATCAGAAAATGCAAGAACAGAATTAATAAATTATTTAATTTACACTGATTGAGAAACACCATAATTTTACTGCAGCTATCGGTGATGATTCTCACAGGTTCCTCAATCTGAGTTCATGTATGGTGTATCATATGACACATGGACAATGCATAAAACTAACAAGATGCACATAACTGGCAGGTTGTGGTTGGGAGTTTGGTTTCCTGATGTCATGCATCTCTGACATGTCTTAGAGGAAGTGTATCACACAGAAGGGGCTGATACAGAGGGTGAAACTGTAACTGATTGTGCACTGATTGTTTTGTTTAGGTCTCTGAGCCTATAAGTTGTCTGGCAGTTTTTTCTTTGAAATGTGCTTGTATACACACACTTTCCGATAAATAATTAAATGAACAGACTTTAAAAAAATTCTGTGGAAACTTGGACAAAACCCTTGAAAAAGCAGAACAAATAACCATGTATAGTTTTTAAGACAAAAAAGCCCCCTGTACTTCAGCTACCTTAGTTAAGGCTATCTACATGCTTTACTGCTGGGTCAAGAGCTTGGAGACAGTCGCTCAAGAGTGTGCTCTCTCGGCTCTAGGGCTGTTCTCAGAAAGCACTCAAGCCTTGCATGCAGTCAGCATGTAGTAGAGGAGATAAGAAGGTACAGCGCTATCCTTTGAAACTAAATATAGGTTATAACAAGCAGCATTTAGTTAGTCTCTCGTTCACATAATGTCTGTTTTGTGCCTACTATTCTTCTCATGTAGTGTGTGTAACTTGGTGCTCTGTGTTAGCTGAAGTGCTTCAACATCTTGTAATGAAAACAAAAAGATAAAGCAGCACAAAAGGGTGGATATGTTCTTGTGATCGCATCTTGCAGGTATAGACGAACTGGTACATTTACTCTGCAGGAATCTCCATCATGATCATAGATGTGCCACTCGGAAATCTAAATTTCCCTAAAAGACTGGAAGGTAAATTCATTCAATAAACAGTAAAAGCATAAAACTGAAAAGTGAAATAAATTATGTGAGTTTTAAGTGCTGAAGTGATGGGGCTTTATTGCTATATTCCAGTCTTTGAACTCCTCTGAATGACCGTCTATCTTGAGTTCTTTAATCTCCTCCAGTCTGTCTGCTTCCACGGCAGCGCCTCTAAATCTCCTCCCACCTTTGGACACTGACTAGAACCTTAACTGTTTCTGCTCTCTGATCTCAGAACACACACACACACATGCACACACGCACCCATCCACACACACACACTCACATATACCAGACCGTTTTTATTTTGAATCTTTTCTTTGTGGGTACAGACAGAAAGCTTTTTTTTTTTTATAAACTGCAAATACCACTGGCATAAATGATTGAAAAACAAATCACAACTTTTTCTACCATTATTCATCTCTAATGTTAAGATAAATTTCTTCACACTGAATATCGGTGGTGTCAAAGAATTCTGGCTTGCATTGATTTGAAAAATGATAAGTATCATTGTGCACTTATTTTGCGAATATTGTGCATATTTGTGAATTTATCTTATTAATATTACAAATATTAGAAGCATTCCCAAATTTCATGATGACGACTGAACCACTTCTCCTTGAAGCAAAGCAGTTCCCATATTCATGTGATCACAAATCTTTTACGAGCGCCTACAGCCATAGTTGATCCCCAGTTACCTCTGACATCTGGTCAAGACCTCTGACCCCAACTAGAACAAGGCTGCCAGGCTTCACTAGCTGGTTACAGTGGTCAAAATAACATAGCAATATCATGATGTGGTGTTCTTCTCAGTAGCTGTGACTATACTCACAGCCCCAGTGTGGTTCCTGTCAACAACAATAAGCACTATTGCTTTCAGCTTTCTTTTCCTCACAGAGCAAGTGTGGCGCCTGTGGGCTCCTCTGAGCTCCAGCACCATATAGCGCCACACTGCCACTAACATCAAACTGTAAAGACTTAGCAGACCACGCCTGTTTGGTTAACAAACAGGCACATTATCCCTCCTATTTGTTAATCCATAAAATGTTAACATGTACAGATATTTGAACACTGGGGGACTGACAATCTCAGGTTTAGACCCCATGAGTCCTCTACTTCAGCCTTTAGAGACACTCCAATAAGCTGTCTGTGGACAGCAGTTCCTCAGTCACTTCATTTATCTTCCAGACCAAGACCACTTCAAGGCCCTCAGAGGTGTATGGTGCTGAGGTCATTGGTGGGGGTAGTTTTCTCTAATGATTTAGGGACATGAGAGAGGGATGAGGCAGCAATGTTACATTTACCATCTCACAGGGCAACAGATGTCAAGTTTGAGGCATTCTTACATTTTTATTTTGAGAAGCATACAAATCTGGTTAAGACATTTTCATAGTTTATAGTGCTAACCACTTCAATAAATGACTAAAACTGGCTTAGTATTCCTGAAAATTGATAACATTTACCATTTATTGGTAATTGTTTTCATGATGTTGTCTCAGTGTTTCCTAGCAGTAACAGGTATTTACCAGACATTTCTCATGGAGACTGAAAATGACAAAAACCATAGATAAAAATATATGGGATTACTTGACTCTACCTTAATCTATCTGATTGTAGGTCTAGGTCTGACTTCTGCAGCCCAGTAAAAAATTATAAACATACAAAATTATTTAAGAGAGTTATGTTTATCAGACATTTTGGTCCAACACAGCCTGCAGGATATAGTGTAATGTCATCCCCACATGTTCATGGACTTAATTAAAAATCTCAAAGTACATTGCAGTCTTCAGTGCACTAAGGATATTC
Organism: Leptatherina wallacei; assembly: GCA_028567055.1. Taxonomy (NCBI): domain Eukaryota; kingdom Metazoa; phylum Chordata; class Actinopteri; order Atheriniformes; family Atherinidae; genus Leptatherina; species Leptatherina wallacei. The sequence goes on along the minus strand of JAOXYM010000020.1, from coordinate 12,220,276 downwards.
AAGGTACTACTAGGATATACTGCCTAACAATCCCACAAACATTTGATGCATTTGTGTGATGACGTCACATACTTGCTCCATATTTTGGCTCAGGACACTTCCAACATGGCATTGAGGCCAGTGCTCTAAAGACTGGCTATATTTCACAAGGAAGGACAATACTAAGGCCAGTTGCAACTCGGGCAGAGCTTTGATTGCATCGGGGGGTGGGGGATATCTCCAACATGCTGAAACATTTGACCACACAGCATGCAATTAGTTTGCACAAATGTAAAATCTTTGATACTCTGCTTAGCGATGGCAATGACCCATGCAATGGAACTTACAGCTCAAAAGTCCTAGGTAAGGTAAAACTTCTCCAGGTCCTGTTGATTGTAATGTTAGTGACATACTGTATAAATAATTTCTATCTCATATCAACATTTAGTTGACGAGGACTGCAAGACTGAGGCAGGCTCAAGACAAACATGCTAATTTTTCTGCACAAAAAACTGTTAATGTGTGAAAGTTAATAATTGCGAATGATTACAATGTTCATTTAAGAGTTCTTATTTTTCAATTTAAGGCAGCTTTGATGGAGTTCAATGCAAAATGTTGTTGCTTTCTTTAAATTAAAGTTTTCCTGCAACCAAAACCTTTTGTACTATATTCAATAACTATAATAATAGTTATACTATAAGAACTATATATAACTATAATGATAAGAATCGATAAGAAAACCGATAAGGAACCAAATCGAATGCTGGATTCGCAAAGGTGAAAAGGTCTCTTAACTCTTCCAAGCTTTGTCGAAGTTATAGTAAAAGCCATTCTTCCCTGCCAAGACTTCATACTGATCTACCAGAAAAAAAGAAAAAATATAAAACTGTAGATTAAGATACACTTTCAAGAAGAAATAAATCAGTATTAGCTGTCAGTATTAGTGGTAGCTAAACACTTCAATTTATGTCACATTCCAGGAGCTTCTCGACAATAAACGCATTCCAGTTGAGGCCACAGGTGCTGTTATCTGCTTTCTTTTTAAATGATGGAAATGATTTATGTGATGAACACGTTTGGTAGAATGATTCCATGGTTATCATATCTTTATGCAACTTGGTTTTCTACAACATAGGCATAATCAGCTCCGGCATATTAGATTTTGGTGCTCCATCCTCACCATGTAGCTGTGAGAATGGTTGAAAGTGCTGTGAAACGTTTTCTTATCGTCTTTGTTTGTGTGTGAGTGTGCATGTATTATGTGTATGGATGGAGGTGGAGCTGTGGGGTGAATGATGACACTGGTGGAGTAATCCCACCGACATCTGCTTCTAATCTACAACATGAAAAAGACACTCTTCTGACCCCGTACCTGCCCCCAACCATCCTCTACCCCCATCCTACTCCTTCTGCCTGATGTTGCTTGCTCTCATTTCAGCCCAAATCAAACAGTGTATCAGGTTACGAAAGATTTTTACCACAACGTGCAATCATACATACAGAGGAGGGGGATTTGTGCTTGTTTTATGTGCTCTCATCTGTGCCCCCATGAGTCGAGACTTCACTCGGCACTTACTTCATGTTTTGCAGTAGCAGCTTTTTAAAATTTTTCCCCCTTTTTTTAAAGAAAAAAATTACCGACAGAAGGGTGGAAGATCACCCTAAATTTGCGTGTGAAGCTCAAGCCAACTTGTTAGTTTTCAAGATTTAAAGTTTTACACTGATAATAAAATAAACAAAAGTAAAACTGCTGACAGCTTCTCAAAACAGCACACACTTCCTTCTAACGCCTTTACAGGTCCAAGACTGAGCTGACATAAGATGAAAAGAAGGGAGCAGAGGGAGCTGGGGTGATTGTGCAGCATGTGGGGACTTTCCAGTGGACAAAGATTGCCTCACTAGAGGAAAGTATTTATTCAGGAGTAATTGAGAAAGAAACAACTCTGCCGCCAAAAGCCCAGCCGGAGCGGTTGAGAAAGCAGAGGATGTGGGTGATTGAAACATGGCTGCAATTTGTTTTAACTGGCTGTAGAAGTAAGCATGGCAGAGCTCTTAGGCCTTGGTAGCTGTAAATCTGGAACCTTGCAGGAGTATTGTTGGTTCATAACCTTTCTTTCTTGACTCTCTGTCCCTCCCTTACGCATCCCAGGGGTACATTTAGTTGGGGAAATGGAGCTTTTCTTCCCTTTATTTGACTTCCTTGTCACTGGCAAACTCTCTTTCTTTTTGTCTCTCTTGCTGCTGCAGTCCAGCACCCATACACACAAACACACACATTCAATTTGACCCTGGTTTTGCAGGACCCCTAACTGTGTCTGCACAGGCCAGCCGTGGGAGGACAAGGACACAACACAGAGATACATTAGAGAAAATCACTTCCTCCTTTCAGCAACAATGGCTCTAGGAAGTTGTGTAATTATTCCGTGATCTGTGTTCTCTCCGTCTGCCCATTAATGCCTTTTTAATTGCATTATTCTATGGTCAGCCTGCATGTATAGACTACAGTTTTTTACTGAGTGTGTCAACTTCTATTTATGTCATGGATTATTAAGTGTGTACTTGCAAAAGCAGTATATTGTTTTCTTGGATTACATCACATATTAAAGGATTTTTAAACAAACATAAACAAACAAGCAAACACAAACAAATTAACTCAAAGGACTTTTGGTTTTATATGGTAGACTTGAGGATAATGTTCATTAAAATGATTGTTGTAACCACTTGGAAGTGAATGTAATTTAATTCATGCTGCTCATGTGCTCACAGAGGAAGAAAATGACATTTACAAACATAAAGACCGTCTTTTTTTCAACTCTTAGAATAGACATCCAATAGAGTGAAAATGGCTCATTCAACCACATCAGTCAGAAGAGATTGCATATCCGCCCTCGCTCAGAATTAATTTCTCAGTCAGACTGAGGAGGGTCTAAACCTTTTGATAATCCATTCAATTGGATGATGGAGATCATTGTTAACAATTATTGGGATTGTTGCCTCTGGTTAGAATAAAGTTTGCCCCACATGTGGAGGTGGAATGACAAGAGTCCAAAAAGGGCACCTACTTATACCTTGCCATTAATATGGATTATTGTGTGAATTTGATCATGAATTTGGCTTCTATTCAGCTATCTGTATTTGTTTTCATCCCTTGCTTTCTGGTCTTTGGTGTACCAAAGTGCACAAAGTAAAGTTTAAAGGTTGCAGATATTGATAAAATGTCATACTTTAAACATGAATATAATCAGCATTTTTAAAGAAAAATGTTAAAAAGCAGGAAATTACTGTGAAGTTCCTGGATGATTTCACTTTAAGGCTGTATGGTGGTGCAACAATTGCACAGCGAGACCAGCGAGTTGAAATCTGCTGATGTAAAAGATGTAGAAATAGTATATCATTGGAATTATTTAAAAAAACACTAAATACATCAAATCTATCACTGTTATTGTGTCGTAAAGTCATGGGAGTACAGATTTTTTTAGTAATACACTGTAATCATGATGATTTCATTCAAGACCACTGCAAAAATATCTGTTAAAATATTTGATCAGAATCATTTTAATCAGATTCAAGAAATATTTATATTTGTCATTGCAACCTGTGTATTGGGAGATTTAGGAGTTCTTGTAGGTTCTTCATTTGTTAAGAAAAATCCCATGAAACATTTAGGAGAAAGGTATAAAAGTCAGCTCTAATTAATCCTCTGCAAGTAGATCCCATTAAACCTGTTTGTCCCTTTTCATTGTGTATTGTTGGCAGCAGGAAAATGAAAACTATATAAATCAAACCAAACCAAAATTATTTGCATGCATTAGTACATCTGAGGGCAATAAAACTTTTATTTATTTATTTATTTTATTTATGTATTTATTTGTTTTGTTGAATCATTTCTGATCTTAGAACTAAGTTTGTTTTTGTGTGAAGAAGACAGATAGAACCCACAGCAAGCTTAAAAATGAGAAATTACTTACAGGCTCAGAGAGTGAGCGGATCTCTCTGTTCACACGTCAGGTTCAAGGTCTCTACCTAACTGGCCTCCTGCATGTTTAGTCAACTCCTCTCCTGGAACACATCCACACACATTCTCTGTCTCTCTCTCTTTCTCTTTCACCTCCAATATTCCCTTTCCTGATTCCTTCCTGGAGCATTGACCGAAAAAAGTGCTGGTGTCTGCTGTGGTAGTAACATTTACACACAAGGCTACAAGTTACACACCACTGCATCCCAAAGAGCTGAGTGCTTCTCACTCTCCGCTGTGGGTCAGTACTCAAGGTTTACACAGGGGGCAAAGGTGTTAATGCTACATGCTTTAAAGAAGTACAAGATGTCTTCACTTCAGCACTAACAGGCACCATGGGTAAAAGCTGGAACTAATCTGAGGTGTGTGTGTGGTGTGTAAAAAAGAGCGCAACATAATATGTGTAAAAGAAAGTAACAAGACAAGCAGGGCACTGCATGTTTAAGGAGGTAAAGTCAAAAGGTCTTCTTGCAGTTTAACATTATGGTAATTGTATAACTAAATCAGAGAGGGTAAGATAAAATATTATTCAGTGTACCTCACTTTATTTTGCTCTTTTGACTTTTGTATTGGTCTTTATTATTTTCATTAGCAAAACACTTTCTTTTTTTCATGCATGCTGAGTAATCTTTTAAAGTCTAATTGATTCTGAGCAAAAGACCTATTGCTGAGATGGAAAAAAAGAAAAGGTCCATATTTGCAGAAAGTGTACATATTTCACTTTCTTAACTTTTTCCTGAATAGAATAGAATAGAATAGAATAGAATAGAATAGAATAGAATAGAATAGAATAGAAATAGAATAAATTGAAATGTGAGAGACTGGTGACCTGTCCAGGGTGTACCCTGCGTCTTGCTTGGTAACTGCTAGGCTCCAGCTCCCCTGTGACCCTGAATTGGAATATGCGGTATAGAAAATAGATGGATGGATGAAAAAAATATGTTACATATTTACATTTCAACATAAAAGCAACCACCCAAAATAAGCTACATTTAGTTCAGCAAAACTTGGCTTAGGTCATAGCATTGGTAATGAATGAAAACACATTTGCGAGCAAATCAATTTTTATAACCTGTGTGTGTTTATTAGATATTCTGAGGCAAATGCAATAAAGTGGCCAAAGCCAATATGAGACGTGGTGGAACAGTTCCAAACAGTAATGTCACCTCTACGGACTGAGTGCAAATATTACACATGGACTGAGGTTTCGAATCAAAGTGCTGTGTTTACGAGTGGATATGTTTGATTAAATCAGCACTGCACTGGAAATAACAAAATGCTCATTTCTCTTTATTTATTTTCATTTTATCCTGTCTTTGCAGGGATAAGGGCAGGCAAATACATACACATGCCCCCTCTATTCCAAACATGCATGCACACAAACACAGTCACACACGTCGTCCTCCCCTCTATAGCCAAGGGAAGTAATGAAAACAAATGGCAGAGTTCTATTCCCACTGGGACCTGAGGAGGAACTTAGTCATCAAGCTAATTTTATTCTTGTCTGGCCCAGAGACTCCATTTCCTCTGGGTGTTTTTACAAACGCTGTGCTGCACCACGCCATCGGCCAGTGATGGATATGGGGGCCTGATGGCCGGATGGCAGATGCTGGCCCTGTAACTCAAGCTCCAAACACTTGCTGATGACCCGCCATGCACCCTGTGTTCTTCACTCAACGCAATGTTGTGGCTTGGTTTGCAAGAAAGTTTGTGCTTTCCAAAGAAATATGTTTTTATTTCCCATGCCAAGTTATGGTATTCCAAGATATTGTAGACACACACATGTGTTGGAGCTACTAGCAGTACCAATACTTACAGTCACAAGTACAGTCAGCCATGATTTCTGCTGTATCCGTAGAAAGGATCATGGTTTCAGCCAAAACATCTGTGATTGTCATTGACATAACTTTCACTGTCTATTAAAGCTTATTTCTTATGATTATTTGATGATTCTAAATAGTGGCAAATTTTGAAAACTTAAGTAGGGAAAGTACATAAATGTGAACATGCTACTTAATTTGTAGTTCTCTACTTAAAGTTAGGATGGTACATTTTCACAAGTATATAAAAGTTAATTTGAAAAATACCATAAACAAAACAGATGTGGCTGAACAAGCAATATCATCAGTTGCACTAAGTCTGCTAATCTTGTCCCCTGATTTGGACCTCTTTCATATAACAAAACTCAAATGACCTCCATCTTTGCTATAATTAACGGAGTAGGAATTATGTTACAGTGGCAGGTTGTAGATTTGCAGCTAAAGCAAAGGGCTTTTGTTTCTGCTGCAGGCTGCTCAGTAGAAATTTCAAAGGGTTACTTAAGCCTGCAACAAATGTATTCATCAAATGTAATTTGTTTTCTGTGTTTATCCCAGCAGTGTTTCAAATTTATGGGGGATATACCCATTTCTGGTAAAAAAAAAAGTGCATATCTATAATGATATAAACTCAGTGTTTATTGAATAAAACTTTTCTCTTTGAATGTAAATCTCTATTTGAACTATTTCTTAGCACACAACAAAGAAGCTTGAAGCGTTTCTGATGAACTATCAAAGAAAAAAACCCTACTTCTTTAAAGTATGTTAAACAGCATATGGCACAATCTGTTTCCCTGACTTTCAGACATAATAGATTGTTACACTTCCCCTAAAAAGCAATGCAAAACATTTCTTAAAATTGTGTGGATTAATAATGAATGCTAAAATCTCAAATTTTGCCTGAAGTTGTGGCTCAAGAGTGACAGGGCATGTCACAATGCTTCAATGGGCTAGCTGGATTAGTTGGATCAGTGTTCCATCTTTGCATTGTTGTTTGCACTACAGTCCCATTCTGTGACATGCGCACAGCTGGGAGCTGAGGACACTTGGGACAAAGGAGAAAGAAAGCCAAATGGCCTCCTGTTTCAACTCCTCTTTTACCAGCTTGAAGCCTTCATTCCAGTGCATCCTGCATGGATTATTCAGTGACTGTATACCCTTTTAGTCTTGACTGTGGTCTGCGATGGCAAAAAAGAATCTTATTATTGTTGATTTGTTAGTATGCAACAACCTTCAGGAGAGAAGGGAAACATTAAAAAGCAATTAATATACTGGAGTGCAAGGGAAAAGGGGAGTCGCCTTGGCCTCCAGTGGGACTAGTGATATCTGCAGCACGACCTGAAAATGCAGAAAACATGGAAAAGATGGCTTTTAGTGTGACTTCAGCTCATCCCCACGGATGGATGACTGATGGAAGAAAGCAAGGGACAAACAAAGGCAGTTTATGATCAGCATAATCAATGTGACATCAGCACAGCACCATAATGTGCGGGGGTTGGAGTTGAACGGGGTGGGAACACAAGATGCTCTTTTTAATATTACTGCTACTTGTTCCTTTCTGATTACACCTTCTTGATCTTTGCCTGAAAGAAAATTTTCTCAGGCTTTTACCACTTGTCAAAGGAGTCTCAGCGTCATTGCAGGATAAAAGCAATCAAGTATTCCTGGGTCCCCTTTTTCTTCACTTCACACTATCCCACACCTCATTATGAATAGGAAACACTACGGTTGAAATAAAATTTATCTCACGTTACTAGAAGCAGAGTTTAAAGTAAAATTGCGCTTCATGTTAAACAGATGCAAGCATGTTCACAGTGGAGTTCCAGTCAAGCTTTCTCAGTAAGATTATGCCATTTTATGTTTCTTGGAATCATTTATTTTATCTTGATTTTTTGAGGCCAAAATAACCAGTTTCACTCCTAACTAACCACTAAGACATATGTCATATATTCGCATATATGTATCATTATTCCTGCTCAAGTTCCTTTTTTATAAACATTTTTAATTTTCTATTTTGTTTTCTCATTTCTCTTTTTCTCTGTGTTCTTAGCCTGGTCTCACAGAAATCTATAAAATGAACATGACCTAAAGTCATGGTTTTGCTGCTTGTGATGTGTTAGGCTTGGATGTCAGCACATTGGAAAGCAACAAGCTTTTTCTTTGTTTACTTATTTGCTAATGTAATGAATTCTACCCTAAACCAGCAAGTCCAGGGTTTACCTTGCCACTGTCCAGCTGCAGTTGGGCTACAGTTCAGCCAGTGTACCCCTTGAACAGGGTAAAGAAAGTTTAGATGGAAGGATGGATGATGGATGATCTCAAACTCAGATCATATGGTTCTAAGCATTGTGGGTTTCTGCCAACCCCCCCAGTCTCTTCTTCTTCCTTTGTTATTTGTTCATAAGTAACCTCCCAAATTACATGGGAGCATTTTCTGTCAGTGCGACAACACTTAAACTTTGAGGACATCCTGTTCCCATCTTGATGGGCTTAGACAAAACTGCAGAATTTGGCACCCTGGCAATAGAACGGTTTAGTCTACAAGGTCATGAAATGCCTAACAACAAATCTGTTAATTGACTTCATTGTCATTTTATGGTTCCAGTGACATGCCACCTGTATATTACAATATAATGTGGAGACTGTGAGGAATTGCCGTATATCTCTTTGAAACCAGTTTGACCTTCATTGAAAAAGTTTGTGACCACCAACAACCCCTGCTACACACACACACACACACACACACACACACACACACACACACACACACACACACACACACACACACACACAC
>JAOXYM010000020.1:12198184-12211633 GCA_028567055.1 Leptatherina wallacei | reverse complement strand
ACACACACACACACACACACACACACACACACACACACACACACACACACACACACACACACGCACACACGCACACAGCCACATGCACACAAACAGACTATGGTGTTTACAGAACAAGTTTTCGTCACTCCCATTTGCTCTCTTGCCACTGATTTAGTTCAAGGTTGAGAAGAGGAGGGCGTCACTTCTAGTGGGAAACCACTCAAACCCAGCATACTTCTGCCATCACAATAAGAAAAGAGGAAATCAATTTTGGCTGTGACAAGCATAGGCTATTTCAGAACAACCAAGGCAAATGTGCCAAGCAGCAATCCAGCAATAGAAAAAAAGAATAAAAACATACAAACACACATTGTTAGAAACACAGAATGGCTAACCTTGGTCTTAACACCATGGCAACAGGACACATTAGCTATGTCCCAATTTAAGTCTGCACACTTCAAAGTGCGTAGCCTACGAAGGCTACAGAGTGGCCTCCGTAGGCTGCGCGCTTCTAAGCCATTTATTCATTCATGAAATGAGACAGCCCACCAAGTGTGTGAGAATTTCCCATAGTGCTCCAGTCCCCTGTTGCTCAGCAATTGCAGATATGAAAGCATTCTCATTCTTGCCACTAATTCCGTCAGATAACTGCATTAAAAAAACTAAATGTCCGCTAAAAGGTTTGTTTTAAAATCTCCTTCAGTGGCTGGCTTTGTTAAAAAAAAAATAGCCAGTAGACACTCCATTAACCACTTACAAATCCACAAATATTAGATTTTACATGATTTTAATGCCACAGTTTAGCACACTTAACGTTTCTTTATTTATATTCTGTCACATCTCTATGGTAAAAGAAATACTTCCACTTTAAAATGTACTCCTCGGCCTGTCATCAGAGCCATGGCTCTGCCTGTCATCTTGTTTGAAATTAATTAAGGGAGAAAAGAGGCTGCGAAGGATACACCGCCAATAGCCTTCTTTTCAGGCCAAACGAAGTGTGGGTATGGAGGGTGCATTCGGAGGCTCCTTCGGAGACTTTTGAATTGGGACAGCACTTGGTGCGCTGCTGGGACGTATGCAGTCAACAAATCCACACTTTGAAGTGTGCAGAACTTAAATTGGGACATCGCAATTGAGCTAAAAGTAGAAATTAAATCCAGTCTGAGAACTACACACCTGAAAACCAACAATTACAAAAACAGCAAATAAGTGTGCTCAATGAAGGATATATATATATATATATATATATATATATGTGTGTGTGTGTGTGTGTATACTGGTGTAAGCCATACAAATACACTATTGCTTCAATTATGACAGACACCTAAGCTCAGGAATGACTCATTTCTTTATTTCTTTCCACTTTCCCTCTTAGCTACATGATGCAACATGTGTTGGGCCTGTGCTCCAAAGCCCAGGTGTCATGATAGCTACATGATGGCTTTTTTCCTGCTACAAAACTCGTTCATCATCTAAGGGGCCTGTTGGGTTTTATCTCTGCCTGGCTTACTTTGAAGCACTTGATCCTCTATCATGTCTGCCATTTGGGGCTCACTATGTCATGGAGGGGGTCACAAGTAGGGCAGCATTACTGGCTGCTCTTCCTCCTCCAGTCCATTCATTTTAGTCTCTGTAGGCTTCACATCCTTTGCAGTAGCAGATAGAGAATTGTGTGGATAGCTAGAAAAATGGGGTGTGTAGGAGGAGGGGTAAACAGACAGACAAGGCCAGGGAGAGCTGAATCAATTAAGGCACATCAAATCAAGAATTCATGCATGCTGAAAGTGACAAATATCGGCTAAGGCATTTAAAGCTGTCAAGGTCTTGACATGCCTCCCCCCAAACCCAAAACATCCTCATCAGGATTGTCATGATCATTATCTCTATTTCTCAACCCTGCTCATCCTCCTCCTTTACTATGGATGGATCATGTAATTATATTTTCCATATAAAAGTTAAACATGAGCATAAATGTGTAATCAGATATGACATTTGCACTTGTATATAAATATTGTGTGAAGTGTGCTGAGTAGAGCTTTGCATGAGCCATGTTTTTCAAATTAACCTAAATGTAATTGCACCGCTGCAGCAATATTGCAGATCTAAACCATGGAACAAGACTTAATGTTACACTTTCTGATCCATAACTGATCACCTTGTCAATCCAGAGCAACATATTGTCTGGGCCCTGTCCAGATTGAAGTTGCATATTTCCTTGTACTTCACATCAGGCATTGAATTGTGATTTCTTTTTTTGTTTTTAACTAAACTTTCCAGCATGTCAAGCACTAATCCCTAATAAAAGCTGATTTTATAGCAGTTCCAAAGCCATCTTCACCTCTAGCTGGAATGCATAGCACTGAATCACAAAACCATGTAAAAGGAAAATTCTGTGTAAAAAGGTAGGATACAATAAATCAGTTCAGGCCTTCAGATCCCAGCAAACTGTTGAACTCCAAGTATCACCCATTACAACATTTGTGGGAGTTATCAGCCCCTTCATGCCCCTGATCTCCCCTTACTCCTCCAGGTCATCCTGGTGTCGTCAGCTGGTGTGAGCATATGTCTGACATCTCCGTTTCTCTTTCTATCTGCTCCTCTCTTTCTTTCCAACTTCGTCTACCCTCCAACCCCCAATACTCGCGTCACTGTCGGTGTCACTTGTGTCGGCCATGGGCCGCGTAAACACGTAGCGACCACTTGATATGTTTGTCCGGGGATTTGGGGGTGATCATTACCATGTTTTGAGAGAAGAACATCTGGTGGGGGGAAAAGGTTACAGTATAGGGATACCACCAGAGCCAGAGCTCTGTGCAGAATTCCTTCCATCAGATAAATCAAGCCAGCGAGTCACGGCAAAGCAGGAGGGGCAGTCGAGGGATGAGAGGAGGGAGGAGAGGGACATTAACTCAATCCTGCCTGTGAGAAACAGCGTGCTCTGTAAAGATGGGCTTCTTTTAAATGGCCATCTTTCTTTTACTATGCTGGTCTCACTCAGCCTCTCTCAGCCCTGTCAGTTGACTCTGAAGTAAACTCTGATCTAAAAATGGATTTAGGCATTTTAACATATAATCTCTATAAACAGATTATGTATGTAAATATCACGAATCTACAAGCAGGATACTTTTGATATTAAAGCATATATATCGATTAGTGTTGATCTGTTTTATCAGCCTGTCTTCTGCAGATGAGCTATACTGTAATAAACAAAATATACTTGCTGAAATTCAATCCCAAAACCACAGGCTTGACGATGGTTCAATTCAATTCAATTCAATTCAATTCAATTCAATTCAATTCAATTCAATTCAATTCAATTCAATTCAATTCAATTCAGCTTTATTCATATAGCTCCAATTCATAACAGCGTCATCTCAGGGTACTTTACAGATAAATGAATTCGAGCCAATCCATTGTCATCCAATCAGTATTCATACAGGCCAATTCATAATAAATAATAGCCTAGTTAAAGAAAACCAACAGATTGCATCAAATCTTGAATTCGATTTCATCCCCCATCCTGAGCATATACGGGGCAGCAGGCGACAGTGGAAAGGAAAAAACACTCCCTTTTAAAAGGAAGGAAAACCTCAGGCAGAATACGACTAAGGGAGGGTGGCCATCTGCCTTGACCGGTTGAAGTGGAGAGAACAGGAAAGAGAGACCATCAGGCTCCTCAACATTTAGCCAGGGAGACCTGCTGAGAGAGGAGAATTACAAGTTAATGATGCCAATACTGTCATAAGTTCATGCATGGAAAATAAGGAAAATTATTTTTCCATGTTTCTTACAGTGTTTCTGTTCATGCAATGACTGTTACACACTACATTAAGTCTTAGTCCAGATATTTATTATTTTGATATCCAATAAATGGAAGCCCAGATGTACTAGCTGAATCCCACAGAGGAATAGCCAATTAACTATTGAGTTCTCAGACTGCTAGCCATCAAGTATTGAGATCTGACTCCAATAGGCATGTTTGAAATTTCATTTTTAATGTTCAACTCATTAAATAGAAACTTAAAGTTGATGGCCCACTTACTGAGCTCAATATCTCTATAGCTCAAAACGAAACAGCTGAATGAAAAAAAAACTGTAGTTTATCTGTCAACTAATCAGAATATAAAAAAAACATTTTGATTGAAAATAGAAGGAACTCAAAATATTTGTTTTTTATTCTCAACAGCATTTCACATATTAGTTTACAACATCTCATGTTGTTTTATTTTGTTCTTATTTCATTGGATTTATTTTTAGTTATGGCAGAATATAGAAAAGAATATATCAGCTGTGTGGTTTATATTGTAAACAGTACATGTAAGAAAATATATTCTGTACACCTGTCAGCCACAAGATTATATTTATTGCTGTGCTGAGCAAAAAAATTGATCTGGAGCATCAAATGAATGTTGCATTTTGTAAGTCATACTGCTGGCCAGGAGGTCACTGTCATCCACAGAGCTAGTTGTCTACACAAGGACGAATCCACATATTGTTGTATGAAGCATCATTTATATGCATAGATTAGAAGAATCAAGTCATTTGATCCAATTTAAAGGACAGGTTGAGAGAAAAACATGGATACCATTTCCATTCCCTGATTCCCTGTGGGATAAATAAAGTATTTTTCATTTCATAAGGGATAGAGCAAGAGCACTGCATACACAATCAAGGAGAGAGCAAAGAAAAATCACAAATGGATTTCGGATTAACATTAAAACAATTAACTCGGCCAAAAGTTTCCCAGAAGAATGTAAGGAGATGATCATTGTATTCACTTCACTCGTCAGTGGTTTACAGTTGCGGGTGAACACTGTCATGGCCATTTCTAAAAATATGCGGACCTTCTTCATCAACACTAAGCAATTAATTACATTCTCAAATATAAGCCACATTGTAAATCAACGAAGAGTATCCATGGATTTCTTATTCGACCTTTAATGCAAGCCTCCAATTGCTGTCAGAATATCCTTCCATCCATTCCCAACTATCCATCCTACTATCCCCTCTTTCTTGTCATGTTGAGGGAGGAGAGAATGGAGGCAGGATGAGTAAAGCACATGTCAGGAGACGTAAGGGCTTCTGTGGTGGCCTACGAGATGAAGCTGTCAGAGGAAATGCTGTCAGCGCGACACCCAAGTATCAAGGGCATCTTTGTGTCTTGTCCTCCTCCGTGCCTGTCCTCTGTTGCCTTGCTTAATTACACGGTCTGTATCCTACTACTACTATTGTCAGGGACTTGACATGGCTACACTGTTGGCATGCATAGAGCCAAGTTTTGACACAGTGCCCCGGAGACTGTGCTGTTACTGTTGTGATGTGCTGTTGAAGGCTTGTGTGCAGAAGCAAATGAGTTGAGACCAAGAAAGTGGGGACATAATTTAAATGACTTAATAACTCTTTTAAACTCATTTGACAAAATGTGCATGTTTTGAAAACTACATCAACATAAATGGTATGTAAGTGCTTGCAGTGGAGGCATAGTACTTCACACCCCAGATTGACCAGGAAGTAGTTGACAGCTCTCAGTGCCCTGGCCTGCCACTAATTTCTCTACTTCCTTCCTGCTAGCCCAACTTAGCATCAATCACCTCTCTTCACTCGCAGTGCTAGTGCAAACCAATTTCCTTAATGCTGATTGCACTGTAAACCAACTCTCCTCACCCGCTTTGGCTCATGTTCTGTCGTGCTCACTCATTCTTTCTTACTTTCCTTCCACAGCTTCCTCTTCAGTTGGCAAAGAAATGATTCAACTCTTAAAAGCCTTAAAAAGTCTCCTGACTTTCTTCAGAATGTGTTGATGTAATCTAATTGGTCAGCAATAGGGTATAAAGTTAATCTTTTCTTCTTAAATGTATAAATATGGCTCGATTACCCTCCATTTATCCAACAAGTAGTCCCAGTGCATATTATAAGGTCTTCTAAATCTATATGTGCAGAGAGCTCAGTGAAGGAGTGAGAGGAGATCCCTGTTTCCTGCTAAGGCATGAGAAATTCCCTACGTGCCTCTCAAGTTTTAGACTCACCATTAACACAAGACAAGGTTAGCTATTTCTCACCTTCACTGAATCTGCACGCCTCTCCCGCATCTGAAGTCAGGCACTGTGTCAGACCATGTGCTTTTACATGTGCCCATGTGCTCATGCTTCCTTTTAACTGTTTCCATGGCAAACAGACATCATCGCACTATAGAAATGCAAGTAATCACAAGTGATAACAAGTAATACAGACCACATTTCGATCATCTTATAATCTGTTTGATTTGTTCTTTTAGCATTTTCACACACTGAATTATGCCAGTGAAGCAGACAAAGCAAGACAAACTTATCGCTACTTCTTCCCGTGAGAAGAGCTAGGCTTGAACACAGCAGCTATCAGCTCTCACCTCATCAATGTCATTCCAGCCAATTATAGGATCCAGTGCCAGAATTCTGCTCCACCACACCCTTTCACATACTATAGACCCTCCCATTGACTGTTGGAGAATTAACACCACATAAGTCTATCAAATATTTAAAAAATCTGAACATACGTCTTGTATGATCTGTTCACTGCCACACATTATGAAACTAAAAGTCTGAATGGGGGAAACAAACAAACAAACAAAAAACCCCACACATTTATCCTAATTGCTTGGTTACATTTTTTAAACATGACACCATATTGACTGGATTCTCTTATGTCTTTGTTTTGGTTTGTCCGCTTTTGATTTCTTTCTATGTTAGCTCCACCGAGTCTTGAGATCCAGTAGCCGGCCTTTCCCAATGGAGAAATTGATGAAGTGCAGTGGCCTGGGGCCCAAGGGAGAAGTAATCCCCTGCTGGGACTTCTCTCTGGCCCACTGAGCACACCACAGCCACACAGGATACATCACTCAATCTGTTGCTACTGCACACACACACAGGCCCTGTGCTGGGCAACATAAGTGCTGTATGGCTTGGAAGAAATCGTAGCTGCTTTAACTCTTGTCCTAATGGCTGGTACAGAGTGGGTCATGTTTCAGCCTTGCTTCAGGGCCCACTGCTGACATGCTGCTACATTATGTTAGCCTGTGTTTTATTTGGCTCTGTTTGGTATAGTGTAGTGGGATAGGAAGTGGGGGGGGGGACTAAAGGCCCAGCAGGAGGGCCACTCCAGTACAAACAGTAGAAGACTGATGCTTGGTGTGCTTTGCTGCTCACAAACAGTTGTGCTACGTGCTGTCCAAGCAACAGATGGAGCAATTTTGTCACTGTGTTAGTATGCTTTGAGTGTGTGGTGGGATTTTGCAACGAAAATGTCAACATGTTCCGCTTCCAAAATCCTCTAGTGTAGCCTATATAGTCTCTGCATGTAACATGTAAGTGTTTAAACGAGGGCGGCACTGTGTTGGATGGCATGTGTGTCACATCGGGCTGATTTATGGCTCAGATTGCCACGATCAGGATGCCCCAGCTTCCAATTCATAGTTATTAGCATGGTGAGTGCTTATGCAGCCACTGACGCTGAAAAGTCTGGGACTGCCTGGACTGGCGACATAGTCTGAGAGATTCCCAGAGAAAGCTCCTGCTGACACATACACACTGGCATGAAAAGTAGGGGGGTTGGGTTGCCTTGACAAATTACCTACATCCCAGCACTCTGGTGTCTTAGCATCGGAGATACTCGATGGCCCAGTAGGAGGCGGTTGGTTAAGTGGAAGGTCAGGGAATGGAGTGGAGAGGGCACCTAAAGACTGTGCTTTCTTTACATAAGGCATTGAGCAAGACGACTTGAAGCCAGGAGGTATACATTTATTTTAAGTCTCTTTATCCAATCTTTCATCACAACCGGCACTCATATGTGTCCTGGGCACAAAAACCCAGCACAGAGAATGTGAGAGGTTCACGTGTGTGTGGGCATGCATGTGTAGAGCAGTGAAGGCCAACTTTCCAGACTGCGAGGAAAGGATTAGGGGTCTGGAATGCAAGACACTCCTTGACCCTACTGTGACCTTACAGGCTAAATCCCTTGCCCATATCTGTCCCTCATGGGTCATGATCCAATTGGTCGCCCCTTTAGAATGCTGACCTCTTATGCACCTTGTCACTCAGTCTGCTGGAAACATCTCTTTTCACTGACAGTGGGGCCTAAGCTAGCTCGCTAGGATAACAACTGGAGGAGTATAGCTGAAGACTAGGTCATCAGAATACAAGAGTAACATTTCAAAGCAGAAATTCAGAGATATTTTTCTTAATGCAAGCCTATTTAAGAGGGGTGTCACTCTTGTTCTGCCCTTCAAGTGTCCATGTACACCTGAAACATAAATGAAATGTTTCCCTTCCTCTATTTTTGAGGTCTGTACCACTTTCCATTTGCAAGCGTGTCGGCCAAGAGTGACGTTAATGGAGGTGGAGAGGAGCGAACACATCAGAACGGCGGGTGAGTGGCAGTGACACTGAGCAGCAGCAAAGAACTGCATAGCAGCCAGTCAGAGAGGCTCTCTATCTCTTTAACTTCAGTCCCAAATGACACGGCTGACTAGAAAGATGAGAGACAGATGGGTGCCCAGTTTGCTACTGAGGGCCCCTGAATAAAATATCACACTTCTGATTCATTTATATTTTATTTGCCTGGAGAAGAGCATTATTGTTTTTACATACTGCTCAAATGTAATCCTTTCTAGATAAAGATCCACTCATTGCATTATCTTTTAAACAGAACATTTTAGAAAGTAAAGATTAAAATCATTAATTTAATAACTGGCTAGAACAATTAAATTCTTTATTTATTCTCATTTCATTCAGCGAACGATAAAACGATACAGAAATATTTTGTTTTAATTTTAAATAAATGTTTTTCATGTTTGGACCACTTTAAGTTAATCATGGTCCGTTTCCATGGATAATATGGTTCACTTGGAGCAGTGTGAACACTCATTTCCACTCTGGTGCAGACCAAAGCAGCGAACTCTGGTCTGATTGAAAACCAGGTGTCTCAGTTCACTTGCAGTATGAAAGCAAACTGACGATAAGGTGAACCAAAGAGAGGAAGTGACATAGACACATCGTATCGCAACATGCTGGATATCCTGCTGCCTCTTCTTCTGGTAATACTGAACAGATTCTTGTGCGAACCGCATTATGTTTGAGCATTAAAGTAAAAACAGAAACCCCAAGAGTGTGTGACCTGACGGAAATGGGGCCCCTGGTTGCCACGGTTTCCTCTCAAACTGTTGCCCCCTCAGTGCCAGATAGGTCAAATGACTATTCTATCAGCATTGACTGAGCTGGAGCAGGTGGACGTTAAAGCTGTGTTACGTCGGTATCACACTGTCTTTTCAGCCCATGACGGTGATCTGGGCTGCACTAAGCTTCTTTCTCATGACATACCTTTGCTGGATGATGTCCCAGTCCGGCAAAGATCCTCCCATCGGATTACAAAGTAGTAAAGGCTCACATCAATCAACTTCTTGAGTCTCAGGTCATCATGGATAACACTAGTCCTTACGCATCTCCCATCGTTCTGGTTCGGAAGAAAGATGGGAGTTTGCGCTTGTGCGTTGACTATCGCCTCATTAACAGCAAGACTAGGAAGGACGCTTTCCCCTTGCCTTGTATTGAGGAGAGCTTGGACACGCTTTCTGGGGCCCGTTGGTTCTCAACACTTGATCTGGCCAGCGGCTACAACCAGGTGCCGGTATTAGAGAAGGACCGACCCAAAAATGTTTTCTGCACTCCTTTCGGCCTTTTCTAGTTCAATCGCATGCCCTTTGGCTTGTGTAATGCCCCGAGCACCTTCCATCGACTGATGCAGAGGATGTTTGGAGACCAGCAAAATCAATCGGTGCTGTTGTATCTCGACGACATTGTTGTCTACTCATCCTCTGTTGAACAACACTTGCAGCGGGTGGAAATGGTGCTTGATCTGCTCCATACAGAAGGGTTGAAGGTAAAGCTTGAAAAGTGCATTTTTTCCAACGCGAGGTGAACTATTTGGGGCATGTTATTTCAAGCCAGGGAGTCTCCACTGACTCAAAGAAAATTGAGGCTGTGGCTAATTGGCAGCGTTCCCGTCATGTCTCGGAGCTGCGCTCCTTTTTGGGTTTCACCAGCTATTATCGGCACTCTGTTGAGGGCTTTGCCCTCTGCATCGGTTGGTGGCTCAGCTGGGGGTACCAAAGCCAAGACAAAACCAGGGCAGGTTCTGGGCGCTATATGGACCCCTCAGTGTGAGGAAAGTTTTGAGGCCTTGAAGTCGAGGTTGGTCTCGGCTCCAGTACTAACCTATGCAGACTTCCTGCACCCTTTTATTTTGGAGATCGATGCTAGCCATAGTGGACTTGGGGCTGTCCTCTCACAGGAGATGGACCATGCCGTGAGGCCGGTGGCCTATGCCAGTCGAAGGTTGCGGCCCACTGAGCGCAATATGTCCAGCTACAGTTCCATGAAATTGGAGTTTCTTGCGCTTAAGTGGGCCATGACTGAGAAGTTTCGTGAGTACCTGTTGGGGCACAAGTGTACTGTGTACACTGATAACAACCCGTTAAGCCACCTTCAGTCAGCCAAACTTGGTGCCACTGAACAGCGTTGGGCGGCCCAGCTTGCTGCCTTTGATTTTGATATTAAGTATTGTTCAGGCCACGCCAACCGCAATGCCGACGCCCTTTCATGGCAGTATATGGTTCTCAGGTTGTAGCAGATTCCTTGCCCGGAACATCGGCCTTCAGCAAGTCCCACAGACGTGTCTTGTGGCAAAGGCTACTCAATCTGTAGTTTCTGCTCTTCCGTCCCACTCTACTGCTGATCTTTGCACCTTACAGGAGGCCGACCCTGTCCTGAGGGAAGTCCTGCCATTTTGGCGATGGAAATCTCTGCCCACTTGGGCTGAGAAACAGAAACTCTCAAAGTCCTCTGTTATTCTTTTACACCTATGGGACCGGTTGGTGGAGGAAGATGGGGTTCTTTTCCGTCGAATCTTTCGCCCGGATGGGGGAGAGGACATTCTCCAGCTCATCTTGCCCACATCCCTTAAGCAGGAAATGCTCCACCTGCTCCACCACGAACACGGGCACCAGGGCATTGAGCGTACAACCGATTTGGCTCGGAAGCATTGCTATTGGCCAGGAATGTCTTCGGACATAAAGCACTGGGTCTTGGGATGTGAGCGTTGCCAAGTTGCTAAGGATTCCAGACATGGATCCCATAGCTTCATGGGCCATTTGCTTGCCTCCTGGCCCAATGAGATCCTGGCCATGTATTTTACATTGTTAGAGGATTTCTTGATTTTAATATCTTTTAATAATGCTTGTTGTTCTGCGTTGCCTGGTACTCCCCAGCCCTGATGCGAGTTCCCCGCCCCTTGCCTCAGAGCTACTTTTATTATTGGACATGGTGTGTGTTTGATTTTGTTTTCTTTTACTAATTAATTCGTTTTGTTAAAAAAAAGTTTTTTCTACATTGAAACATCTCTGGCCTGTGGTATATGAAAGAACTGCCTTTCATATTACAAGTGCATAATTTTATTGTTGCTCCCTTGTTTGCTTGCAGTGAACGAGCAGTTTTTGGTCCTGGCCAAACGACGAGCCAGATTTTCTTTTTCTTTCTTTTTGGTCTGTGGTCATCTCAGGGAATATCACCCCTACCAAGTAGTTGTTGTAACTGCATGATGTTGTTCCGGTAGTTTGATCCCCTTGAGTAAATTGAAGTATGAAAGCAAAGTAAATCAAACAGAGGTTCGAACTATATCCCCCAGACTATCCCAGTGTGAATATGTCTATGGAGTCTGGGAACTGTTCGTATCTTGGAATTGTTCTTATTTAGTCAGATTTTTAAAATAACTTTGGGAATTTATAAAGCATTTTGTTAATTTAAAACAAATAACGAGATATTGCAGTATGTAGGCTAACGTTACAATTTTCATCAGGGGCAAAATAAAGAATATTTTAGTCATTCATTCATGAGCAAGTCACTGTCAAGACAGAATTTGATTATATTGGTGGTCTTCCTAACACCATCAGATCAATAGACTCCACACACGTATGCATTAAAGACACACTACTTAACTTATGCCATTTTCTCAATGATGCACCCCCTATCAATGGCTAATTCGGCATCCATCTTTCATCCTACCTATACTGTGAGCTCTCTCCAGGCAGTTAGAAACAGTCTAATCTTGACTCTTGTCTTATCTCTTGCTTTGTCTCTGGCTCTCTTTAGTTTCCTCCCTTCCTTCGAAAATGTTGCATAATGTTTGTTTGCTGAATCTGCCGGTGCACTTTCAAAACTGCCTGTTTGTTTACATCCACTTACTAGCATGGAATGCACGCACAGAGCAAAACTCAGCAAGCACGTGTCCCGGATGAAAAAGTTTTATAGTGCAGTTTCTCAGCCACAGGACACTGCCGGACAGCTCCAGAAATTAGCATAATAGATGTCACTTTGTCATCAAACAAGTCCGGAAAGCAGAGCTTTGAGGTAAAAAAGTTAAGGAATAAGCCTTTAAAGCACCCTTGCCAGATCCACTCCCTCAACTGCAAAACTAGAGAAGGTTGTCCAGTGATCCAAGGGTTGGCGGTTCAAGTCCTTCTCCCGCCAGTCAGCTGTCATTGTGTCCTTGGGCAAAACAACAAAACAATTCTCAATTGTGGGCCAGCCCTCCTAGGGCTGGTCCCAAGCCCAGATAAATGATGAGGGTTGTGTCAGGAAGGGCATCCAGCATAAAACGTGACAAAAATACTCGTGCGAATACATCCTGGGATGATTCACTGTGGAGACCCCTATGGGGATAAGCCAGAAGTATCTTGCCCAAGGACACAACAACAGTTGACTTCCGGTTACTGGACGATCTCCTCTGTTGTTACCATGTTCATCATTTTGTTTAAACCTATTTATACCCATTTTTTTTATATGCCCCCTAGTGGTGTCTTTCAGTAGCAGTAAGTGTAGTACACTAGCAAGTATGTGAACAGTTAAGCTCACAATGGGACTGGTTGAATATGCAAACGCAAGGTTAAAAAGCAAGTATATTTTTAGCCCTGTAGTATGCAGCATTGCGCATTTGGTATATAGGAATAGGTTATTGGTTGTTAAAAGGTATGGTAGGAAATGTTTTGAGCATTTTTTTTTTTACTATAGTGCTTAAAATCCCCTTCACATCCTGATTGCAGCCAATTAATTAAATGCTCTAAGACAAAAGTAAAACATTTTAGTCACCTGTGGAACGGACAGGACTGAAAAAAACACCATCCAATCATTTTAACTGACCCATTCTAAAAGATTGGATGGTGATCAAACTCAGCTGCCATTTGTCCCACCCCCTATGTGCATGCCCTCTCTTCGCACTTTCAGAGGCTTGGA
Organism: Leptatherina wallacei; assembly: GCA_028567055.1. Classification (NCBI taxonomy): domain Eukaryota; kingdom Metazoa; phylum Chordata; class Actinopteri; order Atheriniformes; family Atherinidae; genus Leptatherina; species Leptatherina wallacei. The sequence continues at coordinate 12,198,335 of JAOXYM010000020.1, read as the reverse complement.
GTACTTGTAAAGGCAATGAAACAAGAGCCAGAGCTTGGTTAACTACATAAGCTAGCATACTACATCAAAATACAATACTGTGGTGACACTTATTTGGGGACTCTCACACAAATCACCTTTTATTTTGAAGGTGTGAGTCGGGAGGATCCGG
>JAOXYM010000020.1:12156723-12167519 GCA_028567055.1 Leptatherina wallacei | reverse complement strand
TTTCTGCTGTGAAGTTGGTCTTTTTAACATGGGAGTCTATGGGGATCTGCTCTGTTTTGCAGCCAGCACCTAGCAGGTGCGGGGGGAACTGCAATTTTTGGCACTTCCGCATAGGCTTCACATTTCTAAGCCCAAGGTTGCCCCTTGAAGCAGAAGCAGCGAGTGCTGCGAGATGTCCTCCCGCTAAAGTGAGTGCTTGCGAGATTCAGCCTCCAGAACATCAAAACAGCCGTAAAAAGTCGTATGTCCGAGGCAAAAGTCCATCCAGTAACACAGTTAGCTCTCCGTCACCTCTGTGCTTCTCTGCTAAAACAAAGCTGCACCTAGCATCAAAGATTTCACACACACGTTGGAAGATAGATGTCTCAGTCTGTCTGATTTTCGAGAGCTAAATCCAACTAGTCTTACTCCAACATATTCTTTCAATCTGAAATTGAATTGTATCTTTTTTTAGTATGAGGAGCTGCATTTTCATTTGTGCATCATTAAGAAAATCCCTGCTCCGTTGTAGTTAACCGCTTACATGTTAGTGAAACAGTGAATCATGTTAGTGAAACAGTGAATCATGTTAGTGTTGTTAGAATAGAAACAGATGGAGGCTGTTTGAATATATTGGTTATGAATAAGCTTATATGTCTAAAATGAGAAATAAATCTATTATTCCCACATAAAAAAACACAAAAGTACCGAAAATTGGTACCTCACGGTAGGCTACCGGTACCATTTCCCGGTACCTGGGAATCGGTACCATATCGGTTTAAATGTGACCGGTACCCATCCTTACTACTGACGAATATATTGCTACCTTATTTAGCTTACCTTGAAATTTACAAATACTAGTCAATCTACAGTTGCACTTGACAGGCAGAATTATATAGATATTTTGTGGCATGATGGGTGTCAGACCTTCAGCTGTGGAAAGAGCCCCAAACAAAGTATTTCCTCTTCGTGTCAAAAAGAGAGCCTCAGACGCAGATAACGTAAATGCAATGAAAAAATGTGTTTACATATAAACTTATTAATTGACTGCCCTCCTGATTACACATGAACGCTTTTGCTTCCATTTCTTCTTGCATGAACAGGACTGTTTGTTTGATAATTGAAAGAATGAAAAAGACTTTTTTAAAACTTTAATATAATATGTAATCTCTATTAGGGCGTGGACAATATGCTTTCCTACTGATTTGATTCTTTTACAATTTTTTTGGTTGCCAATTCAATTCAAATTGCAATTCTTCGATATTGCCGCTTTCTGTGATCTATAGTTTGCTTTTTTAATACCAGACCATATGAAAAAGTTGAATGATGAATATGTCTACCGACTATATCAGGAGCCATATTTCCAAAAAAAATGCACATCACATGTGAGTCAGTTTTTAAGATGTATTCACCAGCACTTGAACCAGCTGAAAATGAAGCATTTAAATGAGGAAAAAAGCTCCTTTTGGCAAAGCAGATTTGCTCAGCACAGATGAGCCAGATCATCATTCTGCTTGCTATAATGCTAGACAAGACAAGTTAAAAAATTAAAAAAAAAAATTTAACCCAAAAAAATCAATTAAAAAATTCTCCCAACTCTAATCTCTATTCTTTTTTTTGTTTGTTTGTTTGTTTGTTTTTTTCTTACTGTCATCTATGAAACAATTCCAGGTCATCCTTTTGCCTTCTTTACTCTGGGGTGCATACAAACACGAATTTGGACGGGACATAGGCTGGGCTAGCTTTTACCTAAGGGAAGACAATTTCAGCCTCAATTAGATGTCCGTTAACAACAGACTAACCTGAAGGGACTGGTCTCGGAGTGTCATAACGTGAAACCACTGTGGTTAGCTGCATTTTAATAATGCATGTCTTTACTTTTTCATAAATAAATACATTCAAATTAGATCAGGTCACCATGAATATACTTGAAAAGCCTACAAAACTTGATTTTCAATTAACTTACCACCAACACAGTTCTGCTACACAGCCGAGAGCTTTCCGACAGCTTCCAGTTATCTCATTTGATGGTAGCAGTCCATTTAGCCCATCATTCCGGGTCAGAAGACATAAAATTAAATCCCATACTTGGGATATTGATGCTGAGCTGCAGCAGGGTGTTATTTTTTTCGACGTGAAAAGCTAGCTCTAGTACTCGAGCCGGTAGCAGTATACCCACTGTTTGTTTTTTTGCTACCCACGAACTTCACCAATGTGCAAGTTCCGTGATCAGTGACGACAGCTGAGAATGGTCTATAGCCTACCCACCAAAATTAATAAAAGAAATGTTATGCTTAGATAATGAGAGGAAAGTTGACTTATTAATACTAACAACAGAAGGGGTACTATCAGTGTGCTACTCTTTTATTTATTTAATTCTGTGCATGTGCATCGTGTAGAGGTATGGCATCTTCATGAGAGCAAAAAAACCCCAAAAACTCATGGTCTAGCTTCAAATAATGGAAGAATGAGAAAAAAAAATTATCGAAGCTATATGTAATTTCAGTACTGCTATTTACTGGATAATTATTAAAGGTGAGGATTTTAATGGATGTCCTTGCATTCATCATGTGCATCCCCTCTAAAGAGGCCATACACATAGAACTGAAGCCAGGTCTAACAATTACTCTTTTATTTTCTGGGCCCGTTTGCAGTCAGTGCTTGCAGTGTACACAGTCTGTGCACCTCTGTCTACCTCTCAGATTTGGCCAGATAATACATTTTACATAACTAAGACCCTTGCGGTAAGCTAACAGCTTAAAGTTTAAAAAACTATGGGCTTTAAAAGATCAAAAAAGTAGAACACCATCTTTGTTAAATCACTGAAGATTTTAATTTTGATCGGACAAATCTCCAGACAGGCTTGACAGGATTATGGGTTGATCAGCCCTGCGGCCGAGTGCCTGCATCTGTCTGATGAATAGTTCTCATAACTGCTAAACCGTTATGATTGGATCTGAGAATCTAAAGCTATAGGCACTTCAGCTCTCCTCTACTCTGCAACAGCTGTACATAAAGTACCAAAGCGAACAGTGAGTATAATTCCTATGGCTATACAGATTTTTTTTTTTTTTTTTAAAGTGGATTAGTACAATGGAGGCTGAGAATGATCATTTTCTTGTGCTGTATGACACTGGCTCATTGGCTGAGGATGATGATTTTCAGGTCATACAGTGATACCTTTAATTTCTGAGAAAAGTACGGTACAGTCACAGAAATGCTGCATTACATTTGTAACAGGATTGTATAATTTTGCATGTTTTATATAATTTAGTCTTGATCCAAAATTAGTCTGCTAAGCAAAGTTACACAACTTACATAACTAGACTTTTTTGTAAAGTATGATATATGATATAAAAATACCACATTTGTTTTTCTGTGTTGACTCAATCCAAGTTAAGCAGCAATCAAAGAAACATGTTACAAATGACCTCCTGACCTCTAAGGCAGTTTAGAGGGATGGTGGTGTTAGTGTGAGTGGGTTTGTAGGGGAGTAGTCTCCTCAGTGATCACTGTAAATGGGATTAGATTAGGCTAGATCAGATTAGGGATTGTATGGAAATAAATATTCAATAAAATGCAGAACCAAATCCCTGCACAACAGTCACATGATTGTCATATGCGTTACCACAGATTTAATACAAAATGAAACCAAGGCTCATTTCCCCGCTACCCATACTGTCACAAATACTTAGTATGAGCTGCACTTTTTTGCTTTGGAAATTAACGTACTAACAATACAAGTACAAAGGATGCACTCGCTGATTGTGCTGCACTCCAGTATAATATTCACTATACTGCAAATAAATTAATACATGAATAGAAAGGTGTGAAAGACTTGCTGTTTACTTAAATTGCCCTGTCTGTCCATAATGAAATTAAAAAATCCCCAAAGCAAAAGCCATCAGGCCTGTCAGCTCTTGGCAAAAACTGAGTCTCATTCAGTAAACTTAATTTGGTACTTATTCTTCTGTCTGACCTTGAAAATAATAACACATCTGATAAATTGATTCATTTATTCATTTTCTATGCTGCTTATTTCAATTCAGGGTTGCAGGGAAGCTAGAGCCTCCCAGCAATTTTCAGGTGAGAGGCAGGGTACACCCTGGACAGGGTACCAGTCCATATCAGGGCACATCTGATTGATATCTTATTTGATTTATATGAAATGATTGAAGAAGCAGTCTGAGCTTAAAGTTGAAGTCAATCTTTACATAGCAACTGCAGCATTTCCATCCAAACATACATCATAGTTATACTTAGACGTCTATGCATATGTCTTTCTTTGTTGGACATACTTCATGATGTTTTTTTTTTAATTCAACCCTCCTCATAGGTCATAACCCACCTTATGTTCTGTATACGTAAAAAAAGAAGAAGAAAAGAAAACAGATATTTCCTGGTAACAGATTATTTTCTGCTTTGTGCATGATTTGACCAGTTTTTTTTTTTTTATCCCTCTAAGAATTAATGGTTTGTGTGCTCTAGACATCCAGCCTTAATAATCATACTTATTGCTCTTCTTTGTTATATGCAGAATGGTTGTAGTGTGATGCGTTCCCCTATATCTCCACACTATAATTCAAGGATTAAAACACCAATGAACAGTATAAAATACGTAATTAAAATATTTATTGTAACTAAAATTCTTAGTTTTGGATATTTGATGATATGATTTATTCACGAAAAGTTTGTTTTTTCATTGAGGTGTAAATTAAATAGAAAAAAGATGAAAAGACATATAATGGTGGCACTTAGGCGATCTACAAAAATAACGTTCAACAAGTACCTTTACAAATGTAAACAGAAAACCTGAGATGAATGAATGATCCAGAATGAAGGCCCACAATGCCCTATGCTTTTCCCAGCTGGAAGATTTGTTGGGTAACTCATAGGGCAATTTTCTTTCCCTCCTTCCTTTTTTCAGCAGATTAAATTTTTTCACATAAAACAGCAGGTACATGAAAAAAAATATGGTTGAAAAACAATTAAACTAATTACTGCAGGTAACAATCACCATCGACTCCCAAGACAATGTGGTTTGGTACAGCTTTGCTGAGTGAATGCCATAGTAACTAGAAATTTGAAACTATCCTTTTAACCTATGGGCCCATATTTTATCCACTTCTTCTATGTCTAAAGGAGAAATGGTCAGCCAGTCAGTGTTACATAATTACCACACAATGGTAACTAACTATCTCGGCAAATAGCTAAGATTAGGTAAAGCTATCTTAATCCAGCACATCTGTTGAGAGGTTAACAGTAAGTGACACAATAGGTAAGTACAAAATGAGAGGAAACTGTTAGATGCACATCTAAGATATAAGACAATTCAGTGGCTAACATGCTAAACTAATCATAACCACAAACTGCACATCTCTACGATACAATCCTTGTCCAGTTTTTAAGGGCTGTTAAAGCAAGAATTTATGGTGTGTCATGTCAACACAATGTAGGGAAAGATAGAGACAAGACTTGGTGTAAGAAGGTGGCATATAAATTGCTGCTGTAGCTACTTGTTCTGTCAGATCTTTGGATCTAAATATATTCCTTTATTTCCTGACAAGTCACTTTGAAATTTAATGTCATCCTTTTTGTGAGTTTCTCTACTTGCACACTACGAAATGTGTAACTTGCTAAACTGAGATGGATCAGCCTACTCACATTATGAAACTGCTTTCACAAGCAGACACGCAAAAAGTACACACACACTTTGAATCAATTCTTGTCTCCGCTATCAATCCATATCTCGATCGTCGGACCTCCTGATGTGAATAAACTGGTCTAACAGCAACCCAATACTTTATATATTTTACTGATGTCATACTGATGTCAAAGTGTCAGAATGAAGTGCTGCCTGCTGGCACTTGGCAAATCCCCTCACCCTCCTCTCTGGCCTACTGTAGCTCAAGTTTCATTTGCCTGTCATTGTACAAATGTGTTAGGATGAAAAGTTTAACAACCTGTCATATGAGGCTATTTTCAGCAGTTTAGTGACTCAGTACATCCCATCGATTCCCTAGAAGGACAACTGAAACTCTTTGTTCCCTTCAAATTACGCATTAGACTACTTTTTGTAAAGTTGTTTTAATGACAGCTTTACAGCATGGAAGTCAATCTGTGGGAAAGGGAGCAGTGTCTCTTGTTCAACATGCAACAGTAAAAAGGTAAGACTCAGGTAACCAGCAAGTGTAATTATGAGTACGTCTGATCCATGTGAAAGCTCTTCCTGGCCACTTTCTCTTCTCTACTGAAGGCTTTGGCACGAGTGGCAGAGAGGGTCACTGTTTAATAATGAACAGGTCGAGCCAGCTGTAATGGATACATGCACCTGCTTTATACATCAGTCAATTACCTAATTAGAACTCTCCCTCAGGGAAAAGCTAATACTTCATCCTGGATCAGGAGGACAACCCCTTCCATGCGAACAGAGGTGCTTGCAAGTCAAACGGATACCTGTACGTGTGTGTGTGTAGTCATAGTGCATGTGTGTGCATGTGCATTTGTATGCATAAGGAACAATAGGAAGGGGGGTCAGTATTTCTTTGCACAGATCAGGTACCCAACGAGACACATGGGAAATTGTAGTCAATGCAATTGTGATCCTATAACAATCCTTCCTCTGCCCATCTCCTCACACATGCTGCCCTCAACCCCTCGCTATTCATCCCTCCATGAGAAAAATGATATGATGGGTTTTTCCTACTCCCACTCAGAGGGCACAGATTAAATGGTGGTTGAATGGTGAACAGTTCTTATAAAGTCTATTTCCGCTGTAGAAGTGGTTCATGTAAAAACATTTCATCAACACTCACAATGTCTGTGTCTGTGCATTATCCTGAGTAATTTACCTAAGTATATGGGACAAGATGCTTCTGATGGCATTACAGATGAGATATAGTTGCCAAATGTGAAAACACTTCCAACTCATCTCATTTGAACTGTGAAGGTGAATATTTCATAACAGGAGCAACTAAAAATGACACTATCTACATGGGTATTACTTAGTTTGGTTGATTTGACTGTATACACACAAGAAGTTCCATCCTCATACTGATGCTGTGGTTTTCATACACCCATCAATGCAGAGCTATCAGTGGTTAGAAGGTACATATGCAACTGCAGCCTCTATAGTCATGGTCTCCACTTGCCCATTCAGTACATTGGCATCTAGGTGCTCTACACATGTAGACTATGAATCAAGTCAGCAGACACGTGCAAGGAGTAATAACTAATTTCCTGGTACAGAAAGCCTACACACTGATGACAAAATATACAACACACAGACACCACGTGACTCTTGCATATGTGCAGGAAAATATTCAGAAGACATAAGACAGGCTAAAATAAGGCTGGACACTTTGGTCCACAGGAACCTTTCCATAGTTCTTTGGAGGTATAGGTGTCATATAACTTAGAACCCCTACTGTTATATGTTTCTCTTATAAATTTCTATTTTTGATTCTTAGTGCCATCCCTAATCCCTACCGGACCTAATTTAATGCTGGCAGTGTAATGTAATTACCTTATTTCAAACCCTTTATAGTATTCATGACAGCAAAATTAAATGAATTCACTGCTTAATGCTGTTTACTGGTTAGAGGGTGAGTGCAAAGAAGAAAGACAGAAAATGGTTGTAATTTGTCTGTAGTGATCCCTTAAAGTGAATGGTTTCATAAATGCCAACGATTAATAACATGACCAGACAGTCTGCTTGCATAGACAGTATGGGTTTTGCTGATGCCACCAGCAGCCCCTAGGAAATCAGGGATACTTCGTTTGTGATTAAGTCACATACTTTAGCCTCTGGAGGATGGAGGCAGGTGGTGGTGGTGGGGGGGTGTTAGTGATAGTTTTGGGGTATGGGGGGGGGGCGGGGGGGGGGGGGGGGGGGGGGGGGGTGATGAAGCTATCACTTCAAAAAGAGGGAGTGGACAAGGCCAGGACATTCAGGATCACTAACATTAGCCTATACATCCTCATCTATGTTTCCATCATGACCTCTGCCCCACCCATTCCTCTCCATCAGGGGAAGACAAAAACTCCACCCACTTCCCCATCCAATAACTGACAAGGCCCAGTCACCTCCACCACCCTTACTGCCCGCGCAATGTTTTTACGACACTGCAAAATCAATTTCCGCTTATTAATAACAGCTATAGTGTAAATATATGTACTGCAAGGGAGATGGATGGAATTGAAAGAGGAAAAAGTGGACTGAGATTGTGTTGGTGGTGGCAGGGGCTTGGTTCATGCAGCAGACTCCTAAAAATCAATTTTCACACAGGAGGACTATTAGGTTATTGAGAAGTGCTATGACTGATTGGAGGCTTGAGAGGGTGGCTGTATGCATGTGTGTGTGTGCACTTACTGTAAATTACAGAGCAACTTTCAATAGAAACTTTACTTTCTTGACTTTTGGTTCCTCATGCCAGAGCATGACAAACATTTACTACAACCAGTTTATGCTGAACATATTGCTCAAAATCAAACAAGGATTGTAAACATAAAAAAGGCATTTCAAGTAAATGAATTTGACTTCCTTCTTGCCATCTCTTTCAGAAAAAGCAAGGGATTCTACTCAGCTCAGCCCGGTAACAATAAGAAAAAGTGAGGCATGAGGCCTGCCTCAGCGAGAAATCCCAAAGTGCTTGCAGACTCCAAGCTGCTAATACAACTAATGCAGTAATGTAAGGGCCGAGGCGATTAATGAGAGCGCTCTACCCCTGACATCTCAGACACCCTAATGTTGCTGCAGCGTCTCCCTAGCCGTGCTTTAATCCATCACTGGTTGCTGTAACCCAATTATGGCCTGACGCTTTACTTTTAGCTCCTCTGCTGGGTCCTTCACACACATCTATAAAAGGACAAACAGGCACACACACATACACAGAAAAGCGTGTTTGAACACCAAGCACATTTTAAAAAAGACATTTGTATACACACGGTCATGTATACACACTCATAGATATACCCAAGACTGATGCAGTCTGGTAAGCTCACAAGATACTTAAAGGAGGAGCTGAGGACTTGCAGCTGTAATCAAACTATCTAAAACTGCTATTGTGGATTGTAAATTGATCCAGTTTAATCATGTTTAAAGACACAGTATTAACAAGTCTTACTTAGTAAAATATTTCTAACAAATGCAGCTTCAGCACAATTTCATAAGACTTCATCCCTTCATCTGTTGTTAAGTTCCATATTACTGTCTGCTTGTTCAGAGCTCAGGCCTTCAGCTCATTTTAGTGACTGATTATTTAGATTAACAAACTTCCTGTATTTCCAGCTTCATCTCCGAAGGCCCCCTTTTTGTTACGGTTGTAAACATGCTTCTTTCCCAGAGGTCCATCAGTACTCTGTTTTAGCTAAGGGGGCCTGTGTATTGGATTTTTCTTAAGATCCCCCCTGCAACATTTATGATTCACCCTTAAGGCTTTAAAACAATACTTGACTGCTTCTCCCACCAGAATAACCATAACATCTGGAACATACTATACATGAGGGTGTCCCAACATGTTGCAGAAACTGGACCTCCTCAAACATCTATCCCTCCCCCCTTTTTCCTCTCTGTCTGTCAGTTATGTCACACACAGAGTAACAGCTCTGTCAATCAAGAGATCTATGCACTCGCTTCCTCTAAATCAGGTGGATTGACTCTTTAAGAGTTACTGGAGTAGCCTGCTTCCATTAGCCACTCCCAACGGCAAATTAACTTAAATGTACCCGCTCAATAAAGTTCAAGACAATCATTTGCATGTCAATGTCCTTTTTCTCTCAAGGCCTTCTCAAACATAAAGCTGACTCATGCAAATCCTGAGACTGCTGAGATTCCTTTGCACTACCAATTAGCCAAAGAGCTAATTGCAAAGAAAAATAGCTTTAGATTACTTAGAAAAGAATTGTTACACTCTTGTGTTAGAAGTCCAGATATCAACTTAGCCAAAACTTTCCTTTAAATCAGACATATTACAGGTGTGTTAGGAGGTGGTATTATTAACTATATTATTATCTCAAATGTTCCAAAAATACAGAACACTCATTGTGGACTAGATAAATCTTGTGCATTTTTTAGATTGAATAAATAATGGTATCCCAATGAAATAACAAATACTGTTGGTCTATGGAGTGTAAAAAAAAAGTTGCATAAATGAATATACCCTAGTCTCAATCATTTTGAACAGTGTTAAGAGAAATTCTGTTCCTTATGATATTCATTGTCAATGTTTATGCTCCAGTTTTTCACACAGTATTCCTGATATTTATGTGCATTTTCCAATTTTCTATCCATGATTTACTTAATAACTAACATTATATTTTGCTATCAATTTGTAATCTTTATCATAAAGGGTTAATTTTTTCACTTTTGGAACTACAGAGCTGTTGAGCTTTCTTTTCTATCATGCCCAAGGAAATTGGTATGTGACAGCTTTGTGGTAGATACTGTATCTACTGTTGCAAACCTCCAAAAGGTGGAGGTCAGTGTGGTTTATAGGAATATCAAAATTTTGTATGATACTCACTAGATCAGACTAAGCTATGTGTTGAGAATTGCAAGCTTACTTTACCTAGATGAACAATGAAAACACAGGAAATTATATTTATCTATTTATTCATATCACAACGAGATTTACGCTGTTCCTCCTCAGTGCTAGAAATCTGCTTATAAAGGATTTGGGTGATCCATGCCGTGTGACTCAATTTAACTTACAACCTTGCTTTTTTTTTAATACATATTTTATGTTTTCTTTTGTGTGTATATATATATATATATATATATATATATATATATATATATATATATATATATATACACA
>JAOXYM010000020.1:12118169-12156623 GCA_028567055.1 Leptatherina wallacei | reverse complement strand
TATATATATATATATATATATATATATATATATATATATATATATATATATATATATATATACACACACAGCATACAGTATTTGATCCTGCAGAAAATACTGCATCAAGAACTGTTGATTCTTGATGTATTAATGTCTGATAGACCTACATTGGAAAGGGATTACTGAAGGAACCCTTAGAAGCACTACAATAAAATTACAGTATTATGGATGTCCAACTTAGGTTTTTGCTTTTTCCCTACATTGAAACTCCACCAGATTGCTTAAATGGTTAAAGGGTTGATATTACAGACTGTAAAGTAAGGACCACGAAAAACCCTTCCAATCTTTCTTTGAGGAATAATCCTTTGAAATAGTTTAGTTGTTGATAAGATATTCTCTATCATCTTTGCTATTTACAATCACTTGTTTTACCTAATCACAATCTCTTGATTGCTGTTGTCTTAACTTTTATTTTGGAATATATTGCAGGCTTGAAGTGCATAAAGCAATCTATATTGACACATACAGATTGACAAATGAAATAAGTCAAAACATTAAATATATTGGGTTCATATCCTAATATGAACCCAGTACATTTGATCTTTCCATTAACCGGATGCGGGTCACCGGGGCCCCCCACTGGACCCATGCCTGGGGGTGGGGCAAGGGGGCGAGCACCCGGTGGCTGCGGGCCTTTGCTCATGGGGCTCATGGAACATCACCTCGCTGGCGGGGAAGGAGCCTGAGTTGGTGTGCGAGGTTGAGCTGTTCCAGCTAGATATAGTTGGACTCACCCAACACACAGCTTAGGCTCTGGAACCAATGTCCCCGAGTGGGGCTGGACCCCATTCCATTCTGGAGTTACTCCCGATGAAAGGTGCAGAGCGGGTGTGGGCATCCTCATTGTCCCCCGGCTTGGCGCCTGTGTGTTGGGGTTCATCCTGGTAGCCTCTCTCCACCTTTGGATGGGAGGTCAGGTCCTGACTGTTTTTTGTGCCTATGCACCGAAAAGCAGTTCAGAGTACCCACACTTTTTGGAGTCCTTGGAGGGAGTACTGGAGGGTGCTCCATCCGGGGACTCCCTCGTTCTGCTGGGGGACTTCAATGTTTATGTGGGCAACAACAGTGAGACTTGAGGGCGTGATTGGGAGGAATGGCCCCCCTGTTCTGAATACAAATGGTGTTTTGTTGTTGGACATCTGTGCTCATCATGGATTGTCCATGACAAACACCATGCATAAGAGTGTTCATATGTGTACTTGGCACCACGACACTCTAGACCGCAGATAAATTATCAACTTTGTAGTCGTATCAACCAATTTGCGGCCGCATGTCTTGGACACTTGGGTAAGGGAGAGAGGGGTGGAGCTGTCAACTGATCACCACCTGGTGGTGAGTTGGCTCTGAAGATGGGGGAGGATGCCGGTCAGGCCTGGCAGGCCCAAACGTGTTGTGAGGATCTGCTGGGAGGGTCTGGCGAAGTCCCCTGTCAGAAGGTACTTCAACTACCACCTCCAGCAGAGTTTCAACATGTCCCTGGTGAGATGAGGGACATTGAGTCCGAGTGGGCTGTGTTCTGCACCTTCATTGTTGAAGCGGCCAGCCGGAGCTGTGGCCGTAAAGTTGTTGGTGCCTGTCGTGGCAGCTGACAGGTATCGGCAGACTAAGCGAAGTGAGGCTTCTGTGGTCGCTGAGGCAAAAACTCAGGCATGGGAGGAGTTCGGAGAGGCCATGAAGAACGACTTCCAGACGGCTTCGAGGAGGTTCTGGTCCACCATCTGGCGGCGGGGAAGGAAGGGGAAGCGGTTCTCTGTCAACACTGTACAGTGGAGATAGGGGGCTGCTGACCTCGACTCGGGACCTTGTGGACATTCAATTATGCAACTTGTCTCCTAATTGCTAAATAATGTCCATAAAATATTATTTTATTGAACCAGAAATAACAGTAAAATCAAGATAGTACTAGTAGTTTCAGAGTGCATTGTGTTTGTACTGTATACTGAAGTGTATATTTTGTGTCTTCAGCATCAGATATCATCCTGCCTTGGACAAGTCAGAGAAGCATGTCGGCTGGACCTCTAAGGTGAACCTTGCTGCATACTGAAGTGCTATAAGTGCCTGGGAGTCATCTTACAAGAAACACTTATTGCATTTTGTATTGAGCATGATGTTATGAAAAATTAATACAGTGATGGTGTGCCTTCTCCTCCTCAGATTTTCTGTGTGAGAGTCTATGTCCATTCATATGTATGTAATTGCACATGCAACCCTTCACTCTATATTTATGTTTAGACACACACATGCTAGGGTCAAATAAACTGTGGCCGTATACATATGTGATTATACCAGAGGATACAAGAAGTAACTGTCTAAGCAGATCACTGAGGTTTCCACCTCCAGAAAGAGTTTTGATGAAGAGATCCAATGAATCCATGTGTTATTCCCTACTGCATCCCTTTTCTTTATTCCCCCAGGTTAGTGCATATATCGACTGCAGTATTGACAAAACAATTTAAAAAAAAAAAGCCATCTTAAGGTAAATTGACACAGCAAGGCTGAAAAAAACATGCTGTACACTACACAAAATCAAAGCATTTCAAAGGAGTTCATGTGAGTGATATTGTCATATGTAATAGCTTACATTACATCTTATACAGATTTATATTGCCAATTTTTTTGTGAAGGAATTACATGAATAATTATTTGTTTTTACGGGAAAATAATCTTTGCGAATCTCCCTGTAGTTAAGTCCCTTTTTCATCCCGTCTTTATTTCATTTCATTTTGAAAATTAATGCAGCCAACCTGTACTCTTAAACTACAATGGATTATTTTGAATAGATCAAAGAAATCTTATAAAAACGGATTGCACATGTAAACAATGCTCTCTGCCATCTTCTTTAATATACATTTTTAAATCTGTGTAGGATTAGGGGTTTTTGAAATCCTGTTTTACCCCATTTGATTGTTGGAGAACATTATCCCTTAAAATTTGCATAAAGTTTTGAGTTATTGTTTTAATTTCTTTAAAATACAGATTTTTCCAAATTTGCATGTGTTATTATTGACTGTAAACTAACCAATACATGTGTGGAAATCAGGTCAAAGGTGAAATATATTTCTTATGAAAACTTGCATTGGGATCAAAAATTTCATAATGTGAAAATGTTGTCCTTTTATGACAACAGACATGCTTTTCTTCCCTTTTAGACCTCTTAAATGTGCCTTAAGCCTCTCAGGACATTGATGAATAGACTATGAACTCCTGACCCACCAAAATGTAACAAGAGGGACTACAGCAGCACAGCATGGAGTATGTCAAGGGTCACAGTGTTAACAATCTGTTTTGGCACGGTAAAATGGCATATACCATTGTACTGAATGTCACACAGTTGTGCATAATACAGAGGCATGTGGGACCAAATACTGACATGTGCACAAAACAGAAAAGTGAAGAACATACATAGACATGGACACATAGTTTTTGCCAACATATGATGAAGGCCTGCATAACAGATAGCAATCGACTCCTAGACAGGAAGTCAAATGTCCCCCGAGGTCAAAGGTTGAAGCTAGACTTCTGATTGACTCCGAGGACAGTTCAGGAATTAGAAACGGCTGCAGCCCTTACATCTGTCCTTTACCTTGCAGTCTCATTTATGAGTTTGCACAACCTGAAATCTGCTATTTTAAGCTTACTGCTAATATTCTTATGCTAGCATGAAAATACTGAGCAAGTGTAATGTTGACTGTCAGCTACAGTATAAGTATACGCAAAGTACAGCTGGGGGTGTAAATAAAGGTGGATTTATACTTGCACAGTGTCTGCGCAAGGTCAGTTACAGGTCACCGCTATATGCTCTGCATAAGTCTGCTGAGGCTTGACACACACCTTTTCCAGACCTTCATCCCTGCTTGCAGCGCATTGCGGAAGTACTCCTTAGGGATTGGTCAGATTGAGATCACATGTTTCCGGATTTTTGGATCTTCACACTGGATTTTCGCAGAAATCAAAGGAAAGAAACTGCAACATAACAATGTACCCTCTGTGCGGGAGCACATTTTACCAGCGTCAGCTACGCCAACCCTACCATACGCAAATGCCGCACGAGTATAAATCCAGCCTAAGAATCGCACCTTTTTAAAAAAAATTATAAAAATTATTGTGCAGGTTGCAGTTTTAATCTTATGTATGTAAAAATTTGATATGATTCATTTCAAAACATTTTATTCAGCAGTGTAGGATTCAACCTAAGGAACTGAAAATAACCCGCAATTATAAACCACATAGTGCTGAAGGAAAAATATGGGGCTCTCCTAAGTTATCAGCGTACTTCTGAAATCCACAATTCTCTATACAAGTGGTTCTCAAACTGGGGGTTGGGACCCCCCTGGGGCTCGTGAGATCATTCCAGGAGGTTGCCAGATAATTATAAAAATATATAACTTACATTTATCAAATAAATTTGGGATTTTGATCAGGGCTGTCAAAATTAAACAATTAATGCAGAGATAAATCTGAAATTAGCACCTTAATTTCTAACACATTAATGCATGAATCCACATTAATCCTCCTTATTTATGAAGATCGTTACATTTTTCAAGCCTTATATTTAGAGGATCCTGCATGACCCATCTGATATCATACAATTAATCATTGTCCGTGCAGGAGGGGGGTCGCCAACACCAATGTATGTTATCTTGGGGGTCACGGGTCAA
Organism: Leptatherina wallacei; assembly: GCA_028567055.1. Classification (NCBI taxonomy): domain Eukaryota; kingdom Metazoa; phylum Chordata; class Actinopteri; order Atheriniformes; family Atherinidae; genus Leptatherina; species Leptatherina wallacei. The sequence continues at coordinate 12,151,923 of JAOXYM010000020.1, read as the reverse complement.
AAAGTTTGAGAACCACTGCTCTATACAACACTGTGTCAATCACTCCAGGTGTTGTTGAAGAGTGAAATTTGCGGAATCAATAATAGGGTTGAAAATGTATTTCCTAACCTGAAATAACTGCAATGATATTGTGGCCATAATAATACTTAACTATCTTCAGAGGAGGAAGGTATGCATCTTAGAGCTTCTGGAATCTGAGTTTGGGTCAGCAGGATTTTTTCATCATTCTACCCTTAAGGTAAATGTCGTGAAAATATGATACGTCAAACATATTTGAATACCCTTATAAACCACTGCCAGTCTGCTGTAGTATGTTTCTCCACTGTAATTTTGGATTTGTGTTGGGAAAATGACCAAAAGCTTGAGGCACTGGTAATATCTCAGCCCCTGCCCTTCACAATAATCTTAATGATCCTTTCCTCCAATCTTTTTCCTTTTTCCTTTCTTCCTCCAAGCCTGACCCCTCCTCTCTCTGACCATTTGCACAGTCCCTTTTCCCATGTTACTTCCACCACGATGGAGACAGCTAAACACACCCTCTTAAACAACACACACTCATATAGCCCATACCCCGAGGGTGACTGCAATAGGTCCACTATGTGTGAGTCGTAGCGTCTCCCCTCTTGAGTCCCCACCTCAACGTGTTTCTCCATCTTGCCTCTGGGGCTTGAACATGGACACGGCCCTCTGTCTCTTCTTTATCCGGTCCAGATAACTTTTATGTGTCAGAAAGGGCATTGGGAGCTACACATAATAATCATGTGCCATGTCACTGAGAAGGCAGGGGGAGGCTCATCTACTGTACAGGGTTTTTCTCTAAACCAATGTGATGATGAGGTGTTGGGGCACTTTTTTGGGTTGACATCAAGGGAGACCATGAGAGAGTTGAATGCATCACATCTTTGAAGATTTTATGTAAGTTAATTTAATAAATGCTGCAAGGCAAAAAAAAGGGAAAAAAAGAGCCGATGTAGCACACAGCAAGACCATTTGTTCTTGTCTTATTTTCCATTTCTTGGTAACGGGAAAATTGAAGAGTTGTTTTCATATCTCTATAATTTAGAGACCTTATTGTATTTTCAAAGTGTATTTTGCTCTTCAAGTCAAATGCGCAAAGGGAAAATATATTATGTTTTCTTACCCTATTGATTCCACGTCTCTGCCCACTCAAGGCTCTCAAGGCCAACATTAAAATGTCTCGCTTCCGATCTTCATCTTTATTTGATGGTGAGTATTGCTCTCATCTACGCACACTCAATTTTCTGCTCTTCACTCCTTGATATTAAGTGTGTGTGAATGTGTATGGACTGTAAAGGCTTCTTCAGTGCCCTTTACTGATTTCATTTTTGGCCTGACATGAATAAAGCAGTTATGGACGCTTTAAGAGCTTATGGATTAAAAGGAGGATGTGTGCTGCGAGTGCAAGACAAGACATTAGGAGCTCTTTATTAGCTAATCATACAGACAATGGGCTTAAAGCACTTCGATAAAACAATATAATGACAAAGGCAAAGGATTATCTCCAAGACTCAAGGCTTGCTTGTTCCATTAACATTAATTAAGAGGGTGGTAATCTGTATTGCAGCAATTAACCAAGTAGTTCTGATAAATTGAGGGTTGACTGTACTTTAAAAGATTATTCGATAGCACTGTTAGGCTAGCTGCATGAGAATCTGGAAGATTAAGAACACTACTTTTACCTCATGCAAGCAAAGGCAAATGTCAACCGACTGAAAAAAAGAAATATATCAATATTTAAATCTTGTGTACCTGGATGTTTTTGGAAGGCGGACAGTTTGCAGAGGTTTGAAATGGGAGATTTCTCCATCTCCTGCCAATATCTGAAAATGTTTACAAGCCATCAAGCTGTTGACAACGTGTGGATGGCAGCAGACGAGAGACAGATCTGTGGCCATTAAATCACTTGGGTCTTTATCATCGTTCATCCCCCCTGCCCACCAATGATTTGAGAGCTTGGAGGAAGTTTAGCACATGTTTGTGATTTGAGAGACCCTGATAAGGTGTGCCTGTCAATGTATATGCAGACATTTTAATTCATAATCAAAGAATTTACAACACTTTCATAGTTTGTATGTTGCCAGAAAATAACACAAATTTAAACTAGTTTTAATTTGAAGGCAGAGGGAATAGATTTAAAGTAATTCCTTTTTATACATAAACTGATTTTTGACTTTTTCAAAATTAGATGCATGAAATGACAGAATGCTCCAGGGGCTTTAGCCACACACCTCTGGATGTCATAATTCTGGCAACAAAATGAAATCAGGTCACCTAACTTGTTAATAAACAGTTATCATCAAGGGTGTGTATGTGTGTTCATGGCCATGCATGGTGTGTGTGTGAATGTTCCTTGAGGGCATGGCTGCAGTAATGATTTACTAAATGTCAAATGAACAGTAGTGGGGAGAAAACACCATGCAGGCGTGTTGGCTGGGAGCTCTTTAGCATTTCACGCCCTGATTGTGAGATGGTTTCTATGGTCACACAGCACTAAGGATGCAGCATGTTCTGAGAATTCATGCTCACACTGCTGGTCCCTATAAATGCCTACTCTGTGATTACAGAGAAATTAACCCATTAATGATTAGTTCTGTGACATAGTACATTTGAAATTAGCTGAAAATTGAGGAGAATTTGGATTTTTTTTCTCATACTAACCCCCCTCTTTTCTATATTCTCCATTTTCTTCATAGTTGCTGCCAAATTCTGAGCTGACAGATTTCAAGTTGAAAAGAGCACAAACCATCTGTTCAATAATAGCTTTTATGAGTTTGTTCCCTCTTGTAGAGAGAGCATACTGTGGTCTCTTGGGTGGGCATTGCAGTCGGCGACATCCTGATGCGGGTTGAGAGGCTGCCATGTCGGCTTCCTACTCCCTCTCATGCTCATCTCCGGGGTCCACAGAGACTCTGTAGTGAGGCCTATCACCAGCGCTCCTGTTGCCTAATCACCATCTTTCCTTTCTCTGTCCCCCTCACATCTTCTGCTTCCATTCGCATTTGCACTCTGTCCCCACACAATCATTTATTTATTTATTCCTTTTCCAGTGCTACTTTACTGTCAGTGCTGATTTTTTTACCCCATTGGTATGGAAAAAGGGCCAGGATGCCACTAAAGGCAAGGTCTTAGACACGTTTACTGGGAATATGTGAAATATTCCCCTAAATGTTACGTTCAAGAGCAGCGTAAACTGCCATCGCACCACATCACTGGCTATAACAGCTGCTCTCATCATTATGTCTTCTGACAGGTGTACTTGTTGACCACCAGGCAGTGATTAGTGGATGGATTTGTTGCCCAACCCAATCTACCAGGAGAGACTTCATGCAAATGTAGGTCATCATGCTTGGCACATGCAATTGGTACGAAGTGGCAACTGGGTGTGGGAGGTGGGGGGAGAGGGATCCTCTGGAGGCAGAATGAGAGATAGGAATAGAGTGGTGGGTTCATTTTGGTAACATGGTGACTATCCACTACATTGACTTGACAGTAGATTTCAGTAACAAGAGTGACTACCAACCTTTACTTTAATTTTAGTAGCCGACAAATGGAAACAGACATTTTGGCCTATACCTTGATGTATTCTGGCAGTTTGTTTGGTCTGTGGGTTGGATGGCGGACGCCATTAATGCATCCTTCAGTACAGCACCTATAACCTTGCAGGCTTGATTGAACCTTTTCTAAGGGTTAGTGCCAAATCCCTCATACTAACCAAGCCAGAATAATAGAGTCTGATTGCAGTGGTTGTTATGGCGAAGAGTTGCTCCTGTGGTATTCACATTTGTTTTGTTGTTGTACAATGTCAGTCTTTGGTTACAGAACAGTTCATGATTATAGTGATTAAATCTACGTACAAACTGAAGCAACATGTACTTCATCTAACTATCCCCATCATACATTTTAAAGTCCCACTTCCTGAAATCCCAGAGAAAGACACTTACTGAAATGCTTTCACATAATCTGTATGGTAAAAGTATTTGAATTCTACCTTGAAAACGGGTAACCATTTTTCATGTTACTTCACTGAGACAAGCACAAAGAAATCAGCTTACTAATCAATATAAAAAAACACATGAACACATCATTAAAACGTCATTTGTATTCTAAAAAACATTTGATATTATTTTGTTACGTTGCTATGGATGTTTCAGAAAACAAAAATTGAAATTATTTTTTCATAAAAGCCTCAAGTTTTTTTTTGTAATTTCACTACACCAAATTAAATTAACTGCTTCAATACCAAATGTCTTCAAAATGTGAAAACCCTTGCAGCACAAAAAAAATAAAAAAAATAAATGGTCAATGAGAAGCATAAGTTGAAGAAAAAGATTAAGGCTACAGTAAAAATTGAGCAAAAGGAAAAACGATATCCACTAGGCAATGCACTTCACATGCTTTCACACTTCCCAACAAAGGCAAACAGCAAATTGTTTATACAGTATGATGGCCAACAAAAAGCATTTCTGAGATATATGGAAATATGCCAACAAGTTCACTTCTGGATTGCTCACAGGAAGTGTAGTCATTTTTCATCAGCAATCAAATATAATGGGAAATTTACAGTATTGACTCAGCAGCCTGTAAACCAATCTGTAGGAGGTGACTGACCCTATTTGGGGTTATTTTTATCTACTTATGTCAGACTCATAGTGAAGTCTGACAATAAAACTTGCTTTTTTGCCACATACTGCACGTTTCTAACAGAAATATGTCCCCTGGTGCTAAATATTATTTCTTTAATCAAGCCTTTCTGGAAAGAAGCACTTTCTGTTATGTTACATATTACATTATATTGTATTAGACCCTGTTGTAATGACCCCTGTGCCTACTTATCATTACTTCTTGATTGGTGCATCTACATGCATGCTCGTTACATGTCTATGGGGAGGGGGAGTGGTAGCCTAGTCATTGCAGAGATGGTTTTGGGTCTGGAGAACTTGGGTTCAAGTCCCTGGAATGCCAACCAGAGGGGCTCCCTTGGCACGAAAACATGGCAGCCCACTGCTCTCTAGTACATGTAGAGATGGGTGAAATGTAGAGATGAATGTCCCAATTGGGATTGATAAAGTAAAAATCATTATTGTATACTCTAAAATTAACTTAAATAATGTTATCAAGGCTTCTTCTTTGTATATGCTATCTACACTCCTGGACCACAGAGCAGAAACCACCAGATTAAAAAGCCAAAGGTCTTGTTCACACCTGTAATTATACATGTCCTGGGTGATCCAATCACAGGTGATGTACTCTGGACACATTAAGGGTGCTTTGAAATCTGAATTCTGAACTGTGCATTTACTCTGCAAAAGAAATGAACTGCAAGACTGTATATAAAGTGAGATCTGAACAAGGCCAAGTCTGAATAGGCTTATGATTGCCTGCTATCAATTTACAAAGTATAGAGGACAAAGTATGCAATTTAATTTTGGATGTTACTGATTCCTTCGTCTGTATCTGTGTATCAGTCTCTAACACATGTTCATTTCCCCTCTTTTATCACCTCTTGCTTATCTTGGTTTCTTAGCACAGAAGCAGACAGGTGTTCCAGCACTGAGAGTGGTAAGGCAACACCTTCAACCCAACTTTCATCCATTTACCCTAAACAACTGTGGTATAGTAACATAACCACTGTTCACTGCATGTGTGTGTGTGTACGTGTGTGAGTCTGTCTGTCTGTGTAAGTGTGTTTTGTTCTTACATTTGGTGGGCTGGGGGTTAGATTTCATCCTGATAGCAGGGGCAGCCATGGAGGAGGGCCAAACATATGTTCCGAGGGCTAGGAACAAAAGCACTGACACGTTAGCCTTTTCACGGAGATGACCTTTCCGCCGCTCCGTATCCCAGCCTCTCTGCTTGCCGCTGTCCTTTTGTCTGCCAGCCTGCCTCAGGCCCAGCTCAAGCCAAGCGCTAGAATTTCTCATCGTCTCCCCAAATCTCCCTTGACTAAATGTCAGGATTACATATTTCTTTGCTCTCACCGAAGGCTTTAATTAGCACTACTGCATGCATACATGTGTGATTTTTGTTAGTGTGTAAGTGTGTTTTTGCATGAGCAGGTGAATGAATGTGCATAAGTCTGTGTTAGTTTAAGTATGCAACCATGAGCACTTGCCTACTTGCCAGCATTAACCTGTGTGCTAAGCAGATTATCCATTCAGTGTCCTGTAACCTCTCTGACTCAAGGCTAGGGTGGGCTGACAAGTGGAGGAGGGACAAAGGGAGGGGGGGGGGGTGTGAAAAAGATGGAGAATCACATTTAACAGTGGTAGCAGATCTGCTAATGTGCAAAAATACTAATGCCCACAATCACAGATGTGAGTGCATGGAATACAGGGTCACATGGTAACCTGAGGCAGGCAGAAAGACACTCAAGGCAAATTCATAATTAAATTTATGTTGCTAAATCTTTCATTTTAATGTCTAAAAAAGAAATAAATCTGGTCTCTCAGTTTATCACTTCACAGAAATATGTGTATCAACCACTTGGCCAAGCGTTAATATGTAAAACAATCATCAAATTAAAAAAAAGGTTACGTCTCAAAATCATAGAAAAATTTGTAGCTCTCTGTATTTAGATGCTGGGGGATTGTTGGCACAACACCCTGAATGTCAGGTGTCAGATTAGCTCAAATGAAACTAGACAAACATTTATTTTAAATGCAGCAAACTACTTAGATGTGAATTTACAAACTTAACCTTTTATTCATGAATTAAAAAAAAAGAGTACAATATAATTCCACATATAATTCATTACCTCCTAGAATGTGTAAAGTGTATTTTTTTAATTTATTTAATTTATTTTTTATTTACCTGTATTGTTCAGTGAGTGGGAGTGTCAAGAATAATTCACTAACATCTATTGAAGTGGCAAATGAGTAAGTATCAACCTCACCCATGCATGTTCTACAAAAAAGCCTCTGGATAAGGTGTCCACTGTAGTGACTACTACAACTCCTCTGGAATAGACAGTCCAAGTTCTGAAAAGATTCTGGTGTCTATTGAATACAGCAGAATGTTAAGTTAGCTTGTTGCTAGTTGGAGGCGAATTAATAAAACAGCCTCTTTATGATAATTAAGTATTAGGTTTGAGATTGCTTTTCCTCCCCTATATATACAATCCCCCTACATCTGATTTGTGATTTTAGACCTGCTTTAAAATACGGAACAGAAAAACAATAAAAAATAATTGTTTAACAGCCTAATTATAGTAAAACATACTTTTCTGCTTTTTAATCTATTGTCATCTATTGTCTAACACATGACATGTTTCCATCTAAATCTCTGAATTTGGTTTTCACAGTCTTTGTGTGTGAATTCAGATACAGTAACAAGCAGTTGTAACTTTTGCTTCTGCCTTTTATGTAACTGAGACAAGAAATTTGCATGGCAGATTAAGTATTCTAAATCCTAAAGGACCATTACAGGTACACAAACACTATTAGGACACTGCACTGCTATGTCCTATAGTTTTAAGTTAAATTCAATTCTCCTCAGTGGTGCATATGCTAAATCCAGTTTTATATCAAGAGCCAAGAGATTTATCACTAAATGACTTAACATGTTGTTGCTATGATTCACCATGCGCATACAAATACAACTGATACAGACAGCTATTGTTGTACCCAGTGTGTTGCTCTTGCATGAACAAGAAAGTTCAATTGTTCTCAGCTTGAGAGGCCTTTTTGTGTTGAGGGCCTGATGTTAATTAGGAAACAATGATTTAATAATTCACGCTCCTCTACTCTGCCCACTGACACCGTTCTCAGCAGCCCCGCCTAATGATCTCTGCTTCACAGCACCATAACAAACCACCAACAACAAAAAAAGTCACACAACACAGGCAATATATAACACCACTGATAGAAAGAATTTCTTTGTTTGAGGCCTCCTATAAATATCTAGAGGTTATGCTAAAAGATGTGGGACATAGCAGTATGATTAATTTATGTGTTGTGTGAGGAGAGAAATTGTGTGAAGGCACGTCACATCACACTGTCAAGACAGGCCCTTCCTTTCCCCTGTGCACTTGGAGAGGCTGGCAGTTACCCAGTCCTCCATGAGCACACGCCGTGGACTGGTTCTGAACTGGTTCCCTCACTTGGGGCTAGCCTGGGACCAAACCCTGCGTCACCTCTAATTAGGGGAGGCGCCCAGGAACAGGCATAATGAGCTGATGAATAATTAGAATTGGAGGAAATTGTGCAGCCAGGGTGGCAAATCTGGAGGGACAAGTGCTGAAAACAAGGCAAGCAGCATTAAGTCCACAGTCAGTCAAATCTGTGAACTTGGCCAGCGGCGTTAACACTAGGCCTGTGTGAAGAGGAATGAAGCTCCAGCACTGGTGGCCAGCCAAGGCCACATTCAGACCCTGAGGGTAGATTAAAGGAAACAAATAAGATGTGTGTGATAAATTAATCTATAAACTACCAGCTATGAATATTAATTCCATTGTCCTCTAATACTGTGAGAATGCTAAACCATGTGCAAAAAGATGCAGTGTTGATACTGTGATACTATGTCATCATATCTGAGGCAGCAAATTACAATCTAAATAAATGATTGACAGCCATGTTTGGCTGCAACTGCTGTTCTCACTTCCAACACCCATGCTGCAGAAAATTTGCCTAGCTGCTATGTATTTGAAACAGATCACAATGTTGGCCACATCACGGTTAAGCATGTTAATGTAACTCCCTCAAAAGAGAACACATATTGTAGCTATTGCTTCACAGCATGAGTTCTCCAGCTGTAAATTTGCAAAAGTAGAATGCTGAATCATTGATGGAGCGGTGGTAAAGCGAGGTGACAGTAACGATGATGGGGTGTTAGCATGCTAACATTTAACTGACACAGTTTGGGTCAGTCTTCTCCTCCCACAAACATCCCCCTAATTATTATGCATGGGGTCAAGGCTGGCGTGAGAGGGGGTGAACAGTCCTCCCGAGGGTCTTTATTGGGGTAGTAGCAGGAGAGTGACGAGGACACCCACAGGGGAGAATCTAAGGATTGTGCCCCTAACAGCCAACATTGCTGTCCAGCGTTAATTAGTGCTGGCCTTCCCCAGTCACCAAGGTTGTTCACATCCCAGGGTCATTTAACACGCTGCCTGCTTTCTGCTTGCTCTTTTCTCTGCCAGCTGTGCCACTTTGTCTGGCAGAGTGGAATCATGTCCTGTGATGTTGGGCATTAGACGTGTGACTTTCATGTTTTCACCTAATGTTTGGTGGTCCGCTTTTTTTTTGTCACGAGGTAGAGATATGTGAGTGGGTGACACGTAAGCGTTTATCAAAGAACCATAAGTTTTATTCCATGGCTTAAAATGACTTCAGACTTCATTTGTTGTCATGATAATAACCAAGGTTTTCTTTCATTGGGGTTTTGCCCTTGGCAACACTTTTTTCATATACGCTGTATAAAGGTTATAATGCTGGTGGCAAGGCACTCTCTTACATTAAAATATTCCATGAGCGATTCATTTCAGAATATAAGAGCAGTGAATCTGTGTCCATGAAAAGACAATATTACAATAACAAAATGGTAAGCCTCCTGTCCTTTTGTTACTACTCTAGGATATGTTCAAAATACTTTTAGTCATCAGTGGAAACACAGGTGATAAGTCAGTGTGTGTGTTTGTGTGTGTGTGTGTGTATGTGCAAGGGCAATGAGGGGACAATAGTCAGGAAACTGGATGTGGCAAACTGAAGCTGTGTTGTAGAAAATGTGATTCATCTTTGTGAAGCCAGCATTTATTTACTTTGTTCTCTGCTCAGTATTCTCTTTCTAACTAGATGTTTTTTCCCTCAATTTCCCCAAGCATTCATATAAGACAGGGATGTTTTTTTGTACATTATAGTCTTATTATACAGTTGCTGATATTTGAAACATGCGGTTAAAATAACAAGCGGCCTTTGTGTGCAATGTGAAGCAGAAAACAGGACCAAATCATGCAATGATAAACAAGACTTTTCCCCCTTTCCCAATCTTCCAACTCATTTGAACTTAATGCTGCATTCATCATTTTGATAAGCATCAGTATGCAGCCAATATGCTAGTTGAGGAAGGCAGATAGAAAAGCGAGGCCAAAGCTCGTTAGGGCCACCTATTATAACATTTAGGAGTGTTCTTAATAGAAACATGCCTCAAAGCTGATGGCTTTTAAAAGGAGAGGAGTTTTTGGCTTCCGTGCAGCACGTCATATCATTAACCGCGAAAGGAGGAGTGCAGAGTGTCTCACATCCATGCTTTTCTTCCCTTTTCCACATACATTAGTGTCCTCATGTCACTTTTCATGTGTAGCGGAAGGGAAATCGCGTTGGTTCCCCAGCCGAATGTGGGCTAAGGGGAAAAAAGCTAAGCCTTGGGCAATCAAAGCAGGAGAGAGTTGTGGCATTAATGGTGATGAGTAGTGATCACAGACTCTGGTCATTAGACTAATAAGACTGTATTTAAATTAGCCAGGGATGTTTTTCCTTTCTCTTTTTCTTCCTCCCCTCCTCCAACCCTTCCTGTTGTTTTCATGGCCATGCATTGGAAAACACTTATTTCGACCAGACTTCCTCTATTTTCATTTCCTCAACAAAAAAACTAATTAAATGGGTCCATCCTTTTTAATTAATAATTATTTTCCCCCTTTGAAGCGGAATAATTTGTTTTTGGCTTGATATTTAATGTGTTAACTTATTTGGTCCATATGTGGTCATTTTTTTATTTGCATTCTTGTAAATTCTGATAAAACCATTTTAAAATATTTGAAGGTGGAAAAATACAGGACTAAACAAATCTTTGCTTTTCATATTCTATTGCTGAATAGAATAGAATAGAATAGAATAGAATAGAATAGAATGAAAACAAATTAAATAATCATTTTGTGATAACAAATTGAGCTTCTAAACAAATCTGTTATTCATCCTCAATCCTCAATGTCTCATCATAACAGCGATACACCTTACCTCCTTCAATTCATATTCATGACTGTGCTTTGCTGATATAAGATAATGGATACATATAAACGTGAAAGGTTTTTTACCCCCAGTACCTTTGTAGATTTGACCTTTGTACAGCAATTTGTTAAGAGCTAATTACACTATGAATATCAAGTCTTATGCAATTCAACTATCAAGACATTTGACCCATTTTGATTTGGCTATATAAACTGTGATGGCAATGATAAACCTCAACTACAATTATATATACAATTTTGTACAATTTTTTCCCATCTAACCCAAAGGATAATTCTTTAGAAATGATCTTTATCATCTCTGTAGGCCCATCACTTTCTATTATGGCTTGTAATGCCACACATGAACTGTATTACTGCAGGTAAAGAGAACATAAAGGTCTCTGTGGCCTGTCTGTGTTTAAGCCTAGCTTGGGCTGTGTGTACAGTGATGATGGCCGACAGAACCACTGACTATATCGTGATCAACATGGTGCCTCCAGTGATGGTGTGCTACGTAAATGGCATATTTTTTTGCTAAATTTCAGCTTCTGTCTTAGCTTTCAACCTGCCTCACAGAAGCATTGCCACAGAGGCAAAGGCACAACCTGCACCCCAAGCACACCGGCCCTAAACCCTCTGGCCTGATTCCTTGGGCTCTGGTGTGATTTTGCGGACTGACAATGACCCTGGCAGGGATGAAGTAGGACCTTTCTGGTTCTCTCATCTCTAGAAATGTCCAGGGGGTGTATGTGTGTGATGTGGGGGTTGTTTAGGGGAAGGTGCTTGCTAGGAGTCAGTTTATATTGTGCCTTCCTCTGCCCCATTCAGCTCTGTGGTGACCTTCCAGGGCTGCTTTGCCCACTGGGGAGAACAAGGGAAGGGGAAGTGAAGGGTCATGATCCCTGCGGTGCACGTGTTGTACACAGATGCTAACACAGCCTGACGAGGGTCTATTGGAAACATATTCTTTGGGTCCCTGCCACTTTAGCCTGCTCTCTCCTACTCTTTCTGTGTTTCTCTCGGACCTGATGGAGCTCAACAGCAATAGCTGACCTTTTCCCTGACACTGAATTGTGCGCCATAGGATCACTGTTTACACACCCCTGGCTTAGCCCTTAGGGTAAAAAGAGTGCTGGCTACACCACATAAGCCCATGCAGACACACATATCTCAGCATAAGCCTTCTCTTCCTCTCTGTAGGCCCTTTGTTTCTGTAAAGTGTTATTATGCAAGTTCACCCAGGAGACAACTGTGGAGAAATGTATGAATACATAATCAACAATGTCTTATTGTGCTAAACCAGGGGGAATCTTCATAAATTCAGAATCTTACATGTGTTCCACTTTGCATGAGCTGGAATTGTCTCTAGCTAGCTCATGAAAGACAGTGACTAACCCAAGAAGTACAGATGTGTTTCATTGTTTATCAAGCACCAACCCCAAATCCTATGTTTAAATTTCTTTTGTGCTTTTGTTTGTTTGTCAAGAAGATCATAATGTTCACCACCAAAGCAAGAGAGATCTCCTAAGGGGAGGTAGGCAGTAGATGTAGTAGGGTGTGTGTGATGCTCCAGTGCTTAACCACAGTCCAATCTCCCATCTGGAATGTGTAAATCAAGACTCTGTATATGCTCAACTCTGCAGCCCTGACAGATTTATACAGCACAAGCTTGTGTTTCTAAGGCTCCAGAGGCAAAGAAAATGTAAACTTTTTGAAACAGTTTATCACAAGCACCACTGTTGTTTCAAAGGCTGAAGCTCATAACTGCTTTTGGTGAGAAATTTTTGTTTTCACAGTTTTCAATTTGTCTTTATGAGTCAGTCTGAGTTTTGCATGGACTAACAGAAAGGCTGTTAATATATATATATACTGTAAAAGAAAAGGTGATAATGACGCTCAGCATCAAATGCTTTGTTGGTTCTTGTGTAGCTAATCTTCATTTAATTTTTCTTTACTCTTTATATAGCTAATTTACTGCCAAGATGTTTATTTCAACATTTGAAGCAATTCCTGCAAATTCAACAGTTCTTCACTGATTTTGTTGGAATATAAATGGATTTTTTTGGCCTCTTTGTGACTGTTTCTCTTTACCTCCTCAAGTTCGAGGTCACAACTTTAAAGAGTGCATGCATTGAGTTTGGCGTCAAGTTTGGAGCGATTGAATAGCAGTGGCAGGGGAACTGACATCTAACATGAAGGTTAAGTGACAGGTGGGGCACAATAAGGTCAGCATCAGCATGTCACCCTTCCAGACCTCTCAGAAACAGCGCGGCAGGAAAAGGCCCCGTCAACTGCTTGCAGATGTGTCTGGACGCATGTTTCACTGACAAACACGTGGCAGGCGCCGCGCTCTGATGGTACCAGTGGTCACTTCTAATCTGCATCTTGCTGGCAGAAAGAGTTGCAACACTCCAGTCAAGACTAGTGTGTTTAATCTCAGACGAGCACCACAAATGTATGACAAAACATTGTGACCAAACTCCTGATAGCTTGCATATTCTTTTTTAGCTTCAGCACTTTAATATAGCCTAATTGTTAATTCCAGTTTTTTTTAAAGAATGTATGATTGAACAAATTTCTTATCTGATAGAATGTTTTTTAGCTATTAGCTGGCATAAATCAATAACACCGATTAAATAAAAGAAAATATAAAGACTTAGAGATGCTGTCCCAGGGTGCAATAATAATTTGATATTTTCAATTTCTTTATTTTTCAGCCTTTTTGCATTTGACTTGTAAATATTGTGCCATTTACTTAACAAGATAAAAGTATGGCTCCTGTTCATGCAAGATTAATATTAACAGTTAGTATCACCCCATGATTGAGAAATAATCCCAGCAAGGATCAAGGTTCTGGATATTGAATCATGACATAAATCTCACACACTGATTGCGAATTGCTTTTGACAGTGTCTGATCACTATAGACTTCACAATATTAATAATAAGCTGACTGTTTACACCAGTTACCAAACTGCTGTTCCCTCCACAATCCTTAAGAAAGGGGGAGAAGGGGAAGGACTAACAGAGCCAGTTGCTGCCCAGTGCAAGGACACTCTTCCATGGCAATTTTTCTTTTTCAGGTTTTCAATTCAATTCAATTCATCTTTATTTGTATAGTGCCAATTCACGACAATGTCGTCTCAGGGCGCTTCACAGACAATCAGTTTGAGCCAATCTGATTGTCATTCATTGATTCATACGAGCCAATTCATAACAAATAGCCTAGCTAAGGAAACCAACAGACTGGATGAATCTGGATGGTTTATGGACGACTCTAGCAAAACAATTGGCAAATCAATAAATGTCAGTTTTTCAACCTATTTCTAAAGTTTTTGGAATTGGGAGAAATACCCTGGTAAGGGAGAGCAGTGAAACAAAAGAATGTCCCAAAAAAGATAGCTAAGTATGTTACATTGATCATAAAATGTAATAAAGCTTTAATGCTTCACAGAGATATATAAAAAATATCTTTTTGCATTTAAATGATCTGTATTAACCTGACCCTACTGAACATGCTTGATCATGCTACACTAACAAATCGGGTAGTAATAGCGTAACATTGTCAGAGTCCTGAAAAGTGCAGATGTTTGTGCAACAGTGTCTAGTTTGTATAAGCTTGCTGTGGTCTCCTACCTGAACATGATGCTTAGTAGTCCAGGGACAACACACACAAACCAACAGACTTTTCTTTACTGCAGCTTTTAAAAAAATTTACTGTTGGGTTCATGGCATTATTTTTGCCTCTTAAAGAGAGAGAGAGAGAGAGAGAGAGAGAGAGAGAGAGAGAGAGAGAGAGAGAGAGAGAGTTTACTGCACAACTGTGATCCCAGGTGAACGTGTGATATTGAAGGTGGACACCAAGCTGCTCATTGGGAACACACTGAGGGCATCTGGTGGACAGGTAGAACAACACACTGATGGGATAGGAGGGGACAGATAGAGTGATAGAAAAGAGAGGGAGATGCAAGATCGGGGAAGTCTTTAGGATAAAACTGTGACAAATCAGGGTATTGTATGGGTACCCATACAATGATGTCTGTCATTTATTACAGTCAAGCCTTGGCTTTCAAGAGAAGCATCTTTAGCTCCTTGCCACCCCCCTTGTGTCTGGCAGGTGACAGAGGAGAGGAAAAAAAATGGTCCGTTTCCTTCCTGACAAAATGATGCAAGAAAGGCGGAAGTGGAGTTCTGCTGTAGTTTTGTTCTGCTGTATGTGTACATAGACACACACGTACACACAACCACACAGCAACATCAGCCCTGAATGGTGAAAGCATTTCATTGCGTATTGATGAAACCACTGCACACACATACACACAAATAGACAACCCCTCCAGTCCACCACTTCTTGTGGCACTTTAGACAATGAAGACTACAGTCTTTTAGCAGCAACCTTAGCCTGAAAAGAGAGGCAGCCTATGTGTGTGTGTGTGTGTGTGTGGTTTTATGGTCTGTGCCGAAAGACTCAAAGGTGAATCTTGAGATTGCTTCACTGAAAAGCAAGAAAAAAAAAGATTTCTGTCAATATTTTCTGTCCTCTGTCATCGTCTCAATTTTTTTCCACCAATCCAGGTTGCATTTTCGCCTGATTGTGTGTGCCTATTGATTGACAACTGGCTCCAGAGCCACTCAGGCCTCTTAAAATACCAGGCCAAGGCTTCAGGTTTCAGGCCCGGCCTCGGGCCCCACTATTGTCTGCGTCTGGAAGGCTGGCTCCATTAGAGCCCAACCTAGTCAATCCCATTCAAGCTGGCTGCTTTGTGTACCTCCACCTCAGTTGCCTGCATGCTACCCACAGGGCCCTGGATAGATGGGGCTGTCAGGGTGTCAACACTGACAAGAACATGGCAGTTGGGAAGAGAGACAGGTAGACAGCGCATAGGACCAGGCGCCTATCATGGCAGGTGCTCACAAGACTCTTCCTTTTCTTACACTTCTCACTCATCCTTTGTCCCCCTTGGTGTTGGCATTCTGTTCTGCTTGTTAGGAGTTCACAAGTTCCCCATCTGAGTTGTTTACAGGGAATATGATGGTTATCATGATGGCTACATACAAATGGCATGAGCTCCCATTACGTTATCAGTATTTCCCACAAGGTCAATTGATATTTGGGAAAAGCAACAACTGTATATTAGATCCACTACTTTTTTTTCTAAAGAAATCCTAAACAATAAACAAGTTTTAACAGAGCTCATAGGTTGTGTGCTAATATGGAGCTGCATCGGTTCTTTTGTGTTAAACACAACATATTAATTAACAATATAGCAACACTACGAAACTCACACGGATGCTTTTCTTTCATGTGTGTGGAACATGTCATCTCCACTGTCTGCCCTACCTGACATTTTAATCAAGCTGAGTTGTTGCAGTGCCACAGCTTAGCCAACAGTCTCATCCGGAGAATGCATGTAATGAAATTTGCCCTAAATCATGGACATCAGGCCAGAGGTCCAAAAGGTTAAGAGGAGCACAGGGTCAGGTCCCATATAACGCTCCCTGGGCAGAATTAAAAG
Source organism: Leptatherina wallacei (assembly GCA_028567055.1). Lineage (NCBI taxonomy): Eukaryota > Metazoa > Chordata > Actinopteri > Atheriniformes > Atherinidae > Leptatherina > Leptatherina wallacei. The sequence goes on along the minus strand of JAOXYM010000020.1, from coordinate 12,135,448 downwards.
GGAAAGGCTTCTTTTGTCCACACCATCTCACAGGTCAAGAAGGTTAGGATGTCAGTGTCAGGGGGAAGGTCCAGCTCCTCCACCCTCAGATGCTGCAGCGGCACACTGCCACCACCCCCAAAGAAAGAAAAAAAATCGAACTACCTCAAAAATGAGTGTTGTTTTTATGGTCAGGGTTCAGCTGGGGGCACACTGACAAGATTCGTTATGCCTTAATTGGGAGAAGAGGAAGTCGGTCTCTGCAAATACACACACTTTTGAGGTCAAAAGGGAGCATGGTCACCTTTGACATTGTTGTCAGAAACTACAAGTGTTTGTATCTGAATCCAGATGACATAGGGACAAGAGTTTTGTCAGACCCTCTGCTTATTGATAAAGATGACAGATGCTCACATCAGCATGGTGAACCAGATTCAGACTTTAACGCAGTTAACTGCTATTTGCTCACAGTGCTATTATTCCAAATGGCATTATGGCAGGACGTGTGGCTGCAAGACATGCTGATGTGCTGGTGGGGTCTGTCTGCGTGTGTGTACAAGTTTTAATGTCTGAACTAGAAGCTGCTGGTTCCAATATTGAATGGGTGTACAGGCCAAATGGATGCTGTGGCAGCTGATTGAGAAAAATGGTGTTAAAGCCTGACATCTGAACTGGGGGAAGGAGAGTGCAAAAGATGGACACACTCTATGTAATGATATTATGCTGGATAAATGCCACATTAGTGCATTTGTGCCCTGCAAGAACATACTGAAACATACTTTTATAAAAAATAGCTAAAATGGTATTATTGTTAAAAATATTTCAAAATTAATTTGAAAATGTTTAATATCAACTTGCTTGTTCACTCTATTAAACCAAAACAAACAACAACATCATCAGATAAAATAGTTTGCGTCTGGTCTTGTATCTTCAGGGCAGATCAAGAGATGTCTGCCATGTTTATATGGAGCTACCCTCATTCTTTTCATCCATCCCAAGGGCTCTCTGTCTCTGTCTTTGTGTCTATCTTTCTCTTATCTGACTGTCTGAGCTTGTTGACCCTACCTGAGTTGGTTAGTCATCCTTCCCAGGCGTCACTAAGGCAATTTCAGGGATGACCATAAATCAGCTGGCAGGCTCCGCTATCAGCAAGTGACACATTCAACATCTAAGCAAAGTTTAATGGTGAGCTATAAACTTTTATGAGTATACCTTTTGTGTGCCACTTTCTGCTCAGGTATCTCTCTGGACCTCTATCAGAGTCTGCTTATCATACACACGGTGTCGTAGATACAGTTGAATGAACACAAAATAGGCTGTTTTGTTTAACTGAATGCTTGGACCCATGAAACCTGTTTGTCAAAACCAGAATCTCTCCAGAGAGTATTGATTTTGTCTACCTGTGTGATTTAATTGTTGTAGGTCGAAGGCACTGATAAGAACACAGAGAGGTGTGAAAACACTGCTTTGAATGACGTGAGACATTTGTTCTATGTAAGAGGAATATAAAATAGTTCAAGGAATCTGTTGCTACAACACTCCCACTTTGTAAACACTTTAATCAGATAAGGTTAAGAAAAAATGTTGAGTGGTGTGGATTCCCTTAATGTGGCTATTCACCAGAACTGCCAAAGGTGCTTTGTACATTAAGAAGTTTCCAAATCAGCAATGCGTTTATTTTGGGGTTGGGGTCAAATTATTTTAAAGGGGATAATTGCAGCATGTCCAGATCATAATGATACTTGAGTACCTATTTCAACCAAACGCAATATATCAATTTTTTTTCCCCAGTATCCTTTTCCACTGGTTTTGTTTTGGGTTAAAGAGCATTATTAGATATAACATAACCTGTCCCAGCAGCCTCTGATGGGAATCAGACTTCATTTCCTAATCCAAACTAAATAATTGAAATTGAAAGCCTACAAAAGCCACTTCCTACTGTAAATTTTCTATAAAGTTAAGTAAAAAAAATAAATGTCTGTTTTCCTTTTTTAGCCAAGCTTTGAACCCTGGTTCTCAAGGGCAACAATCCTGCAAGTTTTCAAAGTTTCCCGGCTATAATACACCGGATTCAAATCAAACAGCCTATTAAGCTCTACACAGTGACTCATCATTTTGAATCAGGTGTGTTGGAACAAGGCAACATCGAAAAGCTGCTGCACATGGGCCAAATTTCCCCTCCACTGATTTAGGCAATCATGTTTTGTTTGTTTTTTTTACATCTCAAAATGACAGATTGCTACTGACTCCCAATACAATATGATTTGATTTAACACAAATCTGAGATGTTATAAACCTGCAAGAAAGTTAGCATCTAGAGGTGATGAATGTTGAGGAGTCATCTAAAAGACTTGAATGTGGTACCATTATTTATTGTGATCAATAAGTTCTGCTTTGTTTTGTTTAATTTTCTGTTTGTTGTTTGGCTTCAAGCATTAACAGCATTAACAGTATGTTGGAAAGTAAACATCTCCCATCTGTAGCAACCTTCTCCTTCATCTTCTGAGTTACAAGGGTGGCAAGTTGTCTAGACAGTGACAACAGGACTATCTTCATGAAAAAAAATTTAAACATTGCATGTTTTAACCCCTTAAATATGGGATGAAATATTAAGTAATAAGAAATACATGTTAAAGGTTTTAGGAATAAACAAAGAAACAAAAAGCCTTAAAAATCAAATCAAATTTTTACTAAACCTATTCACACTTTGGCATAAATGGACTATCTGAGAAAGAAATGCACAGATAGGATTATTGTTTTTATTTGACACCCCTGAGCTAACCGCTGACTTACTGGGAGCATACAAGCAACTGTTCCTCTATTCCATTCTTGTAATTTTATAGATAGTTGCACCGTTTGTGCGTTATTGTGATTTATTTCCCTTGCACAGAAAATGATCTATTGTCTCACTGACATTTTGAGTAAATGTTTCCAGATTTCATTAACTTGTAAAACAAAATTATCCAGGGCATTAGAGTCCAGCAGAAAACGACTTGCACTGCTATAGATCAAAGGTATTGGTGCATTGGGGGGCAAGTGAGACAGCATGGGTTTAATTAGAGCATCAACACCACCATGCCGCACAGTCCGGCTGATAAGGAGAGCAGACAGATGACAGGAGGTGTGCGAGGCCGGTTGGAGTCAGGCTTATCTCAAGGCGGAGAAAGGCTGCAGCCGCCCTGGCTTCCTCACGCAACGGTGGGAGGGGTAGAGGAGGAAGATGTGGGAGAAGTTGAGATAGGCCTTTTACCTGTGAGTCATGCAGTCTCTTCCATGTTTTTCTGATAGTCAGCACAAACATGCACATGTCACATTGGTGTCAAAGGTTTGCTCTGTTACCAACAAGATCTCAGTGCCACCTTGTGTTGCAGATTCTCTCTAAATAATCTTGAATTTTTGGTGAAAACCCAGATTGCAGTACATCTAGGATGGACTTTACAGGGTTATCGACTAAATATAGCTGAATCAATGGGCTGATTTGAAAATGTATTTACAGTCCTCACTGTATCCTGGCTATATTATCATAATAACTGATGTTCAGGCTAATATCTGAAGGGTAAAGGGTTAAGGTTAAGTATTTGGTATTGAGTGAAAAGAAAAAGGTGAGAAAGGTGTTCAGTCTCTTTTTATCATTTCTGGAAGAAGGAATCAAGTGAAGTGTGATTAAAGTGATGACCATATCTTTGTGTTTGCGTATACTAAGGTTTATGAGGATATTTAATCTGTGAGCAAGATACTCATAAAACATCCATATAGCAACACTGTATGGTGTGTGCGAGTGGTTGTGTGCGTGTGTTTGTGTATGTGTGACGCTCTGGCTCCTTGCTGTCTGTGCCTTGCTCCCCGCCGCTCATTGCACACCACATTATTTTTAACCCACTGCCTCCGAGAGGAAGCAGGAGACGCTTGGGCCTCTGAAGTCCAGCACAATGAGGAGTAAGCTCACACACATGCACACAGTCACCGAGTTGCACACGTGCGCCTAAACACTCACACACACACACACACCAGCTTTTGTCACCTGCCGACAGACACTGCAAGACACAACCACACACTCCTCCGTAGGAGACATCCATCCTCCCCCCCACGCTGACACACACCACAATACACTCTCAAGGTAGGGAAGGACAGCCTGTCTTACCTTCAAGCCCCACCCGTCTCCACTGTGGCGCTGAATGTCCCCGTTGACCCAGATCTATGAGGTCACCCTGGGTCAGTGGGCTGTAAATGAACTGATACTAATTACAGTAAACAGCACAACGTAAGGGAATGCATGTTTGAGTGTGTGTTAACATGCACGCATGCAAGTGGTGAAACTGGACAGGCTTAATTCACGGAAAAGGGAGGTCCCGCACGTCAGCCCCAAGCAGCAATCACGCATGTTTAATTGTTCATGTTGATCGTTTTGGGTGGGTGGGGGTGTTCAGGTTTTCAGCTTAGGTTTCTCATCTTTTTTTCTCACTTCCTCTTTCGAGCATTTAATCATCTGTGAGGCGACTTCTGTTTGCATTTTGGTGTTTTAAACTCAGCTACCAGTAACTTGAATTCATGAAAAAGATATTCAACATTATACTGCATCCATGTGTCATCTGTAGGTGATGTCGCCTTAAAATGTTTGATGAAAGCAGGATCTCTTGACTGTGACTGCATGATTCTTTCTGTATATTACAGTCTTATGTGACTCCATGCTGTCTAACTGACTCTACTCTCTGTAGCTTACCCAATCAAATGCTCCCATGATGCCTTACCAGGAAAGAGACTGACTGACTGAGTGGTGCCTTGTAAGTATTTAACCTCCTGCAATGGGCACACACACATGTTCACACACAAACATACACTTCAGCTCAGTCACTCAGTCAAGGCAGAAAATCAGATTGACTCAACCTCTAAAGGCAGTGTCATTGAAATCAGATTACAGATGAGGGAGTCCACAATTTCCAGAGCACTGCATCCAGCACAAATGTTTCAGCCTTGAAAACATACACCTCTTCCTTTCTGTTTCTTTCCTCTCTGATAGACACACATTAATCCAAGTACACACACACATGCACACTCACTTGAAGGGAAAAGTGATCAACAGTGAAAGCGATGGCTGGGGGAAAATTGAAGGTAATTAAGTCCAGCCCTCCATGTCTGAATCGATGAGATGAGGGGTCGCAGGCCCTTCTCACATTGCACTTTCCTGTTATACCCCTTCTCCGCTCCCCTATCTATTTCTCTAGCTTTTTATTTCCCTATAAACGCACACATACATGCAATATTTTTGTTTATATGACTTTCTCTGGCCTTGTCCAAGGTTTTACATTGCCATAATCTTAATAAGAATTCCTGTTTGCTCTTTCTCGCCTCATGTGCTTTCTTGTGACAGCTTTCAGATTCTCTCCATGAGGGCTGATGTCGACATCCTGCTTCACAGCCTGTCCAGCCGCCACAGTGTGTAGCCAAACGCCCTGAAAGTGTCTGCCACATTGTTCTCCCACTTGAAAGTCAGCAAAGCTTTGTCAGCGTCCTCTCCTGTAGTCCTTTATCGTATTCACACGCTGTGCTGTATTTTTAGCCCATCCAAGTTCGCTCCCTTTGTTCCGGCAATTCTTGAACAATCTTTCAGACCTCCCCACCTCCTCCATTGTATTTTTAGTCAAAGGTGAAAAATGGTAGTCCTGACGGGGAATAATGACGGACCTTCCCCTGGATAAGGGTTGGGTCTGTCTGGGGGAAGGAGTGGGGCCTTGACACAAGATTTGTCAGTAGTAGTGGACTTGGCCATACATAATAGGCTGAAGAGGTCAAAATATTTGGACAGTTCAATTTAAAATGTATAGATAAAAAAAAACAAAAAAAAACAGCACATTCAAAAACCTTCCAAAGTCCTTCTTGCTTTTTTCTTTTAAAATATTAATTCATGTTAGATTTTATGAAATTTTACTTTACAAATATAAAAAACATAATTACATGTTTGGAGTGATGATTACATAATTCAGATTGTGATCATGATGGGGATCATGGCTGGACCCAATTTGGATCAAGCTTTAGATATCAGAAAGATGGGCTCACATTTGTGTTTTGGTTTACAGGGGTGCTCATGATCAGCTCAATGAGGGCGAGGTGACCAGTTTCAGTGACTACAAAACAAGCAAATATCATCACATCTGCATAACGGTGTCTGAATGCTCCAAACCAACAAGCTGGCAAAACTTCTACCCAATACGAGGTGTTCACATTAGCTAAAGATTTTATTAGCACCAGCTGGCTGCTACTTTCTATCTTAACTCCAATTAAATCAGTAAAGGTTTACTTAGTTTACTTTTTTACTAACTTAATCATGGTCCTCTCAAGCTCATTATAATGTTGACTGTATGATTAAAGGTGGGAACCAACATATTTGTAAATAAAAAATGCACAAAAAGCATGAAGGAATTAGAAAAAAAAAATATTTTTATAAATTTTATATATTTGGTTTGCATAACCACATATTCTTTGCACCCTGAAAGCATATCACTCAATCAAATTTTATTTAGAAAGCATTTTTCGTACAAAACAAATTGCAGTGGAAAGTGCTTAACATTAAAAAACAAACAAAAAAAACACAAAAGCAACAAAGAGTCCTTGAGTCCATGAACAATAGATCACATAAATACATAGATACAGACAGGACAAATACCAACAAATATAACATGTCTAACAATGTAACATACAGTATATTACAGTTTGGTGCAGATATGCAGAAACCCAGTGCTGGCCTTGTCAAAGGATGAGTTGTAGCATGACTAAAAAAGTTATCCGCACATTTGCCATCATAAAAGTCATCAGATCGAAATTAAGTTCTATTTTTTTCTTTTCTTTTTAATGGTTTAATGGAGGTATGCACTCTTGGCTCTTGCTGTAAGAGTGCATCACTAATTTAGGGGTTGTTAAGGAAATTAGTGAGACAAGTTCACTTAAAAGAAATGCAAGAAACATTTGATAAATAATTAAGAGAGAATTTTATCCAGAGACTTAGCATTGGAGAAACAAATAAAAAACAACTTACTCTACATTAGTAAGGCCTTTGACAATTCCCTTGTATTTCTCACATGTATGTATGTCTACCTGATGTTTTTTTTTCTATGCTGAGTCTGTAACAATACATCACACAGCTTCTCTATTATGGATCATGCTGTGAAGATATTACATGCAAAGCAGCTGAATTTTACTAAGATTATTGAGATAAAGAAGACACGAGAATCCATTTTTCATTTTGTGACCCAAACAAAGGTTTGGACCAATCAACATCTTCCACTGTTTTCAGCAGGTTTTACTGTAGAACCGATCACAATCAGCGATGACGACTCCAGTTCATTGAATGGTTCTGTGCTTGGTTAATCTGATTGGTTCAACCATTACTGATGCACTTAATTCATCTTTCTGCTCAGTGTTTTTATGAAGAACTGCCCAGACGGTTTTGTGAGACTTCATTGTACTTCATTTTATAGAAATTTTCTAAAACAGAAACAACAAAAACTTAGATATATTTTTTCCATTCCCTGATTGATCTCTGTTTTTTTGTGTGTGTTGCTGTAATCAAATTCGAGATTTGTTTATATTCTCTACAGTGAACATTCTATTGAAGATTGTCATAAAGGCAAACAAAAAGAAAATCTTTTATTTTTCTAGTTTTTGTATGGCACTGTAACCCAAACACACAATGTCATATGTACACTTTGTGTATATTTTGCCACATGTATTGCCAACCTAGTTTCCTGGCAAAACCATTGCATTTGTAATAAACAACATGAATTCTAATGTTTTCCCCCCAAAGACCAAGTTCAACAGCACTAAAATACTAAATACAACACATTTAGTATCAAATACTTAGTATCTTTCAGAAGAGGCAGGACCATGATGTTTTCCTTACCTTAAACAAGTATTTTTAATATCTAAAGTAATATGTAATACCACAATTTAGATGTGATAGTTCAGTCTCAGAGTAACAAATACATATATGTTTAATGAACAGGAAGTTATTCCATAAGCCTTTGTTTCTTTTTTCTTCCTCCTGTTCTTCTTTATTCTCAAATCCATGTTGTTTTCACTCTAACTAGGCCTAAAGAAGGAGAAGGGTTGGGGGGCAAAAGGGGGTGGTGAGGGGAAGTCAAGTCACTACTTAAACAATCCATGTTAAGGCAACCGTGTTTCATTTCCTGGTGCCTGCCATAGTTCCCCTTAAATGGCATTACCTATTGAAGCCAGTTAAATCACCGACAGCATGATTAGAAGGCCACTGAGAACCCAGTGTCTGGGCAACAAAGCATGGACTAGACTTTAATTCAATTTATCTGCGTAAACATACACATCTGCCTCTGATTTACCACAAATTTTCAAGATGTCTTTTACCGCTTTGACAAAAAAGTTTGGGCTCAATATACTTTCTAACTTAAGAACACTCTCTTCCTCTTGAACCACATATATGGGGATATTGATCATTTTGCTCATAATTAGCTCTAAGGTAGTGAGTGCAGCATAAAACAGTACATAAAATGTAGTCTTAATGGTGCATTAAGGATCAAAAGACAACTATATTAAGCAGGATGGTATACATTTCTTCTGTCAGTTTACGGTTAATGAGGATACATGGTTTCTGTATCAGAACAGATATAGGAAAATATCATTTTGATGAATGAGTGCATTTCTGTTCTTTGGTAGTTCATGTATTTTGCCGAATGTCACATGAGCAACAGACTTCTCCGTCACTTAATATAAATGTTTTTGCAAGCCCAGCTTCCTTTTACTGGCACAAGATGACACATATTCACATAATTTATATAAAATTGACATGTCTTGAATTAACATTTATGGTATTATCCAAATGCTAATTTGTTTTCTTTCTTTTTTAAGATGAAATTATATGGACACAACAGAATGCAAAACTGTACCATGTTGTGGTTAATACATAGTTGTTTCAGCGATGAAGTGAACAGATGGATGCTGGAGGCCATCAGCTGGGGTCTGTTAGCCAGGTCACCACTCTAGCCATTGTCACAAGCCTCACATCTACATTTACAGGTCATGTTCTGGAAGTGTAGGGTCATGCTCCTTCACCTTCACCCCCTCCAATGAGTTAGGAGTCAAACATGATGTAATTACACCCATTTGGCTGGGGACTAACTGTAGCACTGGCAAATCATCTTATGTGTCTGTCTGAACAGACAAAGCTTCTTAAGTGAGGACCATGACCTGTTTCAATTACAGAGCTTCAGTATGAAGCAGTCAGGTGATCAGCATACACTAACACCAAACAGAAAGAGCTGAGATATGATCCCCCCGTTATCCTAACATGACTTTATTTATTGCCTTGCACTTTTTTCTCAAGTTGAAAATAACTGACACTTAAACTGATGGTGAATTTTTAGTGGTAAAGCAGGAAAACAATTTGGTCACATGACACCATGTAGCACCATGTGGAAAGCTTGTAGCAGTACCACAGATCATTAAGGTGTTATCTGTGGCTGAATCAGCGGATGGGCAAAACTGTAACAAATCCTTGGTGCTTTGAGTATGATAAGCATCATTTATCAATGAGAGTGCTGCTGGCCCATTAACAACCACAGCTCCATTAGCACTATCTACAAGGCTTTTATAATGCCTTGTCTGCCCCCATCTGTATGTTTGGAAGAGGAAATCATTAAACGCTGTTTTTGTGAGACACATGCAGCATTTGAAGTTATCTAACAGGCTGTGTCCCTCTGGGGTCACTCTGGTGAGAATATGGAGTGTTTTGAGTTCCATCCTTTATTAGCAGTGAAATACATGTTGACACTCTTCTTATTTCTTTGGTTTCTCAATTTCAAAGAAAACAAGTTCACATCTTTGTCCTTTATTAGTTTAGCTTTTTCTGCAACCCTGAACAACCTTTCTGTAATTGCCCCTAAAAACATCCCCAGTCCATGAAACTGCCCCCACCATGCATCACTGTTGGGAGGTAAAGAACAGGTGATGAGCAAAGTGTGGATACCTCCAGATGCAAAGCTTAAAAACCCAACAGTTTAACCATGTTTTCATCGAATCAGAGAGTCCTTTCAAAGCAGTATAAAATAATCTTTAAATATTTTTCATTCAATTCCAAAATTGCTTTTGGGTTTCTTTTACAACAGAGATGATTAGGTTTGGCTCAGTTGTCATAAAACCCAGACTGACAGAATGCTACAAGAACTTCTGTTCCTCTGGAAGTTTTTCCCTTCTCCACAAAGGAACTTTGGCGATCAGTCAAACAACCACTGGTTCTTGGTCGCCTCTTTTACCAAGACTTTTCTCCACAGATGACTTAGTTTGGCCAAAAGAGAGTCTTGGTTTATAACAACTCATTCCAGCTGAGAATTATGGAGCTCTGTGTGGTCCTTGGATTTTTTCATGTAGCAGGATTATTTTTAAGCCTTTCTTAAATCTGTGTGTTGGTAAAGTCCCATCTTTAAATTGAGCAGGTCTTTCAGACTTGATTTTTGTCTTATATACATTTTCCTAAAAAAGACCGGTGAGTTCATTGGCATAGTTTTGATATCATAGCTACTTACATATTCAGCTGATTCATATAGACAAAAGTATGGATTTACAGCATAACATAGGCATAAGACTTAATTAATCTAAGTGGGTTTAAGAATTATAGTTCCTTAATATGTACAACTTGGCTTAAAACATGATTGTACAAGTGACTGAAAAGCTGTTGGGCAATTCTGTTTTTGTTTCTTCATCAGTGAAGAAGGTAAAACATCTGGAATTTGTTCCATGTGGCATTTGCATTTGGAAACAGACGATATGAACAGATGACATATTGTAAAAAGAACTCAATTTGATCAAATCCATCATAAATAGCAAAGGCATTTGGTGTCTGTTAAACAAAGAATTCATTGGTAAATTATGCAAGATAGAAAGGCCAATGAGACCCACTAAAAGCAACAGAAGGGGGTGATTAAAGGATTCTTTCCACAGCAAAGAAAAACTTATTTACACCATCCAGCCAAATAATGAACACAATGCAGGAAGTTGGCATGTCGTCACCCAAGTCTAGCACAATTAAAAGGCTTTGTGAGGGTTCATTACAAGGTATAAACCTTTCATAAGATTCAAGAGCAGTAATACCAGATTAAACTTTGCCAGAAACATCTTAAAAATCCAGAGCAAGTCCAGAGTAGCATTTTTTAAAAGGATACCAATAAGATTATTTGTACTGTGCCAGGAAGATGGGAAGAAATAAGTAGGGAGAAGAGTAGAAATAACTCATGATCCAAAGCATTCAACATAATTTATAAAGTAATATTCCATGGGTTTTCATGGCTCCCACTCTCAGAAAGCCGTGTACAAAAAGACAGAAGCAGCTGGATGAGTTCATCAGTGCAGCACAAGAGATATTCTGTCAATGAGATTTATCCAAATGTTGAAATGTGATATGCAGTACAAATGGAGAAGACCCAAAACAAAAGTGAGAAGTATCTAGGAGTTGTTGAAGTAAATAACCTAGTCATGGCACTGTCTCTGTCATTTTCCTCAAGCTGAGCAGTTTTTGCAAACGTAAATATTACAAACAACAAAATATTCCCTTTTTGCACTATGTCAGCACCATGATGTCTATCAGTGTCCTTGAAGAAACCAAAACTGGATAGAAAATGGATGTTTTGACTGCTTGTTTGAGTGCTATTAGGCTAAATTGTGCTTTTCTGCATTTAGATGAGTAGCAAATCGAATTTTATGATCAGTTCAAATAAAAAAGATAATTCACAAAAGTTCACATTTTTGCTATCCATAGTTTGCAATGGATCTCACTCAGACTGAAGATGAGGACACTTATGGCTGTATGAACAGACACTGGAGTTCATTGTCCCCAATGTTTCCTGTTGCACTCCTCCCATCCCTCCCAATTTCATCTGATGAGGTATCCTCACCCGTGGATATATGCAGAGGCACACACATAGCCCACAGTTTGAACACACAAATACACATAGTTGCACACATCTTTTCTTCCTGATCGGATGACATCATTAACAGTCATTACTGGGACACCAGGAAGTGCAGAGATCTCCGGCTCAGAGTCTGGCTGCATGAGATCAGGTTAGCCAGCTTGAGATGAAAGATTTGAAAAGGAAAGCACCCACCAGAGCTATTTTACCTCTGGATTTCATCAATCCTTCCCTGCTAACAGAAGGCGCAATGTGATGGTAAAATTCAAGAAAACAACCCAAGCTGCCCTCATTCCCTTGCATAGTTTATATACATGGATTTTTCTTAATATTTTTACAAAAATTTTTCTTCAGAGCAGAGAATCAGTTTTCCCATGTTTTCTGTGTGAAAATCAGAAACATATTTTAAGTTTTTTGCTTTTCATGGCTTTTTTGTAAATACCAAAAAAAAGATGACTAAGTGGTGGTATGATCACATAATACATCATATTTCCAATGTTACACAAACATATAGTTTATATATTTATTCAACTCTGGTGATGAATTTTTCATTGAAGTTGGCTGATCAATGTTAATTTCATCATTTATCTATTTTAATCTTGACAGTTGAAGATAGATACAGGGCTTTTAGACCTGTGGTGAGGTTCGTGATTTTGGTTTGGTGGTGTGGGCCGGAGCCATGGCTCTTAGAGTTATAACCCTTCCTCTTCAGGCCCAGAGAAAGCTGACACAGCAGCCCTGGGTTTGTCAGTGACAGGCCCCTGGCAGGAAGCTTTCCTAAGTCCATAGACATCTCAGTAGCAGTTCATGTATGACTGTAAGTACTGTTCTTGCTGTTGGAAGCTGAGTATGATACAAGACACACAGACCTTTCTGTGGGGAGAACCTCTAGTGTTTTTTTTCTATTTTGTTTGATGTTTGTGGCTTTGTGCATGCATGCATCTATGCAATGCTACAAATGAAAGTACATGTGCATATGATTGATTCTTTTCTCTTGCCAGTTCATGTGTGTTTGCGAGTCAGGCCTCTGAATAAAAAGCATCATAAGTGAGGAGAGAAGAGTGACCCCTACTGTTAAAGAAGCTACCCACCACCTCTTTATTGTAAAATAAACAATAGCACTAAACTGAGACAAAGATTCACTCCAAAGATAAGTAAGTGAATCAAAGTTTATCATGACAGCAGATTATCACCAAACACAGCTGATGCATAAATGTAACTGAAGAAGGTAAATTATCTTCTTGTGTTTGGCAAAGAACATGGTAATTTACCCCTGGGTTGTCCTCCCAATAGATTTCACTACAGACAAAGATCATCAGTAAACATCACAGCCAGAGCAGTATATTTATGTGTTCCATCACCATGTACTTGAACTTTCTGCTTTTTTATGAATAGGGGCTATGATTGGAGTAGGGAGTGCTGGAAATCCTTTGAAAAGGGAAAACAAAAGATCTCCTCTGTTGTGATGAAGCATACCTCTCAAGAGACCGGGCCTGGGCCTGACTCAACCTTTCACACAATCGACGGCCAACAATACAACAAACCCTGCCCTTGCAGACCTACTATTGTCCTGGAGCACGCCACAGCTGTGGAGAATCACATTTAGGTGTCAGAGGCAACAAATGTTTCTTTAATTGGAATAGTGGTATTAGCTCATGTTTCCTCCTTATGCTTTATGAATCCCCTGTGCCTATTGTTTGGAAGTTCGCGTTGACGTCGCCTTGGCGGCCCCAGATAATTGAGAGAGTGTGTGTTTGGACCAAGTTCAAGAGGAACTAGTGGGTCTTGAATGTGTGTGTATGTATGTATATGTATGTATGTGTGTGTCTGTGCGTATATGAAAAACTATACGTGCAGGATTCTACACTACATGCGTGTCCATTATTTTTCTCTTATTTACATTAAATATTTTGCATCTAATTTATACTTAATCAGCCTGAACACTCTGTTTCTGACACTGTGATTAGGTGACCCCTGCTCCCTAATCTGTCCTGCAGGCAGATTATATCTGCACAGTGGTGAGTATATTTGCCCAGATTTGTATTGATGCAGTTATGAATATTAAATGGATTTTCAGTTTCATATGCTTAATATCCAATACATTTGAACTTATCCTTTTTTTAAAAACACATGATTCAAAACATGTTGTTTGCCATTGAGTTTTGTGGCATGTAATCAGCTTTACATTTACAGTGCAGAGCAAAGGCAGACAAAAATACATAAATAAAAAACAATACAGGAAATGAAATATTAAAGTTGCTAAATCTCAGATGTGTTTATTAAGTTTAATTCTAGAGTCAATCCCTATTGGGCTGATAAGTACCACATTTTTTGCACTCTCTTTATCTTTCATAATCTGAAGAGATAAGATTACTGGTAATCTAGGGCATCAAAGACACGCCAATCCCTTTCCTAATGTGGGATCTTAACACTGGATCAAGACAACTTGCCAAAATCCAGGTCACAAGTGAGGATGAGAGATTAGTAAAATAAAGAATTCTCTATATCCCAACTTTCACTTATTCAATGATTGTGAATAGACTGCATTTATATAGAATTGTTCCAGTCTTGTTGACCACCTTAAAGCAGTTTTACATACACACATATTTTAACACAACACTTCTTAGCATATGCACTGTTTTTCTTTATCATACACTTTGGAGCTAAATTATGGTTCACTGACTTGGCCAATGGCACTTCAAGATGTGACCTGGGAAAGCCTTGGCTCGACCCACAGATTTTCCAATCAACAGACAACCTTAAGAGATACCCCCTTTATTCAATCTATATGTCCCCAATGTATTGTGCTTAGTGAATGTTTTTACACTGGCAAGGATAGACATAATACATGGGTTTATGATAAATAACAGAAACTCAGTAATTATTATTTTGTCTATTAGTTTGTTTTTAAAAGAATGAACATAATACAGAGAGTTATTTAACATTGTTTCATTTGTAAAATATTTATGTCTATCAAGATTATTTAGATATGATTAGTTAGACATGTAGACATGTTCAAAATAATTCAGATAACTCAGACAAATAGTTTCCCCTAATGTCTATTAGAGCTGCACATATAGCACAAATTAGTCATATTGTATATGTGCATTCTTTTTATGTTTATTGTTATTTGATTATATCATATCTTGTCTTATCTTATGTTATAGTTTGACCAATTTTTAGGTTGAATTTAAAGTCATTAGAAAATCAATTAAACATATAGGCAAAAAAGAAGGAAAACCATGTTTGAGAGTGGACAAAAGAAGTGCAGTGTGTTTTCTTGCATCATGAGAGAACAGGTGCTGGTCCCTGAGATCAGTGTCAACTGGGGATTATTGCATGTGTTGTTGAGGGATTGTGAATGCAACTCAAGAATTACTGTCATAGGAACTAAGATTACAAATATGGATTAGGAGCATAAGATGCAGATAGTGCTAAATTCACAAGGTAATCTGTCAGTATGACTTGAAAAAAATTTTCCTTATGTGAAAACAGTAATAACATAGCTTTGTGTGTGTGTGTTTGTGTGGACTTGCATGTTTGTGCCTGCATATAAGTAGTCAGGATTATGGATGCACTTGGTAGTAAATTTATATAAAACAAATGAAGTAATTTGGAATACTTTCTCTTTGGTAATAAGAAATTAGTTTTTACTTCATAGTTTGTGTGAGTGGTTTCAAGAAACATAAATGCCAATGTTTTACTCTGAACAAAGGAGCTAATAAGTGATATTATATAAATATATACCCTAAATAACAGCTTTTAGTTCCTAAACTTAACTGAAAAGTGAGAAAAGCAATGGACTGTGAACACACAAAAACTACAATGCCCACATAAAACAAAGGGCAAAAAGAATTGCCACCTACTAATGTGAAATTCAGATCTATAGTCCAGCGGTTGGCAAGTTTAGTCCAAGACAACTGCAGTTGTGCACGTTTTTGATGTTCCCCTGTTTCAACACATCTGATTCATCTGAATGAGTCACAGAGCAGAACTTGATAGGTTGTTGGATCCATTTGATTTGAATCAGGTGTGTTAGGCAGAGAAACATCTAAAACCTGTGGCTTGCTTACCCCTGTCCCAGTCAAAAGTCAGATAGTTTGTAAAGCTTGGCAACAGATGTCCCAGTGCACTGCATTTTCGGATAGCAACAACATATTGACTGGCCACAGTCCAAAACAAAATAGCACAGCGCTCCTGCCCTTCATACTTTAACATGCTGCTTACGCAACTGTATTACACTACAAATCAGTTTGAAATCAAAGAGATACATGGAAATCAGACACAAACAATTGTGATATTTAGAATAATGAACAAAATTGGAAAAATAAATTGATATGACACATCTTAACAATGATAAAAGAAAAAAACTTGATCCAATAACCTTAATATCCGTTGCATTTCCAGATGTTTTTACCCATCTTGAATGTGGTGAAAGTGCCTTTATCACTATGTATTTCTAACAGCTGATATCAAGACATCCATCTTCTTTTTAAATTGGACAAACACTTTAATTTATTTCCAGGCAGAGAAACAGTTAGAGACCACATAGCGTCATCGAGGCAAAATAAGCCATTTCTAGATACAATCACTTTACATTGTTGTTAAAAAAAAAAAAACATGCCTCACCTTTGGTCAAATTTCACCAAATCCGTCCATGACTTCCTGAATACTCCTGCTAAAGATCAAACCAAACCAAATACAAATAGTAATGATATTCCCCCCCCTGACTGTTGAATGAACCAATGTTTTCACTAATTCCATGTCTTTCTTAAATAGATCACTGCTATTTCTCTAGTATACTTTATGGCCTGCTTCCTATGCTTTGTACTCCATTTCCAGTAGAGAGAGCATGCTTCGTATTTTCTGGTGCATGTGTGAAAGGGCAACGCTGGACAATGTCAATAACCAGGGTGCACATAACACTTTTGGTCTTCTTCTCAGGGGGGGAACCCATAGGGTTGTTGCTTGGTCCTCACATTTTAGATACATTGTTTCCTTAACACACCTCACAGGAGGAACAAAATAGAGGGATGTGTGGATAATGTGACATATACTTTAATTTCAACTGAAAATGAAGAGAAGCCACACAGCAGAATCTGATCTGTACTTTAAAGCGAGGGTGTCACTTCGTGTAACTTAATGTTTTTTTTCACATGGACTTATCAATTCCATCAATTGAAATCGATGTGCCTTGTCATCAGTCGAACTTTACTTTCAACATCGCGTTATTTCGATTTTAATTTACCGATTTTTCAACTGCGTTGTTTACGAACGACAAGGCCATCGCTCTGCAGTGGATTCGGGATCGATCGGGATTCTTCGCCAGATCCGTGCGCCGGGGCGCGGCCTCAGTGTTGGAACCGCAGGCCA
>JAOXYM010000020.1:12106842-12118069 GCA_028567055.1 Leptatherina wallacei | reverse complement strand
GGGTGTGCTTCGGCTTCTAAAGATTAAATCGGGCCAGCGGGCACCGCACACGGCAAGTAAACATTACAGGAATCTTCAGCCCAAAAATATAGAAAATAACGATTTTGTTTTACTTATTTCTCAGTATTCGCAGGTGCTAAGGTTTTGTAATTTTACAAGTATTAGCATCTGGGCCATACTTTAATTTGAAATACTCAGATTTTACTGACCCCCTTGCTTTAAAGCCTTGTAACTTTCTAATAACATGACTGTGTTTCAATTAAATGTCCAAATATCTACTTTTAGTTTTTAGTCAGCTAGAGTGGGATTTTCACAGCGTATTCTTCACCACATCTCTGTGCATTCATCATTTGGTTGTAGCCAGCTGAGTTCCTGCAACCACTTTACTGAGAACACGTGCTTCTTTTGCAGGTTAGACTCAGTCTGGAATTCCTCTGGAGGTGGAGGAACACGAAAGTATTTGCTCAATGGAGCTTCTTTGACATTTTGACAACTATCTAAAACAATGGCTTATGTAACTGAGTAGCTTGACCAACCTGCTGTCAGACACTCATTAATAAACACTTTTAGCTGCTCTAATCCTAACATTTTGGAAGACAACTGAACCATTCTGACAGAAGAATGATAATTATTATTCATTGTTCATTATTCAGGAGGTTAGCTCTTCTTCGGAGCATCTGGTGCCTTTTTATTTTTGTTTCGTTTTTCCTGTTGGGAGATGTGTGCTGCCCTCGACAGGTCATAAGATGAACTGCATTATGAACCGCACAGTAGCCTAATAAGCCTATCCAAATCTAACCAAATCTAAGGTATGCAAATGAGCATTGCAGCATCTCATCCAGTGTGCATTTTTTTTATTTTGGTATCCCACGATCACTTGCACACCACTTATGTGTACCTCTGTCTATAACTAATGATGGAGATATTGTTCAAAGTTCATGTGTGTGTGTGTGCTTGCTGATGTGTTTCACCCCTTCTTTTGACTGTAGTTGTACATCTGAGGTTTTGCTTCCTAAAACTAATGTAATCAGAGCATAGAGAGTGTTTTGGTCTCACTGTGTGTGTGCATAACAGTAGGTGTGGAAGAGCTGTTGGGAGAGAATTCATTAGTGAGTAGACAGGTAGCTAGTGTTACACTCCACTAGTGAAAGTCAGCAGCTTGAGCTGTCCTGCACTCCACTCTCTCTGTTTCTGATTCCCTCTCTGGGATAGCAGTAAAGCTACACCAGGCTGGATGACATTTCCAAAGACAGCAGGCCACTGATTAGAAAATGGTCTGCACTGAAACAACAGCCTCCGATCTTTATCTAAGTTTAATGTCGTCGTCCCCCTCCCCACCTACCCCTTTGTCTCTCTCTCTCTCTCTCTCTCTCTGCAACCTTGCTATCTATCCGTCTCAAAGGCCTGTCTCTCCTGGGAGCCAACTATAAGTACTCCATCAGGCAAACCGCATTAGTGTAATTTTGTCCCAGGAAATTAGCAGAGCAGAGCGGCGCCAATTAGAAGTCAATAGCTGGCTTTATTAATCGAGCTAGCCATCGCAGTTGATTAGATTAAGTTGAGCCTGAGCTCTGCCCGTGTGTATGTGCGTGCGTGTGCATAACTGTCTTTGTGTGTTTATTTATCAGTGTTTGTGTGTCTGTATTTGGCTTGTGCATACTTAGCTGTGAGTGCGGCCTCGTGCAGAGAGCGGCAGGTGCTGCTGACTTGCTGATCCTGTCTCATTGTGACTGTCTGCGGCTCTGTTAGAGCCCAGTAATATGTTGATATTGACCCGCTTCGACTGCAGGCACTTATAAGACACACTGCAGTGGGGTGTGGAGCTACTGGCATCAGTTTATTCAGTTACAAGCCAACCAATTTGATAAATTAAACAGACATTATTACATTAACTATTGTATTAATATAGCTGCAATTGTGGACCACAAAAGGAGCATAATGTCCTTTTAGCATGGTGTAAATCAAAACAAACAGGGGATATTTTCATATGAAATTGTCCTTATATAATATATACTTGATTCTTTAATGTTTCTGTTTCTGGGATTATTTGGAAAAACATTTCTAGCCACATAATCGACATAGATTAGTGGATTTACAAACCATCATTTCCATGATATCTGTTTATTGTTTGTATTTGCACAAATTTAATAAGTCAAATAGACATTTGCAGTTATTGGAAACACTGATTTTACATATTTGTATTGATGGTTTGCATCAGTAGCCCACTGTTTTTCTTCTTTATCCTTTACAAACAGGAAACATGACTTTTTAATCATAAAACCCTATTTAAGTCATGTGTTAAGGCACTTTAGGCTTTTTGTAAAACACTCCACCCCATTTTACATGAATACTGACAAGATAATCTTATAAAACAGTACAGAACTTTTACATGTGCATGTTGTCATCTTTATTTTTCTTGGACAAGGTGGAATTTCTAAACCTGGCTCAACCATTAGAGCCCTTGTGCCTGAATTACAGGGTTAATGTTTTGATTTCAGGCTACTGTTTCTTTTGATGGTGTCATTGCCCCAGTATGCAGTGAAAACATATCACCTTATAGTCCCAGAGGTATCATGGGATTTGAGTTGTAAATTTCTTGCATTAAGCTAGCAAGCAAGCCAAGGATTATTATCAAGGTTATAGTAAGGGTCAGTAGAACAATGTCAGTTTAAGTTTTCTCTTAATAAAAACATTCCTGTACTTAGCATCTCTTTACTGTTTATCAGAAAAAAAAACACTGATTAAAAATTGAAGTCAGTTTTTGGGTGATTACATTTCTGCTAACACAAATGTAACCGTTTTACAAGCTGCAGTGACTGGGCTTGGATTTGACAGCTTAGGTGGCATTATCCACGGATACTCTGGCACAAATGGGAAAATATGCATATATCCCCTGTTATATCCTCTTGGTAGATCTTCTACATGCGGATTAAAGTGTGAATTTCCTATGTTATTTCTGCCCCTGCCCATATGTGTAATCTCAAAATCTAATCCTTCACTGAAAATCTTTCACAAACTTGTCTTAATCCATGTGGCATATCTTCTGGCTAACACCTGTTCCTGAAGGAGTACAAGGGAGAGAGGCTGAGGAGAGAAAGGAAGCTCAGGGAAAACACAAACTGAACATTGTCAGATGAACTGCTATATATATTTTTGTATAGATTGAATTATATTATTGTGTTTGGTCTATGTCTCTTTATATATATAATATTGTTATCTGACTATTTACCAATGTCTCTGTTCTTCATGAAGACATTTTTGTAAGACCAAAGCTTTAATAGAATACACATAAAACACATGTTATTCATTAACTTGGATATAAAATACTTGTTTAAAATTATTTAGAAATAGCAAATAATTTGAAACAATGCTGTGGCTTTCTCTATACAGAGGTAAAAGATCTAATCACATTTCACTGCTGCCACTGAACGAAGGGTTTTGAGTGTTAAATTTCCAGTTGAAATCACTTGGAAAACCAAGGCCCCTGGGTGTCTTTGAAACATTGAGTTAGAGAACCACATAATGATCAACACCACCAAAACCACAGTAACCCCACTCCCACTAGACATACACACCCACCAACACCAGCTTCCATCTCACCAACAGTGGCTACCTCTTAAGCCAATCTGCAGATCCATGCAACATCGTATTTCAAACACAGCTGGCACTATTGAACTAGAATTTATTTTGAACTGCTTTTAAAGAGGACAAAATGAGTATTTTCACACCAATGCAACCCATCATTCAATCCAGCTACAGACATGTTAGCATGACTGAGGCCCCCCAAACAAAATCTGGCTTCATTGGCCCAGAAAGGACAGCTCCCCCTGGGCCATTTCTGAGAGGCTGGTGGCTAAGTTGCTCTGACAGCTACATGCTTTAACAAATGCAGTTCCCATCCAGTGAAGCAGTGTCTTTGTGGGTAGATAAACTAAAGAGAGTTGGTATGGCTACAGTTACATGGGTTAGAGGGTAGCAAAAGGTGACTGTGGGTAGGTTGTCGCTAACTGTAGCTTCTGGATAGAGCTTGTCTACTGAGATTGAGCTGATTATAATTATGACTGGCGACCTCATAGATACTATGTAAGCACAGGGGGATGCTAGCAGGTTAATAAAGTTCACTGATCTGTAACAGCACGGGCATAAATTTGTCCTTTAGGTAGCCTTTCTATTTTGTCTTTGTATTGCTATGTTAGTAAAACTGGAGCTTGAAGCCTTAAACGCTCGCTTTGCTGGAATGGCTCAATCACCATAAACCCCAAAGGGGATTTGTAGGCAACACACGCCAGAGTTTATAAATTCTTTGGCAACCACAATCAGTTGTGAATTATGCCAAGATCTTTACTAAATGGTGGCAGTCTAACACCCCACCTTCAGATTGGCTTACCAGGCACTTCAGTTTAAAATCTAATCAGAAACAACAATAGCTTTCGAGGGAAGCAAAGCATTTCATATTAATCTCCCTTGTGTCAGGTGGACTCAGTGCCAACTGGACTCAAAGGACTGGCGGGAAAGCAGGTAATGTTGCTGACTGAAAAAACAGTCTTGAGTTACAAAGTAAACCTGAAAAAACTGATCAGTGGTGTGACAGGGAAATTGTTACTGAGCATTTGGAGACGTAGAATTGAAATGTTTCTGTTGGGGAAATGAAAGATTGTGGACAGGTTTTTATAATAGAGTTAAAAAGGAGTTAGTCTCTTGTCAGTAGCTATGTTTACATGGACATATATTTCATCTATCCGATTGAAATCAATATGATCAGAGATTGCAGCTGACACGTTGACATGGACACTGGATAAAGTGATCTGATGAGTTGTATTTACATGATGAACAGATTTAATACAATCGTAGTGCTTTTGACATGTGCAATGCCTACTAGTTTGGAAAAATAAGGGTTTTCTTTTTTTAAATTTTGAACCTTTTGACTGTCAAACTCTTTCAGTTTCCAACTAAAACGTGCCCTCCACAGTTCCATTCTGTTTTGCTCGGGCCATTTTTCAAGTTTTTCCTGAAACTCATTACGTCATGTAACCCACATGTGGTTCAAGCATGCGCAGAAACAACATTCACCACAGAAACGATCGCAGTGAATGTATACATGTTTATTTTTTCTTGATTATTTAAACCACCCATCTCGATCAGATTGATATTTATTTCCGATCAAGGACGATCGGATCAGCTGACATGTTTACGTGGCTCGTTTTTATTCTGATTGGATATTCGATCAGATCGAAAGTGCTCCATGTAAATTAGTGACATATGGTGATACAATTATCCTAATCTAAAATCCTTACATAGAACAATTATGGAGATGTATACTGAAGAGTTAAGAACCAAATAACTACAATTTATATCCCCTTCTGAATAATCAAAGTGACATTTTGTTATTTTATAGAGAGATTGCTACTAACCATTACCACAAATCAGCCTCTCTAAAATGTAACATTGTGGTGGAACATTTAAGCTTGTGCCCTCTTCTCAAAAATCCCCCAAATCTGACAAAGAGTCCATTCCCTGCCCAACCCCAACAAACAGGCCTATTCACACCAGCTACATCATGTGAAGCATTGCAGAGATATGACCAGTTGCTAACCTCCTCACTGTAGAGTTGAATGTGCCTCAGGAGAAACAGTGTGAATGAATAAAACCCAGCGTGAATAAACAAAATCATAATCCACGGCTTTTTAACACAGTACTCATAGAGTTGTTGATACTCCTAATTCCCTCCGTTCCTTCATGAGACGGGGTGAGGACACGCAAACATAAAGAGAAACATAAAGAGTGGAATCAGACTAAATTAAATTTGTCTGTCAGTGCTGCTGACTGTTTAAAAGATCTTACAAACAAAATGAGAAACTATTTCCACCCCATTCAAAACACTGCACTGTGGAGACACAAGGGAACATAACTTTTTGAAGAAGTTTCACAAACTCTTTCTTCCTTCTCCTTTCCCATATCATTTAGCCAAAATGTCTCCCCTCTCTTCTTAGTTTGATGGCCTTTGGGCCCCACTCTCATAAATGTATCTGTTATGTGTGTTTCTGCCAGAAAAACAACCCATGTTAGGCTTCACCCGTGATTGAAACTGTTACGTGTCAGGTCTTGTCTTGCTACTTATCTGTCACTGCAACCCTGCTCTGTGTTTGCAGGTGGTTTGGAAAGATGTACCTCAGTAACATATTTTCTGTTCAAGCATGACTTGCACAACAGAGAGGTCAGCCATCAAGATGACCCCGAATTTCAAACACAACAAAATACAAAGATGGTTTTGAAGCTTTCTCACCTTGGGGCTAAATGGTCAGACATCCATTCTCAGCAATTATCATGTAGCTGAGGAGCAAGGGAAAATGATTTTACAAGAAATTACAAAAAAACCCTGTAGGTTTGGGACATTTTTTAGTCATTACAGGGAATACATTGTTTCTGTTATGCATTAGTACAGTATATAGTTTGTCTGAAAGTAATTGAAAAAAAAAAGAAACCGAAGCCAAAGTTCAGAAGTGTCTCTTCCGTGTTCACTATTTTCAAGGCTGTAAATCATGTTTGTGATGGGGCTTTGAGAAGCTGGAATGTGAAAGCATGACAGTGATGGAGACGAGCTGCCAGACAGGGCGTCAGGTAGCTGCCACGCAGAGTTGATCAGCACTGCGTCATGCCGAGAGGCCCGGCCTGTGACGTGCCGTGTGGTCCAACAGGTTATGAAAGCAGGCACGATGGTGTTGGGGTGACAAGAAGCAGGGGCTGTCAAGAGGAAGATGCGAGGACAAGATGTCATGTTCACCATGTCCACAAGGCGCCACCAACTTTGATTTTATACTACAGAGGCAGCTGTAATAGGATCTCTGATTGTTGTGTGAGTGTATCGCATCTCAAGGATGTAGAGTCGCCGGATATGTGTATGTGTACATCTTTGTGCAGAAAGCAGCTGATCGAAAAATTTCTCACACATAATGCAAACACAAATTTTCTGAACTTTGACTTATGAAACCTTTCTGCAAGACAGTGGCTTTGTTGTTCTTTCAGGAGATTGAGTAAATCCTTGGGTAATAACGCATCACATTGCTGGCCATTAGTTCATTCATGGGATAAGTGAAGTGATGGGCATAATATGAGCTTATCTCAGAGTTCATGTTGTTCTCTGTTCTTGCAAAGCCTGAGGTACCACCTCTATACAAATTTGGCATTAAACTAATCTTGAAGGCTCTTAAAATTGTTTTGCAAAGTGTTAGCAGCAAAACTATAAATTTGTTAGTTGAAATTCAGCAAGTTGCTCAAAGTGGGGTTTTTTTGTGGTTGTTGTTATTTTGTTAAATAAAAATCTCAATATTTTGATAAGTTGAAAAAGATGTCTTTATTCTAAGAGCAGGACCTCAAAGGCAGCATTCAAACAGTTTGTATTCAGCTTCCCTGGGGGCTTACAAGAGCAGGAATGGCAGGAGAAAACAAATTGATGTCACTCTGCAGATGTGAGGTCTCTGAACAAACTGGGATAGATGGATTTAAAAGTAGTTGGAGTGACAATCAATAGATAAATTTGTAAAAAAGTCTACATTTTGATTCAGTGTTGTTTTAACAGATGTGCTGGCATTGCAGTGGTGAGATCATTAAGTAGTTAATCATAATTATTTTATAGAGCAGCAAAGAAGCTGCTGCAACAAAAGTCAGTAGAATGCACTCCTTTGCAATGTCATTAAAATCTAAAATGAGTGGGCTGCACGGTGGTGTGGTGGTTAGCACTATTGCCTCACAGCAAGATGATTTCTGATTCAAACTTAAGGGAGGCCTTTCTGTGTGAAGTTTGGATGTCCTCCTTATCCATGTATGGGTTCTCTCCAGGTCCTCCAGCTTCCTTTCACAAAACATACATCTCTAAATTCTACCTTTGAGTGATTGTTTGTCTCTCTCTTGGGCAGTGGTTCCCAAACTTTTTGAGCTACGGCCCCCAGGATAATGTTTGTTGGGTGTTCGAGACCCCCCTCCCCGCAAAAACTG
Source organism: Leptatherina wallacei (assembly GCA_028567055.1). Lineage (NCBI taxonomy): Eukaryota > Metazoa > Chordata > Actinopteri > Atheriniformes > Atherinidae > Leptatherina > Leptatherina wallacei. Next base: position 12,110,077 of record JAOXYM010000020.1, on the reverse strand, counting down.
TGCGACGTATTAAATGGGTCATCCTGCTGCCATCCTCTAAATGTAAGGCTTGAAAACTGTCAGAATCTTCATAAATAAGGAGAAAAAAGTGGTTTTTGGTGGATTTGGTTCACCACTGTAACAAAGCATCTACATGCCCAAAATCAGCTTCTCTCACCGAGATAACGGCAAATTTGGATTTTTAATACGGCATCAGTAATGACTTTGCTTTTAATGCATTAAAAAAAAAATTACGCATTTTTTCCACAGATTAATCTCTTTGCATTAACATGTGATTTTGACAACCCTGATAAAAATCACAAATTTATTTGATAAATGTCAGCTATCTTTTCTTAACAATGATCTATGAAACTATCTTGGCACCCCTGTGGGGTTTGGGACCCCAGTTTGGGAAAGGCCGCTACAGGGTGTATGGATGTAAAATGTCATCTTTCTTTTCATTATATTGTTATTGTATTTAATCTGACCTGCATAGTGAAGCAGGTCAGATCAAATACAAGCAGTTTACACAAACTACATAAAAATATGTGGGTCTTTACTTTTTTTTTACTCCAATTTTTTTGTCTAATGGCTGATGTGATCCTCCAAGGCATGGATGATGCTAATCTTTGAAAAATGATGGAGAGATTTTTCTTCACATTCTTCAGCGAAGACTCTTTCACCTGCTCTTTGCTAGAGGGTTTTTTGTTTGTTTGTTTTTTTCTCTATGAATGTTGAATATTCTTATTTCTATGAATTCAGCAAAGAATTGTGAGACAAAGTGTTCAATTTATTGATATGTGTTTGGGTACGAAATTCAATTATATACATCTTTAAAGCATAAACTCACATCACAGCTTCGCAACCCCACTTCTTTCACTCTTGGGTTGTGTTGTGATTTATGAGTCCAGCAAATATGGATTTATATATTTTTAGTGTCAAGTTATGTCATGTTAAGTGTGATCCAGCGTCCAACCACTGAAAGACAAGTTGTGTTATCAGGACCATCTGATGGACATATGGGAGAAGTAAAGTCATCAAGGCCCTCAATTGATCACTGCACCTTGGGGCAATGTTTAAGGCGCTGTGTGAACTTTCTGATGAGGGCGTCCTCCTCACTGCTTGTTCTTGTGATGCTTGTCAGCACGTAGACTTCATGCAATTCATCACAACTGGATAATTGCTTTACAAGGAAGCCATGCACAACCAGACAATACATGCAGAGATTTGGGGACAAACACAAGCAGTGTTCGCACACAGAAAAACCCCACCCTTTCCTAGCCCTTTCATGCCCTGCATTAGTGTTTACCTAAAACCCATCCCTTTTTAAATCACAGCCTGCTGCTGACTGAAAAGTTTAATGATAGCTGCAGGGTCTTATGAATTTGTATCTGCTATTGGTGGTAATGCCTCTCTCTCTCTCTCTTCAAGTCTTTCCCCATCCTGTCTCTGAAGGATAAGGGTTGAAGTCACGGTCAGGACCCCTAAATGAGGCTGTCGTTTCTGTCTTTACTGCAATCACAAGACCTACTTTTGAGAAGTGTTGGTGCAAGGTCAGATGACGTACAGCAGAAGCATGACACTGTTCAGTGCCAACAGCACACACACACACAAACACTGTGCTCTACATATCTGCTAATATTTAAGTGCTACAGCATCCAGTCATGTGCATACCCATATCAGATTTCTCACTAATCAAATCACTGACAGCTCCTTGTATCCAAACTAGTTATGCAAGTTCATCTATAAAGTGGCTTAATTATTTTATTGATAATGAACTGTTTATGCCAGCTTGAAGAGTCTTTTATGGAGATTTGATGCAGCCTGCTGGAAGTTAATACTGTTTAAACAAATAGGTTGCGCTTCAACTGTTCTTTGATGTTGCTTAAACTGCCCCAAGGTTTCAGATATGGCTCCACATACTGTTTGTGTCATCATGTCATATTTGCACTGCTGACTCCATGTCAAACAACCTGAAGAATAGAATGGGAGATGAACAGAGCAAAACCAGAGTAAATTAATCTGTCTCAGACTGCATCATGTAGTAACAGACAGGGTATCAATATTTACAGACACTCCCCACATTTAGACAGCATTCATGTCAGAATGAACAAACAGTCCTCACTGCACAGGTAACGTCCAGCCCACACACTACACTACACATTCACACGGGCAAAGACATAGACTCTTTCTTTCCTCTTTCCTGCCACACAGACACACTCTGCCCTGAAACAAAGGCACAGGTAAAGCTTGACAAAAACTGTCTATGGATCTTTTGAGTCATACACACACACCTACACACTAACTGCTGTCTACATTCACCCTGCAATTATCTCCTCACAGACCTAATTCTGGCAGTTAAGTGGCTGGCTAAAAGCATGTGTACACAAACAGGGCCCGACAGAAAGGTTGTGCATGTCGTTTATCTGTCAGCTCTGTCACACACCTGATAGATAGCCATCACTGAGTTTGAAAGGGACCAATTCAATCTGACCTTACAGGTGAGTTGAGCTACAGACATAATGCATGCTTGAATGAATACATACTTACTGACAAACAAACATGCAGAAGCAAAAAAGCTGAATACATATCAAACTGGCAGTTGTGGAAATAAAGTGAAAGTTAAGTTTTACTTTTAAAATTTGTGCTGTCATCATTTCTAAAATTTGTTTATCTGTTTGAAAAATCTATACAAGCATGAGTGTGAGCAATGTCATTTAATCTCAAAACAGTTTGGTCACTGTGAAAAAATTTTCATTCATTCATTTTCTGTACCGCTTAGTCCAATTCAAGGTTGTGGGTGGGCTAGAGCCTATCTCAGCAATAATCAGGCAAGAGGCAGGGTACACGCTGGACAGGTCGCCAGTCCATCGCAGGGCCTGAAAGAATTTTGTGCTGTAAATAAAAGTTATGGTTGTTCCTGTCAGTTAAGGCTATAGAACTGTGCAAATGTCTTGAACCACTCAATCAACCAACCTGTTGCCTCTACTCTCTACATATGTTCCAGGAAAAAATGGTCCTTTGATATGTTGCCTATTGGACAAAGCAGTGGTTCAGCTCTTAAGCGGCTTTACAAAGATATTCTTCTTAAAATGGTCAGGTACAATATTGGACATCCAGTGAATGAAAAACCAGCAGATGCTGAAACACCGTCAGAAAGTTTTGAGAAATATTGCATATGTAACCTGTGGCACCTGGTGGTTGGTGACTGCACCTCTGATTGGAAGAGGAGTGCATAAAGACAGGAAGTGTGGGG
>JAOXYM010000020.1:12086906-12100408 GCA_028567055.1 Leptatherina wallacei | reverse complement strand
TATTTAAATCAATTTCTGTCTGTGGGTCGTTTTTCTAGTTTAACTTCTTTAAATCCTAACTTAAAATCAAAAGTGTTAATTTTTTAATAAAATTTTGAAATAACAAGTGATACACCGATTTGATGTAGTACTTCTGTTCTTCTCACCAGGTGAAAACTCACTGCTACCCCCTAGAGGCCCGGAGCACCTCCGTTGTGTGAATGAATATGCAGTGTTTTCCTCCTGCAGCTGTTTTTGTTCATGCAGCGTTTTCTTCATGTAGATGTTTTTGTTAATATAGCATTTCCGTCTTGCATTTGTTTTTGTTAATGTTGCATTTTCTTCTTGCAGTTTTTGTTTATGCAGTGCTTTCCTGTTTTTGCAGCGCTTTTTTGTATATGCAGAGCGTTTGCACCTGTCGGCCACCGTATATTTCTCATCATTCCTCCATACTCCTAATATGGACTGTATTTCTCAATAAAGCAGTGTTTGTACCCTGTGGTAAGTATTTCTAAGATTTAATCAAGGCACCAGGGACATCTTTACTAAGGGATGCCGACTGGAGAATCTAACACTCTAATAATGGGAAAAAAATACTCTTAGTGATATTTCAAAATGCAGAATGAACAAGTAAATCCATCGTATGAAAAAACATACTTGTATTATTCTTTGATATTTCTAGACATGCGTAGTGTAGAGTCAGAAATATATGTGTTCTCTTATTTCAACCCCTGTTCCACCTTGTCACCACTTTCCCTCATTGCCCGCCTTCACTGGGTCATCTCCATGTTTGCATCAACTCACGTCTTGCAGTTGAACCATCTCCCTAAAATCAACTCAAAAGAACTTTTCACCTCCAAATTCCTTCCAGAGACATCCGCTACCTCGTGGTGCATTTCTCAGAGAAAACACATTCATATTTGATTCGTGTATAGAGTAGAAATGGCAGTAATGTCTCCTGTAATTGTGATGAGGGTAATCAAGCAGGCTTTGATGGGCAAACGGTTGGAAGCATGCTACAGCAGTGTGTCAAGAGTAATATTACTTTTGGCAGCTACATCACATTTCTCTAAAAAGCTTTTCTTTGATTTCCAGGCAAAAAGCTCAAGAGAATCAGAAGACATTTTGATCAATTTTCTTTTGTTTCCCAACTTTTTTGCTATAGAGGAGAGAAAAATGTTTAACTGCTGACAAAAGGTTGTTGGGTATTCCTAAAATGTATTGGTCTTATATTTGGAATGGTTTGATGTTTCATGTTTTGGTTGAAGGCTGAATTAAGGTGTTTGAACAAATACTTAACATTTCAAGTTGTTGTTCCATGTTTCAGTTAAGATTTTTTAAATCTCAGTTATATCCTGTCAACCTATATTTACTTTTGCTTTAAAAAGGGAGAACACTAGTACTTACACAGCTATAACTCTAAATACCAGCATGTTCAATACACGGTTGAAACAAAAGAGTCAATGCAGCATTGTTATCAAAACATATTAGAGGCTGTGGAGAATCTAGTTGTAAGACAGCATAATATTGAAATTATCACTATATAGCCACACATGGAAACTACTTTATTTTCTCTATATCTGTGCTTTTTCTTTCTAGTTATTCATTTTAACTTAGATTTGGCTTGGCTGCCTTGTATGGAGCCATTCTTTGATTTGGTCAAAAAATCAAAAAGCCAATTGTGTGTTGTTAAAATAAAGACATTTACCCAGGTGAAAAAGGTCCACTCTGACTTGGAGAAGGGAATAAGGGGGGAAAATTACTGTAATATGTCATGTAATTGCAACACGTGTGAGATCAAGCGAGTTTTGATGGGCTGACTTTGGAAGTGCTCTCTATTCACATGTCAGGAGGGATATTACATTTGGCAGCCTTGTCAAGTATTTTGCAAAGCTTTTCTCAGATTTTCTGACAAAAAACCTGCTCCAGTTTTTCTGACAACATTTGCACCCATTTCCTCCTCCATTCAGAATTAGAAAAGGGGGCCTTAGCTTGGCAGATCTTTAAGACACAACTTGTTTTGATTTGGGATGGGGATTAAGGGGAAATCAAAGAGAATCTACTTCATTGGCTTTTCTTCTTCCTCTACAGGCACTGTGTTAATTTGAGCCAATCTTTTTAGACAAAGTTTTCAAAGTTAAGAGTTTAATTTTTAAAGTATGTTACACACAGGTGGCATATCCTGTGTACAGAAATATATGCCCATGGATTTTTTTTATACATGTAAGTTTTTGGCCTGCATGGTGTTTACAGGACCCAATCTCCCTCTAATCAAAAGTGACACCCGACCAGAGGCCCCTCAAGCCCCTCACTAATTCCACTCTCACCAGCAACCTTGCTCCACCTTCCTTCCACCAAGCTGACAGGGGCCAGACCGGAGCTCCAATCATTTAGCTCTGATGGTAAATAGCTTCCAGAGCTGTTCCAAGCTTCTTATTTCACAACCAGAAACTGGTGAAATTAGACGAGCTGAAAAAGCAGAATAGAGGTCATCCCCCCTCTCTCACAAATACACACTTATATAGATTAGAGCAACCGCATGTATCCGCTGAGATGAAAACTAAAGTGCAGTGATAACCATTCAATTTAATGCCATCTAATATATTTAAGTTTCAAGACAAACCGGGAGGAGGAGAGGGTTCTGGCCTTAGCACATTCAGGATAGCTCACAGTGTAGGTCTTTAAAATCGCTTCCACAAGAGATCAGGTGACTTCTTATTACCACTTATTAAAGTCACACACAACTGCTATGAAATGTTTTGTGGGAGCTCTTTCATGTGTGGATTAATCCATTTTATTGCTATATTTGTCTGGTCCAGCACTGAGTCCGGTGGACAACTAGATGTCCATGTCTTCTTCTCACTTGTGAAAGTCTGACATAACCTCATCAAGGTCATCCACCCTGCCCTAATATCTGAAGGATGTCAAACACAGATAACAAAAATATTATAATATATGACTTGACACCACAAAGTTGTCATAATATTGCCTTGACACATGATCAGCTATGGATCAAAATATTAGCTGAACTTGCACAGACTTTGAAAGAGTAAGTTAAACTATCACTGTTCTCTGGTAAATCCAGCTTCAATTTACATGTTTAAATGGAAATCCAATGAAGCCATTAAAAACAGGGTTGTGATTGTAGTGGTGAAGAACAGTCCTGATTTGTTAATGTGTCTCCCCAAATCTGCATTATTATGTTTGTTTGTTATTTGTTGTTGTTTTTGTTACCTCAAATTCTTTTAAAGGCAGATTATAATATAGTAATCAAAACTCATTATTCATCACTCAAAAGTTCACAGCCTTAATTATGCCTAACTTTGATCCCTAGTACGATTATAATGGACAGCTCACATAAAAATGTAAATTCCTAAGACCAAAAAAAGTTAATCAAAGGTTGTGAAGTTAGACTTTTTGGAGAATGAATTTGGTTTATGAAGATGTAAAAGATATTTGAAGAACTGCCACTTGCATCTTTACCTTGAGGCTTTGTTTTCAGCACCAGTGGTTGGGTAGAATGAACCCATGAAGAATCAAATGGGTAAAAAAGCCAGCAAAATAAGATTCTATATAAGCTTTGGAGCATAAAGTCTAGCCCTTGTTAGGAAACAGGGTGAATGGGAATTAAAATGAGAAATCTGCACAAATTTGACACTAAGACTAATGTATGCTACATGAATTTGGTCATTTTTTTTGGTTTTGTATTTTCTAAGGATGTCATAAGAATCTCTGACAGCAACATCAAGCCAGATGTTTATTGCTATTAACATTTTTATATCTTCATTCAGTAGGAGACAGAAAATAGGGATTGGAGTTCATGTTTGTGTAGAATAGGAGGGGAGAGAGGAGGGGGGTGCAAATGTGTTTTTCTCTTTTTTGTATGCGTACGTGTGTGTGTGTGTGTGTGTGAGTGATTGTGTGTGAAGGAGATTATTATGAAGTGTGTGTTTTTAAACTGCTGTTACATACTTTGGGGTGTGAAGGCTTGCTTTATTTTACCAAGCAGAAATTGTTTTTATTATGTAAAGCACTTTGTGTTGCTGGTTGCATGAAAAGGGCTTTATAAGTAAAGTAAATAGAAGCGTTTTGTTCCAACTCTATAGTGTGCCCTTGATAAATTTTTGTAGGCAACTTAAAAAAGAAAAAAGACAAGTATGAGTTTTTACTCAAAACAAGAAGCCCTGTCTAAGGTTGAAAGGAGTCAGGAAGCCTTTTAAGAGCCCTTATAAGATATCCCTACAAGGACCCAGCTGCACTTCCACATCTATTGCTTTAAATGAAAATCTTCCATAGTGATTTTTAAATGTATCTTATGCTGTTCAACTAAGATCATTTTGACATACAAAAGGAGAGTAAGGAGAGGAAGCACTTAAGTTGACAAATAATTTAAACTTTGCCACCATGAATTTTCCTCCATAGTGGACAAAACATGAAGAAAAAAAAAAGTTGGGCAGGGACATGTTTAGGACTGTGTTACATGGATTATTCTCTACAACAACTAAGTATTCATCAGCTGAGGAAACAAGTTGCTTTAAAGAACATTTTTTATCCTCTCCTTACTGTATTAAAACATTGCTAGTTTTTTCTTTTTGGTTATAATGCACCAAATGTCTTCAATGTTTGTGACAGGTATGTCTTCATCTCTAAATCATTCTTCAAATCTGCAGTATTGTCAGTAAAGAATGGCATGTTTACACAAAGAGTGAGCCAACTTGTTCTTAACCTGCATGTGAGGCTGTAAATTATTATCCATTGCTGACACATAGTTAACACCTGCAATGATTCTTCCAAATGGACTCATGATTGCAAACTTGAGTTATTCCCCCTGTGAACTGTTTTTCTGTCTTTCCCTCACTTTTTAGCTTCCCTGTTCAGGTTGTTGGAGAAGATGTTTATGAAGAATTATGTTTTGTTTGTTTAAGTTGGAGGCGAGAACATATTTCATGGTGTTGAGGGTCATAAGGCAAGTCAAATTCTATGTGATGAGGAGAGGAAATGTGAGCCTTTAAAGCTCTTTAAGCGATTCCCTCGCTGTCTTGGCCCTGGGGCAAAACTAGACTTGTTTCAACACACCCAAACTCAACAAGGCCGAAAGCTATAGGGAGTGATTTGTGAGTGGTTGTCAAGGACAACATATGGGCACAAACTAAAGGGGAGCATAAAATTATTGTGGGTTTTTTATGACATGAAACAGCTCAACAAATCGTTCGAAGATTCACACACCTTTGATCACCTGCTCCAGCAAGATCATAATATTTGGATATGAGCACTGTACCTGCAGAGTGCATTATGGATAAAGACGCAAAGTACAGGATGTTTTTACTTCTGAATAGCTCTCTTGATTTTTTCACCTAATAGAAAGTTAATCTTAGAGACATGAACTTCTTAGTGATGAACCACCGTTATCACCTAAGAAAAAGAGAAACGTGTGGGAAAGCACATTCAGGGTTTTCCTGTAGCAGGAGTCAAAGTAACACACACACACACACTCACACAAGAAAAAGCTTCCAGGGACTAGATTAAGGGCAAATAAATGAATGCAGTGTAGGGACTTTATCGTGTGTAGTATCCCTTGTGCCCATCTTGGCCTTCCTCCAGTTTAACTCAGCTGAGTTCTCAAACTAAGAGATAATTGCTCCAGTGATCACTGTATGAGAGAGATTTAGTGTTACTAGGAATGAACAAAAGCCAAAATAGCCCCGATCATTACAACCCACCAGTTGTTCCACTTATGCCCTCAACTGACAGCCTTGTGGTTGACTCATTAAGGGATTTCACACATGTGATTTAACTGTATTTGTATGAGTTTCAGGGGCCTTGCGAGGGAATCTTTTGAGTATGACTGCTTTCTTTCTCTGGCTGTCTTTCCCCTCTTGTCCCTGCTCTCTGTCTCCTTCACCTCATCATCTCTGGTGTCTCACCACTGCGAGGGAAAGAAGCCACGAAGAGCATCACAGTCTGATCTATTGAACAGGTTTGTGAATGAGGTGTGTGTTTGTGTGTAGGTGCACATGAGATGCGACCAGATATATTTAATGGCATGGCATTTTTGACACAAGCCTTGGGTGAAGAGGCAGGCTGGATGAGACCCATATTGTGCAGATACACACACCAAAACACGTACACACACACTTATCCCTAGAGTGTGCCCCTCCTTGTCAGCCAAGTGGCGCTACGCTTTGATCTTCACACTGTGGGTCAACTCAAGCCTCCATCTCACTCATCTCTTTTTTTCCCTCTGTCTCTCTTACACTTTCTCTGTCCTCCTCCCTCCAGCCGTCTGGATGGCTGCAGCCCAACAGCCTTGGGGTGTTTAGGTTCTGGAGGGATCCCAATTTCCTCTTCTAATCATGACATCATCTTGCCTGAATAGGTTAAAGATGTGGCCAGGATATTCCCTGCTTCCTTGTTCTGTAGCCTCCCATCAAATTACATACATTACATGGTGCCAGGCACACCAACAGACCCTATTACTTTATTGAAAAATAGCAGGAACTGCAACAAATCGGGTAAGAATGCCCAAAAACTTTTGTTTGATGCAACTGCAACCACAGCATGTTAATTCCAACAGATTAAATATGATTTTTTTTAGACCCATGTTTCTTTGTAGACTGTATCCAGGTCATGAGGTAATCCAATAGTCTACTCATTTGTTCATCAGTAGTTTTGAGATTACCTCAGACCTGATTAAAGACTAAGGCTGATTAGAGGTGAAGAGTGGCTGAGGCCTGCCTAGTCTGTCAATAGATGTTAGCTTTCTCCACTAGTTTGACTAATCACACCAAAAGGGTCTTTTAAGGCCTATTCTATGCTTAACTTTGTTCTTCTTTTCCCTTCCATCCCAGTCACCAGTTAAACCATGCTGTTTTACACTTGCAGAAAATAAATCTGTGAGGTATAATGAAGACTTTACCAACCCCCAACTGTAGCTACCTATGTTGACAAAACTTGAAGAAAGAAAAATAGCAGTTCAGAACAGAAATTTAAAAAAAAGAGAAAAAAAAGGATGAACTCAGATTGGACCAAGTATGTCTGAGAAAAATTAAAAGGAAGCAAAAAATTTGCTTTGTATTAGGTCAGTTTTGGTTCTTTTAGGTTTTCTCTTTTTTGTCTTCTGTTTTGTTTCACCGCTGCAACACTGCATTAAGAGAGTAATGAGAGAAGCCCAGATTACAATCAAACTCTTCATTTTCCGCCTGGCTAACATCTGTGCTCAGTCATCAAGTCCATAATGAAACACTGTTGTTGGGACAGTTCAGGCTGATAATAGCATTGCCAAAACTTCCAGTCATGGTAAATGTTCAATCTCTTCAATAACCTTTAGTCACATATATGTCTATGTGTGTTTTCATGACTTTACACTCAACGTGTTTTGTTCATGTCCATCTATCTGGAAGTCGACCACATTTAGAACTTCTCTTTCGATGGATATTGTCTGACCAGTGCATTTATGCATTAGGTTTGGAACCAATTATAAATGAGAATTTATTTGCTTTTTTATACTATATCAAATTTCACAACCATCATTGTTCTTTTGGCATAGAAATTTGCTGGTTAATGCACATGTGTGTTTATATCGGGGAGGTATGCAATAGTAAACAGACGTTTGTTCTGAGTTTCAGTGGCATGAATAATTTTATTACTGCACAGGAAATGCTTTTGGGGAAAGTGAGCTGATGGTATTCTTTATCTAAATATATTCCAATACACCTCTAGGGCAAATCCGATTTTTTGCAAGTGAATATAAAACTGCTGCTGCACTCCTCAGTTTTCCAACTTATATCTATGTTATGCTGTCGGCCATGCATCAGCAATTGATGTCACAGTAGGTGTTTTGCTTTGGACAACTGCTGGGGTACACCCCAAAACCAGATCAATGGCAGCTTGCTCTACTGGTATGGCTTCAGCACAAAAATAGCACTCATGTTAGCCTGAATTGACAGTTCTGTGCAACAATTTCAAAAAAGAAAAAAAAAACTCCATATGTTCTAAAGATTTTCTCACAGGGCTTCTAAGCTCGATAGCTGGATTGAATTAGAAAAGATTATGTCACGTTTGTTAAAGCATTGCAACAACTTGCTGCTTGTTATCATCTCATGGAGATTCATTGACATACTTAGTTACACTACCTTTGCTATTGCACTACGAGGATGCTTGAATATATGAGTTAATTCACATAGGCAACAGTATTTTTTGTGATTAAGGGGTTCTCCTTTAGTCAGACACAGACAGCTATAGAAAATAGGATATGTGTTTATAATAATCAGACATAATAAATGGTGATACAGGCAAAACAGATGCAATTACTTCGCAAGTAGAGTACCTATAATAAGCACTTTCTCACAGTCAAAATAAAGTCTTGACTATTTTGAATAAAAGACGGGATGAATTCCGAAAAATGAATGATACTGTAAAAGATGCCATACCTTCTATCATAAGGTAACAACTTATTGATAAAACTCCTACAAAGCCTTGAAGTACAAAACATAATGACTCTGGACAAGGTTCATTACAAAAAAGAAACAGCAAACAAAAACATTTAAGAAAAACTTAATTCTCAAAACTAGCTGTCTTTCAGGCTCCAGGCTTTTTGTGGCCGCTACACAAAAGTTTGGAGCAAATAGGATCCCATAGTGGGAGGGTTTTGATCCTTTTTTGTAACTTTGTTTTATTACATTTTTTTTTATTCAATTAAAGGGGATAAACACTCACTGCAACAACAACCATTCTGGCTTCAAGTCAGTAAGGTATCCTCAAACTAACCATCCAATGAAATGGCTCCATTACTCTGAGTAGTTAACATTCCCATCCACCTGTTTTTGCATTAGCTAATGACAGAGTCTCCTGGGGTCAGATTAGGGAAAGGTTCATTCCACACCTCTTGTCCAGAAACTTGAGCCCTAAATTTTAAGTCCACAGAGGGAGGCTTTCAACTCAATCGTTGTCAAAAAAGATCTGTAGCTCTTATTTAAAGCTCTGAGGGGGCCACAATGACTAACACAACAACCATTTACACTTCCACCCCCAGCTAGCCAGACTGTTCATTATTATCCATAAGGCCTTTAACAAAGTACAGATCATTGAAACTTCTACAACATATCCTGACCGGTAATGGAAAAGTGTATGTATCACACCTTTACTTGCAACTTGAAGTAATTTGCAGAAAACATGAGGACTTCATAAAGTTATGGTCCTCATTTTAGTAATACATAAGTAATACATTAGTTTTTAATTAGTGCTTTATTTTAGATACTAGATTATCCATTGAATCTGTTTAGCATCTTTCATGTTGCACAGTTTGTTTGCTTTATCTTTTTTAACCTTAACTAAATTTAATTTGAATATTGATATTTTAGTTTAGGAGGGACTCTTGAAGTATGACACTCCTTTAGTTGCAATGTGGCAATAATAAATTAGTGCTCATATGTGCTGGCAATTTATAAATAACTTTTAAGTTATTTTCAGATTTTTTTTCCTGGTTTTAAATCTTTCCAGTTTACCGTCACTCTTGACTGCTGACATGTTGAACAATTATGTTTTCATCATCCATATTATTCTAGATAAACATCTTTAAAAGTCAATCATTACTTATATAAAAAAAAAGAGGGGGGGGGGGGGTTCAGTCTCCCGACAGTTTCGAAGATGCCCTGAGAAAGTCTGTCAGCAGTGTAACATTTAGTAGATCGGCAAAGCACACAGCACACTGAGTGTGTTTTACATTAGGGAATAAGAGAGTGACACTGTGCTTGAACCTGGCATGTAGTAACCTTTATGGTGGTATGAAAGGTGCTTAATGTCAAACTCTCACAGCCGTTTTTCATTCTTTTAACTATTCATCTTTCAGTCAAGCTTCCTCTATAGAGATCATGCTTTTCTCACGAATGTGATGAGGAAAAATTCCTCCTCGATGTTTCAGTAACACCTCAGGAATCTGCTAAAAAAAAACAACAGTAACCTTGGAAAAAGCACCTATCATCGAAAAAATAAAAGGTATTTAAAGAAACCATATTGAGGAGTCAGTTTTCCAAATGTGCTTCACCAGGACAAACAACATACTTTGCGTTTGATGACCAGTTGGGATGTAATTCACAAACTTACGAGCATATCCCCTCATTTATTAGCAAAATGAGAAAGGTGGGAGAGGTGGGGAACTGGATTCCTCCAAGCCTGCTGTTCCTAGTCAGAACGGCAGTAGACAGCTGGGCGCCCACTACAGTTAAGATCAGAGGCCTTGATAACCTGGGTCCTGATTTATGGAGAGCAAGCGGCCTCTGCAATCACCTAATGAGGTAGAGAACGCAGAGTGTTTACATGTTTATTAGATAGCCAAAACCAGCTGGGGACAGTATTTTCCACCACCTTTTTTTTTTGTTACTCCCTTTTTCTCTGTCCTAGCATCAATCATCGATGGAACTATTTTGAAAAAAACCTATCTATCTATCTGTTTGTATGTCCATCCGTCCTCTAAAATCAAACGGTGTACATTTGGGGCATTTTTTTCTGAAAGAATGTCTTCATTAGCCGACTGCTTTGGAAGAACATCTGATACTTGCTTACATTTTAATGGATAACATGGAGCTGAACAAGAAGAAAGGTCAGGTAATGCCAAAATTAATGGAAACCAAACACTACCTTTTACATTGTTGCTGGTAAATAGTTGTCCTTTGATAGGTAATACATCCACGAGTGGATATTTGCTTGCCTCCTCGTCAGTCTGCCACAGGTATTTTATGATCTCCAGCAGAACCTATTGTCTGCTTCCACAACCAAACTGCATCACATAGTTTGCTGCTCTCATTACAGGAGGTCATGGAGAGTATCCTCAGTAGGAATTTGAGTACCTCAGGGCTCTTTCCTCAGCTGTAGGAGACTGGTACGTAAATGGAAATGTAGTTTTTTGGCTTCATGAGCAATAACATTTAACAGTTTTACATCCACCACTAGAAACAAACAACTTGCAGCTTAATTATTCAGTTAGTGCATGTTTGTATGCAAGTATGCTTGCTTACTTGAATATAAATTTCCAGTAACCACAGCTCAGTAGAAATGAAATGTTACAGTACCTGCTGTTGCCAAGGAGGAGGAACAAATAGTGATAAGAACAGTGAAACGCCTGCATATGTGTTTTATGTGTATTTACACAAACGACTCCTCTGTCAAGACTATCCTCCAGGTTATGTTAATAAATTATCAAACAACACACTTGTGTACACTGAAATGCAAACAAAAACACTCTTTCATGACACACTCTGGAATCCCTCAGCACCTGGGAAAAACTCACCGCTGTCCAAAAAAGTTAATGCGAAACAGATCACTCTCCTGCTCTCCTCTACTTTCTTTTTCTCCATTCAGACTTGTAAAACATTCGTAAATCAGATCAGTTTTCCATCACAGCTTTGTAATTGTTTTTGTTCGAAAGACGTGCTTCTGGGCGGCTTTCATAGCTTGTCTTTCAGCTAGATATAATCTAATGTTGTAAGCTGCTACATTATCAGAGTATCGTGGCGAGCAGCTTTTGTCAGAATCCACACGAGATGGAAAGGACTTCCACAGTCTCTTTCCTCGTGATGGCATTTTGTCCTAAGGAGTAAAAATGGAACACAACATGAGATCTTTGCCAACTTTTATTCAGTACTCTAATTAAAGGAGCCTCAGCAAACCCAGTAGTTTAAAATGACCTCAGCTTAAGTTTAAATCTTTATCTACTTCAGTCTGCTACAGCTAAGGCATTGCATTATTCATGACATTAAGCATTTCATAATGCTTTTGTGGAAATATATGAAGTGCTTGTCCTCATGTTCAGCTCCAGCAGCAAATGTAAGTTTTGACAAACCTAGTCACAGGGTTTCTTTGATTCTCTTTTTCATTTTGAATCAATACAGCACACTTGCTTATGATTAAATTCCCATTCACAGGTCATCATAATGTATCATTTAAGACTGTATTAGTGTTGATAAATGTTTATAATTGGTGTGTGGTGGACTATCAGCATTGATAATAATTTGGTTATTAAAATAATGAAATATCAATATCATGTAGATAGTAGACATTATAATATTACAGTCTGCTTTTAGCTGAAGAACTCAAAATATTTTTACTTGCCATAAACTTAAAAAAGAAAAAACACAAATAGCAACAGGTTTATTTTCAACTTTTCTAATGACATCTAAATTAGCCACAATAATCATGTGGTGAAAAAAAGATATCATGAGAACACTTGTTTACAAACACTCATGAGAACTGATAACAAGTAGTTATGATAATCTCTCCCTTTCATAAGGCTTTTAAACCCTCAAACCAAAATGACAGTGATTCAGGCCTGTGAACGGTCAATTTTTTTCACACACAATTTGATTATACATGTAATCTAAAACGAATAACAATATCTTATAAATGTCTTTATAATGCGTTAGACATAAAATAATGGTCATCTTTGTCTTGTAGTTTAATTGAAATACATAATGCTCATTACCTATAATTTATAAAATCGTTTATAAAGTAAATTGAGATTCATTATAAATCTTTCTAAAGGGATATAAAGGGCAGTGCAGTTGTAATATAGTGTCTTTTGTATTTGGTTATAATGCATCAAATAGATGAGATGCATAGAAAATGCTGTCATACTATGGATCATATAGACAAACAGTAAGGTCCATATATATTTGGACACTGCACAAGTTTTGTTATTTTAGCTGTTTACTAATGTGACAGTTGAGGTCCTGTCACTATGCCTCCAATTGATCATGCGATCTGGCTACTTGTCCACGGGGATATACCTTTGGCTGAATGGTCTGTGCGCATGACTCTCACCCTGGATGCTGGGGTTCAAACCCCATATTCAAAGTACATCTTCTGTAAAACATGGTGGAGACAGTTAGATGGCATGGGCAAGCATGGCTTCCAGTGGCTCTGGGTCACTGGTGTTTATTGATGATGTGACAGGAGCAGCCGGATTACATCTAAAGTTATAGGGATGTGTTTTCTACTCAGATTCAGCGAAGTTGATTGGATGTCATGTGGTGAACAATGACCAAAACATACTGCAAAAGCAACCTAGGAGTTTTTTAAGGCAAAGAAGTGGAATATTCTGCCATGGCTGAGTCAATCATTTCTCATAAAAATGGTTGCAATTCCTAAATGCTTCATAGGACATTTTTGTTCAACCCCTTGAATTAAACCTGAAAGTCTGCACTTCCATTACATCTCAGTTGTTTCATCTTAATTCCAATTTGGTGACATGTAGAGCCCAAATCATAAAAAAATGTTATTGTCTAAATATTTCTGGGCCTAACTATATATTTGATAGACAAAAAAAACATGATCAAGCAAAATGTTTCCAAATTTACTTTACAAAGCACTATTATTAGAAGCAAAAATGAAATTAGCTGAATCTGAATCAATGCCATACCGTCCTCTTCCGCTTATCCGGGGTCGGGTCGCGGAGGCAGCAGCCTGAGCAGGGCAGCCCAGACTTCCCTCTCCCCGGCCACATCAGCCAGCTCATCCGGGGGGATCCCGAG
>JAOXYM010000020.1:12039026-12056262 GCA_028567055.1 Leptatherina wallacei | reverse complement strand
ATATATATATATATATATATATTCAAATATGTCAAATTCTATTACATGATATAATTTCTATAAATATTGAAATTTTACAGTTGCATTAAATTGGCAAATTTGATTTAATACCCCAAGACCATTAACAGTCAGTTGGGGGAAAAAAGCTCTATTTTTTTTCTAGTTTTAAATATTAAAAATAAGTCTCAATTTTCTGTAAATGTATGCCTTACACTATAAACAACACATCTTCTCTGGTCAAATATTTTCCATTGTGTTCATATCTACAACACTTTGGAAGGTGAGGAAAAAAGTGCCATTATTAAATGCTCCCCTTAATAAAAAGTTTGAGCAACCAGTTGCAAGTCCCGAGAAGCTCGACACTGCAGTTCTGTACAAAAGCATAGAAACATCCTTGATGTAACAAAGCCGTGTGTTTTTGTTGTCATGCCATTTTGCTGGTTGCACAATATGGAGTCATATGGTCCTGCACAGATGTCCCTTTTCAGAGGTGTAAAAAGAATCATACAGAGCTTCTCTGTTGATGTCATCCACAGATGCTTTAAATGCCACTTAGAGATACTGGCCGTGTCGGATATGGTGGGCATACCTAGACCTGTCCGTTCCCTGCTCACATGCACCACGGCAGGCCCAGAATCAGGTACGCACTGCACCTGGGTCACCATGATGTTGCAGTTGGCCAACGTCACTCTTCTTAATCATTACATTCTAGCCATGGGAATAGTCCCTTTACAGTATTTGGCCATTAAATCCATTTCTGCTCCAAACGACAGAAGAGCTCTGGTGCTCTCTGGTGGTCAGAACGAGGTACAGAATAAGATGTGGGTAACTCAGTCTTTACAACTAAAGCATTTTCAGGACAGCATTGTACATCTGGATCAGCACAGCCAGGTGGACAGGCAGACAGGACTGTCGATCTTGTGTGGCAGGTGTACACGTCAGCCAAGACAGGGCATTGTACTGCTCCAATACAAACCTGTGTGTAGGGAAATACCACTTTTTGAATAAATGTATGCAAGAAATTCTGATATAAATATTTCTTAATCCAACTGATTTTCCTTAACTATAATAGCTAATAATCATTTGTATTAATTGTGTGCTGGTTAATAAAATGTATTTACCTGAGCACATCCGAGGTGGTCTTTGAGTCTAAGGGGTGAGGGGTCCTCTTAGTCTTATCCGACACCATCTCATCTGAGTGTGCTATGGAGATGTGATGGTGGAGAGAGGCCTGAAAAAAACACAGTGTCAAATACTGAAGCTTTTAAAATGAAAAGATTAATGCCTTATTTCTAAAGAAATTCTGGATCTAATTAATAAACTTCAGAGTTTTTCTTTCCTAATCCTTGCAAAACCTGCAAACACATGGTGCTGAGTACCTTGAGAAATAGTGGGCACTGGCTCTCAGCTTTTGGGCAGGAGGCCCAGAACCAGTGAGGAAGTCCATTTGCTTTTGCAGTTGAGACATAGTAGCCCAAAGCCAGTGGCTGCTGCTTAAGCTCCTCTGGGGGATTGTCTCGGGACAGCAAGCGCTCTCCCTGGCTCTGCAGACATGGGAGAAAGTCATCAAATTATTATTTCATTTCATTGTAATCCTCGGTTGTTGTCTCCATCATTCATTAATCCATCTGTAACTTATATTTCAAAAGAATATTTACTGCTGTTTGCCTGTCTAAAATACTATTACCCAGATATTTAATGTTCATATTAATAAGTGACAGGATGAGAAGTATAATAATAAAAGCAGTTGTAAAAGTTAAAAATATTGCACAAGTATGCCATACAGAAAGAGATTACCTGTATATTTATTGCAGTTCGGTAACTGCTCATCATTATGTTAAGTTTTCATTTGGACATAGACCCAGATTTATTTGAAGTAATATGCCTTGAAATTAAAATATGTAATCTTTGGTGAAGTTTTTGGAACAACTGATCATTTGACACAGAAGTAAAGACTACATTAGGCTTAGATTAATTTTGTATCGATTATTTTTTCTTTTATGAATGGAAATGATGTTAAAAGGGAATGGTAGTAGTTAAAACAATAATGTTTTTTGTCTGAGGTTTGATTTTTAAAATGAAATGAGATCTCTTTAAATCTACAAGTTTGATGTATATCTTTAATCAATTATCTTTATATAATTTTTAGTTATCTATTTATTTATGTAATCCTTCTCTCCCATTTGGACACTTCTATTATTTGCCCATATATTCCTCTACATATGTCTAATGTTCATATATATGCTCATACATATTTCTAATAGCTCATTTATTTGCCTTTCTTCCCTACAGGTGAAAGGGACATTAATGTGCAAGTCAGCTCTGTGCTGAGTTGATGTTCTTTGTTCGGGTTGCTGCTGCAGGTTGCCAGCATTATATGAAATGTGATGCAGCAAAAGCTGTCAACAACTCTCATCTTCTGTGGCTTCAAGATAAATTCCTTGCCCTGTATTAAATATGTAATGATATATTCTTTTTTATAAAATGCAGTGTGGGGAGTCAGTAAAGATTGCAGAAATCCAATTTGGAGTTGAAAAGGTACTTGGAGGCATTTTTATCTGAATAATTTGTAGCTTGGGGTCTACTGGTCATATGTTCACTTCTAAATCAGAGCAAAATGTCATTACAAGCATTTTAAAGCAGTTCTAATAGTTTATTCAATCATATCAACAAACACCAATAAAATAATAGTACCTTTGATCGTCTGCAGAGCATCAGAAGAGATAAATCTCTTTTCAAGAACATTTAAAGAAATGCAATCAGCAAGTACCTTTACATAAAAACATATTTTGACAGACTCAATGAGTGAGGATATGTAATAGTTTTTCCTCTTGCTACAGGGAGACATTCATAAAAAACACTATAGGATGATTTTTTTTTCCCCCTCTGACTCACCCTGGTGTGCTGGAAATGTGATCCCATTCCCATCCCAGACGGTGAGCCAGGCGAGGGCACAGGAGAAGTGTTGGGGGAAGGGTGAAGGTTTCCTGTGATCAGCATCATGTCATGGCCAATGTCATTCTCCAGTTCATCAGGAAAGGGAAGATCAAACATGTCGTCTGAAGAAAAAGAACAGAAGGGGAACAAAGTTCAAAATCTGAACACTTTATCTTTATCAGGGTTGAAGGAGTTTATCAACAATAACACCATAAGATTGATCACTTTTTTGGGCTAGGAATATTTTTTGTACCTGCTGATACAAAATTGAATTATATTAACACAAAGGTTTGGTGTTATCAGTGTCTAAAGTCCCAGATGAATGTCCTGTGGAGGTTGTTACCGTTATTGTCCTCTGTAGGGTAGGAGCTGGGTGCCAGCTGGGTAGTGGCAGAAGTTGGGAAGACTAAGATGTGTGTACAGGAAGCGTCCTGAGGTGTGTTTAGCTGCGACGTTTGCAAGTTCAAGGCTGTACTGCGTCCGAACACGGAGCCCATGGTCACTGCATCTGGAGACAGAAAATTCAAACACAGAAATGATTATTTGTATGTTTATGCTACAATGTACACCAATATTTGTTTAAAGCAGTCCCATTCTCTTTACTTCAATGTGCTGAATATAGCTTTTAGTGGGAATAACATTTTTGCAAAGTTACAAAGCTAAAAGTACAAACAAAAAGAGTATTCATTCCAACAGAAAACACCGAAATACCGTGTTGCTGTCAAGGTATTTTCTTTATTTAATGGCATAAAACTATTACTATTTCTACACAGATTTTTGCAAGTTTAGTATGTGCACCTGGGTCTTCTGTTCCCCATCAATCTGGAGCCGATTTAAAACCCAACACTGTGCAAGTGTTGTCAATTTGATATGCGTCCAAATGCTGATTAAAGACCTTCTAATTGCATTCAAGAGACAAATGTCAGTGGGTGTTACTGTATTTTTTGACCAATGTAAAACAAGTTTGTGAGGTATATCTGGATAATAAAAAAACTTTCATACAAAAGGCAACAAAAGCTATTGTAGGATTCTATAATATAACAAAAGTGAAAATATGCATTCTTCAATATATAAAAATGTACACCTCTAAATAGACTTACCCCAAAATAAAATTCAAAACCAATGAGTATTATATGGAGTCTTCAAAATAGCTATAATATAAAAATGGCCATCATGTATGATTGCATATTGTGGCTGATTTAATTTATACCTGTGAACTCTTATATCCAGAACTGTTATAGATATAATGGACTTTCTACATACCAGGCATGATTACAAAGGAGCCCTGCGGCTCCATGGCAACCAAGCAGGCACTGAGGATGGTCGGAGAGTCAGTTGCTGAGATCCCACACATACGGCAAACCTCTTTCAGCTGCCGTCCTACTGAATGAAGGGAGTGTTCCCCAAGGAGTGAGCTCCAGTCTAGTTGAGAGAGAGGGTAAAAAGGTGTATGAAAGTGTGAAGTAACAGGGGGAAGAAAGCAATGGAGGTCAAAATGTAGGGACAGATCAACTAAATAAGAACACAAGTGTCTATAAGCACCTGTGTAATCTGAGGATTGTACATGGTTCATGTGGATATTAAGTAGTTGATCAAGATCCTAATAGGGAAATGACATTTGATGAGACTTTGTCTGTGTTGAATCATGGCCTAACTTCTGCATCTCTCCTCATTTTAGGCTCAAATCCGAGTAAATCAGAATGAGTCTTTTTTTCCTTTTTCTCACATTATAGTACTACATTATTCATTGCTGGATTGGATAGACATGCACTACTCACAACAAGTTAGGAATATCCCAACTTTAATCACCTTGTTAAAGAACAGCATGTTATGAAATAAGGACTTAAACTTTGAAAAGTTGTACACATGCATTTAAAAGTTGAGAGATGGTCAAATTAAGCTCACCAAAAAAAATCATAATGGATTTTAGGTTCATTCTGACATCATACAAAAAGTCAAATATTCCTAACTTTTGTAAGGAGTATATATAGAGTGAATAACAAGAGGTCACCAAAGTGTTGCATTAAATTAATACCACTTTCAGTAAATGCAGTAGGAAAGGAAACATTATTATAGTCATTTAAAAGTACTTTAGATTGGTTTTATTCATCCAGACAATTGCAGTTTTCTTCAGCGCTTACTCACCCTTTAGCTCCCCATGGCCCAGTCTGCCTAATCGACCAATAACAATCCTCCACGACAGTGAAGTCATCTGAATGATACCAATACACCACTCCCACAGTTTCTGTAGTCCAATTTTCCTTGCTGATACTTTGGAACGCCTTGCTCTGAGTTGAGGAAAATGGTGAAAATCATATAAATCAATGTATTATTTCACAGAAGTCATGTCCTTTTTATATTTATCAGTATTATTTAACAGTGCTATGAGTGTAATGCAGCCTCTGCCAATGCCAATTACGTTTTTTTTTTTTTTACCAAAGAACCATTTCTGACCTGTTGGGAACATCAATGTTGATAATGCACGTCTCCAGGAGCTCCCCCTGCTGGTCGGTGCAGGACACCAGGATCCAGCGCTGGTCGTGTGAAAGACAGTATCCCACAAAGAGCACATTGACTTTGGGAGGGAGTTCTGCCCATATCTCTCCTTGCTCTGGTTGCTTAGGACGGGTCGGACCAAGAATAAATGGTGGACAGTATAGCTGCAGAGGGCTGGGATGCTGAATGAAATAAACAATGAATAATATATAAATTAAAGAGTATATAAGAATAGTTCTTTGAGTAAGAATATGATGAGAGTTGCTTGAAATCAAAAAGTTAATTAAATTTACATGTTTACCTCTGGACTCTTAAGTACTGAATTGACACTGGACACTGGGCCAAAGCCGGTCAAAGATTTAATATGTGTTTGCTGAGGTAGCAGTCGTCTGCACTGGGAATAACACGAGAAAGCCAGGGAGCGAAGGTGTTGTAGGTACAAATGACTCTCTCCACTAGCTAGCTGGAGAAGATACTGGCATGGCACAACCTAAAATACAGACACAAGATAGAAAAAGACAAAATGATGACAATAGAATTCTATTTAACTCTTTTAGTTGACAATGTGACATTTTCTTACCTGTAGCACTAGTGCAGGTCTCATCACCTCAGGCAATGTTTGTAGCATCTCTGTGTAGCAGCGAAGAAGTCCTAGGAGCCAAATGCTACCTGACTCTACCTCCTCCCCCTCTTCCTCATCCCCACCTTCACTTCTCGTTCCACTTGGGCTGAAAAAAGCATCCACAATGTAAATAACAATTGCTGGCGGGTTGGAATGGCTGTCCACTGAGTCGGCAACAGTGGGGATGCCAATTCTTGACTGCTCAGAGGAGCTGAAAAAGAGCAAAAGAGGAAAGAAGTTGTTCTCTTATGCAATGATTCAAACTACATTTGAAAAGTGCTAATTTCCCAATGGGATTTGGTCTTACAGTTCAGGGTTTTCTGCTGGTGTGTTAGCCGATGGTGTGGAACTAGGAGGTGCTTTGGAATCGCCAGATCCCCCATGAGTTGTCTCCCCTGTCTGGCCTGAACTGGTTCCAGTCGGGGTTGAAGCATTTGTTGTATTAGTAGCACCTGAAGCTGGTTCTCCATCAGCAGTCCAAGTCTGAGTCTGGCCAGAAGATGCAGGTTGAGCTGAAGATGTGTTGTTAGCAGGACCCTGGGGCTTGGGAGGCAACAGAAGACTGCTGTCCAAAGGCTGGGCTGAGAGCTGGGGACCTGAAAAAGAGAAAGAATATTAATCTGTGTTGCTCTTTTACCCAGATAATAAAAGAAAATTGGATTGGATAAATCAGTTTACTTATTCTCACCTAACTGGTGTTTGCAGGCATAAGCATAGAGTTTAAGTTTGCTGAGGTTGTCAGTGTGTTGCTGTCCAGCCCAGGGTCCAGTCAACCACTGGTCCACATCCAGCTCCTCCAGCTTTTCTGGTTCCACTTCCTCCCCAACAAGCACAAGGCCATCCCTGGACACCTTGGCAAGAGGACAATGTTTCCCAAGGCGACATGTCTGGAAAAGAAGTCATTACAGTTTGTAGTTTTTGCAAAGTTTCAATGTTTGACTAACATGTGCTTCTAACTTTGATCCTACCTCATAAACAGCGCTGAGCTCCTGGAAGAAGGCCCGGGCTGCAGCCAGCAGGGAGGGGCTATTCGGACACACCACCACATACGCAACATCCCGCTGTCCTCCGTAAGGTTCCAGTAGCAACTTTTCCCAAAAAGGCAAAGCCAAAGGGGACAATGCCAAGAAGTCCCGCTCTCGGTCATAGCCTAGTAAGACTGTAGGGATAGGCAAGGGTTCTGGAGACTCTTCCGAGCCTTAGAAATGTAGAAATTGTGACATCTTTAGTCTGACCATAGTTTTTATATCTACAGTATCACACATAGTATGTAATTGAATTTAGCATTAAAAAATGTGTGAACTCACCGTAGGAGCCTCTTCCAGCCATCTTGTGAAACTGCTGCCAGGTAAGTGGACCCTGAACATGCTGGATGTTTTCCCAGGTCCGCCCTGTCCTTTTTTTCTGGATGGCATCTTGCAGGAAAGGCTGCAAAGACAGCAGCATACGAACCATATCCTGTGACGACAACATGCTCATATCCACCACTTTGGAAATAGCCAGACACACACACACATACATACACAAAAAAGGGCACATAAACAGATGTACAAATGTTAACAAGTTTGAAAACATCAACAAAACAAATAAAACCCACAGAAAACACATAATTATAATTTCTATTATAAGAAAGAAGCTATGCATAAATAAAAATAACCTGCTTGCAAAAATATGAATCTTCATTACATAGTAGCTCTAATGTGTTCCTAAGAAAAGATCATTCAAATTTCATCTCTAGCAGTCAAATCCTACACTCCTTACCATTAGTGTGAGGCCAGGAATGAAGAGCACTACTTCTGACAACAGCTAAATCCACTTTCCCTCCTGTTGGGTTGTCCACATACTGCAGTCCCTGCTCCAAAGCATTATAGCAGTCCACACAGGCGTCACTCTCATCAGCCCACTGCTTTTCTGACATCCAGCTTTGGAGGAGAGCCCCCTTGCGGCCATGACAAGAACAGCTTAGGGGGAAATGTAGCGACGCTATGGAGGAAATTGGTTGGGAGCACTGTTCTTGCAAAACGATCATGACTGATGGAGAGGTAGAGGCTGCATCCTGCACGTGCTTGGTCCTGGAGTCCCCCATAGTTGGGTCCCGCCGACACAGAGCTAGCCTCCTCTCAGCCGCGCGGCCTATTTCAGATGTCCGACCAAATATATCCAGCTCATCTTCTAGGAAGAGCCCCGTGCCATGAGCCAGGCGCCTATTTACAATGGCACTGAAGCCACACATACAGCGGTACTGATCTTCACAGGTGGAATCTGGGATATATACCCCAACATCTGCTCCTTTGACATTCATATTGCAAGCACAGATGCAGCAGCTGTCAAAGTTGCGATCTTTGAAGACACTAAGGACAGAGTCTGAGAGCAAAAGGACAACGTACAGGCTGTGGGCCTCAGGGAGTGAGGGTCCTGGTCGAGCTAGAGGCTCTACTGAGCTGAGAGGCAGGCCAGTGGAGGGGGTGGAGACTGGTGAGCTGAGTTCAGTACCATCCTGCTTCACTGAACCCTGCCCTGAGCTTGCAGCATTAATCCCCCTTGGAGTACGCGGGGTTCGTGGGGTGGGCACAGAAAAGCGTGGCGTGGCAGGAGATGGCAGTATGCCAGTAGTGGTGCTCACAGAGGCAGTGGTGGTGCTCATCTGGACGTAGTCCTGTTCTGTGAAAGTGTTGAAACTGGGTACGTTTCTGGAAAAGACATGTATGGGAAGAAACAAAAACAGAGTCAGATAGACAAGACAAGTCTCACTATGTAGGGAGTCCTTCCTCTCAGACAAGTCCTTTGCGTGATTGACCATGTGACAATATTATCTTTAAGGCAATCCACTACAATTATAGAAATGTATGGCCTCGTAGACACAAAAGCTAGTCATGGTTAACTACTCACGTGTATCCATCCTTGGTGAAACCAGTATTCTGTGGATGCATTTCGGAGGTGAAATGCTCCATTTTGGGCAGCAGAGCCCAGGACGGTCGGTAGTAACACTGCTCAGGAATCTTGAGTGGTGGTAGACTCTGGCTGGGAAGGCATGATAATGGAGCAAACATGGAGGAGCCTATCTGTGGCTAGACAGAGAGAAGGATATAGTGAGTGAGTGGTTTAGTGAGATCAAATTATTTTAAAAGACAACACCCTTGTTCTCTATATCGAAGGAAACTGGAGGACTATAACTAGCTCCAACTTCTCCTCACCTTGACATCATCCTGCCTTGGACTAGCCATGCCCTCCTCCATTTCCATCTTGTATTCAGTGATCTGGGTGGAGGCCAATGACGGCATGTGGTCAGCCACTCCAGAGGGTGCAGGAGGCTCTTGACACGGGGTGTCACGATGCGGTGTGATAGGAGAAAAAGCTGGGTGAGGATCTTGAGAAGGTGGAGTGGGGTACATCCGCTGGAGATCTGCTACTGCTAAAAGGAGTCAGACATGCAGAAAGAGATCAAGATAGGAGAAGGGGAGAGTCATTCAAAAATGTATAATGGAGTTAAAAACTATAAACTGCTTTCAGTGTATTGATGCTAAAGCGCATATAGAATTTAATTAAACATTTCAGAAGGTCTTTTTATTAAGACGTTACTCACTTGATGGATAAGTTGCATTATGTCTCCCTTCTTTCCCGATAGGACGATCATCTGATGACACCAGTAGTTTGGTTGATTGCTGGTTTGGGTAAACAGTCTGCAAATTATTACAAAGATCAGTTTCTATAAGGTACAGCATTATAAGTTACAGAGCAGTCAAGAACACAATGCAATGAAACATGAAAGACCTAACGAAAGTAAATTAAATGAAAAATACTAAGTCAGAAAGGGAAATTGCAATATTGGTGATATAAATGCACCAAATTAACATTGGTGTATAACCTTGTTTCATTAAATTACAAATATTCCTTCCATCACCAGTAAAAAAAACAAAAAAAGGCTAAATTAGAACAGAGAGATTGTGACGCCTCACCCCCAACTCTTCTTCATCCTCATCAAATATGTTGTCAAGATCAGAGATGTTGACCACTAGATCTTTCTCTCTGGTCAGAGAAGGATTGGCTTTAGCAGCATCATCTTGGGCCACGTCATCTAAACCACGCAAACAACATCACACCAACAGTTGAAGGTAACTTGTGTGCAAATGCAAATGTAGAATATGTACATAATGCTAGCGATAAGATCCTCACCTGATTTTGGAGCCGAGTTAAAAATTGACATAGCATCTTTTCCATCAGGTAGTGAACCATTGCTGGTGATTTCTTCTCCCTTGTGGATCAATTAGAAGAAAAAAATTATATTTTCAATCAAATCTCTGTCTAATTTCTACAAAAGAAATCTTGTGTGAATATGTTCTTCTGAATATGCAAAATGTGTGTCCCATTTGAGATTTTGTACAAGAAAATGAAGGATTTATGTGCTTTTGTCCTAAGAATCCTAATGTGTACCTAAGTATCAAGCCATATATGGTTTTAAATGTGCAAGCCACTTTTTTTACCACTTGGGGGAAGTAGAGACAAGCTATGAATATGACAATGACATGTTTCTTTTCAAAAGATTTAAGTACTGATTTACTCATCCAGCTTTCACATATCATTAGCATTCATTTGGTACATAATCCAGTATACATTTATTTATTATAATTCTGCACAACCTCTTAATGTAAATGTCTATCTCTCGAGCTTTTAATAACCACAAGCATTTTTACCAACTTTCTTTGTCTGCTATTTGATGCTGAACAGAAAGGGTTTTTTGCAAGTTTATCTGATTATTTTCCTGAAAATTATGTTTGCTGCAAAACAGTTGAAGACAGTGATTGATGAGAAGATTAATCGGATGGAACGTCTCCTTTCAGATAAATTGTAAGCTATTGTCTTTTAGCTGTCACCGCATTTAAAAGAAAAATTAAGAGTCAAAAGTAGGGTTACATTTGTCTTGAATCTCTCCTTATTTCTGGTTTACATACTTAAGCTGTGAGTTTTACCTTGACCTTTTTGCTGGCTTCTCGTCCTGAACCCTTTAACCTCTTAGAAGAGGAGAAAGTATACTCAATGTCTCCTTCTTTGAAGTCATAGGGATCATCTCCACTCTCCCGTAGTGCCTCCATGCATGGCTGCTCGAAAAGGCCCAAAGTGTGGATGTGGTCCCTCACTCTCTCTTCTGAGATTTTAAGTCTCTTGTGAGTCTGTGTGTAAAGTCTGGAGGAGACAAAGAAACAAACAAGTATAGAAGCAGTTTATTATTTTTCTTGTTCTTGTGTTCTTTTGTGTCCTTATGAGTCACATTATTTTATTGGATGTGTCAGATATTATAACTCCAGCACAACTTGACTCACTTGCAGTTGTTTATGTTTTACAACCCATAAGATTTTGGTTCAGGTAGCTTTTTTCCCCCCAGGAAAACAAAGTCTCTTTATCTGTACTCTTTGCCCTTTCCACACCAAATTCAACTATCTGTTTGCAGCCCTCCTACCTTTTAAGTGGCGCTCCTTCAGCTATTGCTTCTGTTTTCATTTCCTCTTGTTTATCAGTGGGGAGTTCAAGGGGTCTAAAGTCAGTCTTATCAGTACTGGGAGTCCTGAAGCCTCTCCACCATCCAGCCCCATTCTCCCTCTCCCTCAGGAGAGCTGTATACACAGCTGTCTCACTGGTAATAACTCCCAATCCTGAAGTCTCATCTGAACACACAGGCATATCCACAGGGGCATCCGGAACCTCTTGGTCCTGTATCCTGGGGTGTGGGCTGAGAGTGGGTGGAAGTGGAGACATTGGTGAATGGAGAAGGGATTCAGAGGGTTTTCTGCCATTGGAGAGGGGCTTGGAGTACTTGCATTCTGGCAGAGAAGCCAGGGGCTCCATGGGTGGCTCAAGTGCAACAAGGGCTCCGAGCTGGGGCCCCCCAGATGAGTCCTGTTCCAAAGGGGTACCCTGTGTGAAAGATAGACGATGGTGGAAGGGAATCACAGGCGGACGCTTGGACTGTTTGTCAGCTTTTTCCGTTTTGTC
Source organism: Leptatherina wallacei (assembly GCA_028567055.1). NCBI lineage: Eukaryota > Metazoa > Chordata > Actinopteri > Atheriniformes > Atherinidae > Leptatherina > Leptatherina wallacei. Next base: position 12,044,219 of record JAOXYM010000020.1, on the reverse strand, counting down.
ACTGGTCTTGTGTTTCGCCAGGGAGGGAGGATATAATGACGGGCCAGAAGACTGTGTGGGGTTGGCACTAGTCTGAAGGTTGGCAGCGGATGTGTTGGTCATATTCAGCTTCTGCTGCTTTAACCTGCAAAACAGAAAAATAATTATTTACATAAAACCATCCATGTGGTAAAATACTTGTGGATCTTCCGCTTGAATATGTTGCCTGGAAATATATCAGTAAGACTAATTATTTCACATGAACAAATACATAGAAGCTTAACAGTGTTTTTCAAGATGTAAAGGAATTCTATCACTAATCAAAATCTTCATCAGAGCATCCGTTGGCATGACAATGCGGTTAAAATACTTCACACATAAAAAATGCTTTAACTGAAAACAACTTGGTTGTGGATCTATGGTACCTGGAGCAACTGCAGGGCACTCTTGCTCCCAGATCATTGAAGTTCCACGTAGCAACTCCATTTGGCACTTCCTTCCTCTGCGTCACGTCACTTGGCTGATTTGATCTGCAAGGAATAAACATTGGCTCAGCTGCCCTAATGCACTGATATTAAATAATATAGTTTACACCAAACTGAGGACATAAACTTAGTTTTAACATACATGTGCTGAGGCTGGTTGAGATAACACTCCCTCCAGGCCTGATGCACCACCTGACAAGTCAGTTTCTTCCCAGAATGCTTTGGGCTGATACTGGGGATTCCCATACTGCTGTCTGGTGTAGGAACACTGGAGACTGATGTCACAAAGCCACTGTCTGCTGAAAAAGTAAAGAATGGAGCAGATGTCATGATAGAGGAGACTAAATGCATTACAGCGAGAGGTTCATATTTTGGGAGGAATGCAGAGGAAACATGAAAGCAGCAGAGCATTTTCTTTTCCACTCAAAAAACAGTGAACTCACAAGGGTATACCACTGCTGAATTCTTTGTGGCAAATCAAATTATGCCTGTCTTAAGCATACTGTTATGGTCTCAGGCAGCAGGGGAACACCATGGTCCCTCCTTTCTAGTGCTGTGCATACACAGGCAGGTTGATATCTGTGGACCCACCAGCTGATTCAATCTAGCATCCAATGTGCCTCATGGGAAAAGGAAGAGGAAGTTCAATAATAGGAAATGTTTCCACAGAAAGTCTCAGAACCAATTATGTTGTGGTCCAATACTCTCAGTAATACTTTTTTAAGAAGTGTTGCTCACTAACTAATCTCAAGGTAAAATAGATTCAGCAACATTACTGAGATGAAAAGTGGATCTTTAAAAGAATGGAATATTTATAAACACAGCTTTACACATTTATATTCAACCAAATTCTGAATTGTCACGTGATGCTGAATTTTGTGTTGTCCTTCAGATAAATAACCCTATAACCATCCGCTGGAGAAAAAACACAAACTGGTGCCCAGTCTCGTCAGTGAAGTGTGTACTGCTAACTTCCAGGTGTATGATCGCTTCCTGTTTATATGCATACAATGTCACTGAATTTTATTACAAGCATATTTAGTCAGAACTAGTTGTGAGTACAATTGTTTAGAACACTTTCAATTCTAGATTAATACAGATTGTAGCTTTTGATGTTTCAATGTTTATGTGGTGTTATCACATGTACTGTATAATCTACTGGTCTGCAGGGAAGTTTGTGTATGTGCAGCTGTTACCGGAGCAGGGCTGTTCTGGTGACGTTGGTGGAGTCAGCGCTACACTGCAGTGGTTTGGCTCCTTGCTGAGGCCTTGAGGTGCAGGAATAGGTGGAGACTGCTCCACTGGTAGGTCCCCCTGGGCAATCAGCACAAAAGCAGCAGGGTAGGTCATCCTCACTCCACCTACAAAGGCAAAAAAGAAAGAAGATGATTCACTGTTATGAGCCTACAGGATGGCTGCTTTTCAAAGTAAAAATGTTGAAACACATATTATTTTGACTTTTTATTATTTTCCTAAATGCCTTCATCCACACAAACCTCTCTATTAACAAATATAGGCTGTATTAATAATATATGTGATATCTTTCACACATTAATGCTAACAAGCTAAATACAGTAGCTAAATGTGATCATACGCTCCATATCTATTAATGTAATCACACAAATTCTGGAGCAATGCTCAGAAGAAACATAATCAAATAAAAAAATAAACTCTAAACTCCATCTTTTAGTATCATTTCAGGCTTTTCTCCTAAGATGAAAAAGCCACTGGTATCCAAAGGAGCTTTAATTGTAATCAGGTCAAGCCGACGCTGCGGGATCAGACTGATTAGATTGTTAGAGAAACTCCCTGGAGTTTATACCTCAGCTTCCCGACTGCTCCTCTTTGTCTTACTCTCTCCTCTCCTGCCTACTAGTCATTTCCCCTTTTCCAGTCTCAGATGTGTTAAAAGACTTTGATGATGATCACAGTCAAGGCAGCACATCCAACAATGCCTCTGCTCAAACTGCCAAGGAGTCTACATAAAGGCTGAGGGTAATCAATGAGATGTTGATTTCTCGCTGTTTGCTTTAGTAGAGCAACATAGCTCCGGCCTAATGTAATTATTCATTGTCCCTCCATGCTGAAGAATCTGCAGTGCTCTCCCCCATGTGCTGCTTTGTGGTAAATAAAGCAATATGGATTTCATCGTGGACTAACTCCACAGCACATGCTTGATTCTAGCTTCTTCTTTTTTTCATCGCAGATGGGCCTGTAAACTTTGTGTACGGCTTTTATTACAAGAAAAATGTTATTCACTTTGCATGATTTTTTTCACCATACCTACAATGACCTCCGCTGCCACATGACTGCTGTGTTCATGCGCCTGGCTTGCTTCCTCTTTCTCACTACTTCCTTCTTTCTGCTGAAGCACCATGGGATAGAAGTAGCTCCACTCCTCCATCAGCTTCCGTGTTGCTGGGTCACTCATCTTGTAAGCTTGACCTGTTAGAGTAGCACTTAGTCCATAAGGACTCAGGACCACTGGACAGAGCAAAGAAACAGATGAAAAATAAGTCAAAAGAGAGGAAGATGTGAAGCTGGACAACATGGTTTTCTGTGGCTGAATAGTAAATCATGACTTTCTGGAAGGTTCCCTTAACTTTCCCTTAACTGTCAATTATAATATAAAGATATTACCAGTATATAAACCTCCTAAAGCAGAAATGTTATGACCTTTAGAGGTAGAGCTAAGCACATTCACTCAACTACAATGAGGAAGAACTAATTCATAAGCCGTTATAGATCATTATAGATAAAACAACACAATAGAAATAAATCTAAACTAATCTAATTAATATGTAAACTTTCATCATATACAACTAAAGTTGAATTGAATCAGTAAAAATATACAACAAGGTAACATATAGCTGAACCTACACTGTCTGTGCATTGAATTTGATTTTGTTTTGTTTTTTGTTTTTTCATGTCAAACAGGACTTCACACTAGTTAAATAAAATATTGAAAACACATAAGAAGCCAAACTGTTGCACAGACTTTCAGGATCTTTCATTATGATATTTATGAGCTCTGCTGTTCCTTCATTATTGATAACTTAGCCCCATAATCATGACCAGACTGTGGTAAAATCATCAACATGGCCTTTTAACAGATTTAATCATCATCATCATCATCATCATCATCATCATCATCGTTTATTTCATTTCAAACACAACTTTAAATAAACATCCACAGAATAAAACAGAAATGACAAGACAACGTGTCAGAAAAGGAGTAGGCAGACGTAAAGAAACATTTTCCTACTGCTTTTAAATAATTCCATGATAAACTACGGTGTCATTTTGACATATTTTTGTTCACAATTCTGATAATACCAAATGCTACCAACACACTCAACGAACCCTTATTTCCTGGATTACTATATTAATACAGACCTCATTTCCACCCAGTTTTTGATTTGAATCAATTAACATTTAAAATCCCAACAACTTCTCCCCCATCATATATTTCCCAACCATTTCTTTTTTGTATTTCTTTGTAACTTTATTTACATTTGTACTTTGCTTTAACTCCTCACTCAATCCATTCCACTAATCCACACAACAAAATGATATACATGTCATCCTCTGTGTGGTACATTTTCTAAAATTTAGTTGACCTCTTCTTTAAACATTTTTTAATGTTACCTGGAAGTAAATTGTTTCCAGCTTTGAACATGCTAAGAGCTGTTTTCAGTTTGACCAGATCCCCTAATTTTAGTGTATTTGTTTAAAAAAGAATTGTGTGTTTGTGTGTTACCTAGGACCCACATAGTGTACTACTCTGATTGCTCTTTAGTAGTATATTGCTTTTTTGATTTGCTATTATTCTGTGTAATCAGCATTGCACCTTCATCTAATTCTAGGATGTATACTCTGTTTTTCTTTTCTTTTGTGTCTGTGAGCATAAATGAACAAGTAAATGATAGGATTGTGGTATTACCCTGTACAGGTGAGGTGGAGGTCTGTGCGAGATGGATGTGGTGCTCTGTGATGTGGTAAACGGGCTGGTGCTGGACGATCTCCACACTTGTGCAAACGTTGCTCTCTCCATGGAGGAAGAAGGAGAAGGAACATGACAGGTGTTCACTGGGGACAGAAGACAGTACAGATTTAGAAAACAAATCCAGAGATAGAGATTTTCTTTTATGCTGATCACAGTGACATCTGGGGTTAAGCCTTACTCTGAGCTTCAGATTGTGCACAACCTAAAAACTAACCACCAGTATAGGTTTCCAGTGTAAAACAGATACCTGTGTCTATCTATTTTAATTCAATTTGATTTTACTGCACACTTTAGTGCTGAAAAGATAAATATGCATATGACTTCCTTTCAGGCTGTGACAAGACAGATGATGAGATCTTTTCTTCAAACAGCAATTCAGAGAGAAAATACTGAGAGTGTTTCTTTGTTAAAGCCTGGCTAAGCTCAACTGTTATTGATCTTCTTCATCTCCAACATATGCTTCTTATTGCAGGTATAAATCTTTATTTTCTTATGACTGATTGTGGTGGCTACATGTTTACATATACAATGCTTGCTTTATTACACAGCCGCGGCATAGTTTATCATGCATTGCTCTTTTTTTAATCACGAGGAGTAATTGTTGGGGCTTTATTACAATCTGTTCAGTGGTGGGAGGCATGGACGTCATTAACCACCTCGACAGCTTCACTGATGTATATTTTTAATCTTTAAACCTCCTTACTACCTCAGTATATATACATA
>JAOXYM010000020.1:11960215-11990041 GCA_028567055.1 Leptatherina wallacei | reverse complement strand
ATCAGCAAACATTTTATCAGCAGCCACTGAAGAGAAAAAAGATTTGAAGCTGGAAAATTTCCCCTCTCCATTTGTGATATTTCATAGACCAAACTGACTGAAAAATGTATAAAGAAAAACAAAGTCTCATCATTTTGTTTTTGATGCTGAAGAGAAAATCAATAGCTACTATATTAATTCATAGTAAATTATTAACAATTATACAATTATTGACAAAAAATGTTAGTCTGATCAAGTGTTATTGTTGCATCATGAATTTTTACAGATACCTGTATACATCTGATATTGAGTTGGTTAAATAAAACTTCCCACTGTGAAGTATGGTTTCCATAGTGCACATTGTGTTTGACATGAAAGAGCCCCTCAGACAATGTTGATTTAATCAATAACAGTGTACAACACTGCCCACTTATTTCATCTTCCTCTGTACACACTTGTGATCATTTTCTGTAACTGTTTAAGATCATTTAATGTGTCCCTGTTGTGTCGTTAGAGCCTCACTAACAACACAGCTAGGCTTCTGTTGCTGCTGTCATAGCTGCTGGTGTAGGGATAGAATGAAGTGTCTGTGTGTAACTACTGCCAGAGACGAGCTTCAGACTGACAGCAAGACATAAAGGATGGCCTTGAGTGAACTACATGAATGAACTACTACAGGAGAGCCAGCATTGAAATACGCGGCTCACAAGAAGTGAGGGAGACACAAGATGAAGACATAATGCAGGGGTCAAGGGTTGGATTCTGACCCAACAACTTATATCTTCCTCTATTTTATCTCATATGAACCTTAGATCAAATGTTTCTGTTGCTTATTGTACACTTGTGAAGGTTTTAACAATGAATCTTTTCTTTTTTCTCTACCAGAGTCAGACAACAGATGTGCAGTCTGAATTTTATATGTAAACATACAGGTTAACAAAGAAAGCATCAAAACATCAGTGACCCGCTGATGCTCATGTATGTTTTGGAAAGTTTTTATCATGTTTGTTTGTGTCTTTGTGTTTGCATTTGTGCATGAATGAGCTGAGTGCACAAAGGCATTGTTGAGCAGGAAAGAGATTAGGCAGGCGAAGGGGATGGGGGTGGGGGTGAGAGGAGGGGATCTCAGTGCGTTGCACTGCCCTCCTCGTCTCCCCTGTGTTCACCCAGCTGTGAGGATCATGTTTGGCACACTGGCCCGGGCACCAAGCCATCCAAGACCAACTGAGAGGAGAAAAATACTGACCCATTTTAACACAGGGGATAGGTAGAAAAGAGCAGCTCAAAGGCAATTAAAGCCAGTAGTGTCTTTGAGTGGATGAAGAAAAATACTCTTCTCAGTTCTGATGATAACAGAGAGGGACCAAGGATGCTTATGGGGTTTTTGATGATTGTGTTTGTGTGTTTGCAAAATAATAACATGAAATTTAGAAAAGAATCTGTGTCAAAGCTTCCTGTATGTCCAAATCAACACATCCCACATTAACCTTCACCTCTTCACAGCATGCAACGCAGCATCTTAAATATGAGCGTATGCTGAGGTATGCACATGATACCAACAAGCATCAAGCAGAATGCATCCATAATTACAAGCATGTCCCTCCTGTAATGACAGTGTGTGTGTAATGGAAGATATAAACATTGGGGCTGTGATAAGCCAAGCCCTAAAATTAGCCGTGACAAGGTCAAGGATGCTGTTTGTCCCAAAGCAAAAAAGAAGACATCTGCTTGCACTGCCTTGTCACTCCCAGTCAATGTCAAAAGTTCCTCCAGTGTTTGGCACAGCTGTCTGCTGCTTGTAAATATGGAGTGAAGATAAGGAGAAGCAAGATGTCAAGTTCTGTTATAAAGTAAAGCATGCTCTCCCATGAAATGATTGATAAATTTCCCCTTCCAGACATGTTTTATGACAGAAAAATACTCAACTTTGACAGAAAATCTGAAAAAAATAAAGTTGTAATAAAGTAGAAAAAAAAGTGTTTTGATCTAAATGCTGGCGTGCCTGCATTTGCCAAGATGTTCATTTGGCAAAAGAAATATATAATCTAAATGTAAAATCTACTAAGAAAAGGCTTACAGTGTACAGTTTCTCCCATGATTTGTATTTCCTGGTCAAATCAGTGGCCAGAGGCTGTGCAAACACAGGTGCTGTGTATTTATCGGCCATGTGGAAAGCACTGTCCTGACACCCTGCTGAACTCCTGTTAAGGATTAGCTGTGGCACAGTTGCAGGAAGGGGAATGGAGCTGCAGTTACATGCTCGCAGGCAGATCCAAACACATGCCTGCACACACAAATACTAAAGCACGCCCACATCATGCAGAGCAGCTGTGATGATGTGCAGACCAGAAGCGCTCAGAAACAGTGACATGCATCAGGAGGCAGACATATTTTCCAGCTGATGTCCAGTTATGTTTCAGAGAAGACAGTTAAGATCTGCATGTCTATTTGTTAGTGTTTTAGTAGGTATTTCAGTTCTGTACATGCACACTAACATTATTGCATGATTTTAGTATAATATGTGTGTCCTCTTAAGTTATGAATACATTATCACTTGTAACACATAAGAGAAAACCTGTCAGCATTGTGAATTAAACTGATATAATGACTGAATCAGAGCTATTGTCTCTGTAAACTCAGTGATAAATCAGTGTTGGAATTTAAAGAAGAAATAAACTTAAATGTATTCTCTTATTGTTAGTGAAGTGCAGACTTTAATCCTGGATTAAAATAAACTGGCTGTATAAGAAGTATTTTAAGTGGTAAATGAAGCAAAATTGCAAAACTATTATGAGGAGGATAAGCTTGCTTTCCCCAAATTAATCGGAGAAAAAATTAACATGACAGATATGTCCTTTTGCAGCATCAGCAGTGGTAATAATAGTATTTGATTGGACTGTGTGCGCATGTGTTTGTTACTTCACAGCAAAAAAAAAAAAAAATCACAACAAACATGCATCCAAAGCAGAAAACTCCTCACTGTGCTTCAGCGCAGGAAACTGCAAATCAAAGATTATTGTCTGTCTCTTTAAAACACTACCACAGGGGTAAAAAGGCAAAGGAGTCAAGGAAAAAAAAGATGGTGGATTTTGTTTCATTGTCAATAAAACCTGCACTCCTCTAAGCCCTTTGTTCTGTAGGTTGGCTGGTTCAATCTCTGATTGAGTGCAGAACCAAAAACAAGCGCTTCTCCTTCAATTGCCAAAACGGACCAAAGCTTTGACCTCCCCCTCACCTCCATTATCTTTCTCGTCTTCACTTTCCCTCTCATCTCTCCACACTCTCTTGCTGTCACGGATGGCTATTGAATACACCCAGGAGTATCTCATGCTGTCTTTTAGCTTGTTTTTTTTGTTCTTCTCTTTTATGTTCTTTTCTAACTGAATTGACCACACTGCATGTTTCCTAAATGTGCTTATGTTAACACACAGGGTGTTAGAAATTGCATGCTTTTTGGAGTATTCCATGAAAAATTACTGTATGAAAATCTTTCTAGCTGTGGGCTGGATTCCTTAACATGTGTTTTTTTCTGAGTTGGAAAGTGGTTTTAAATCTGAACTCCAAAGCAGAGAGGTAAAAAGAATTTCCTGAAAATAAGGTGAGCTGAGTCCAGGCTTGGAAAACATAATCTGTATCCCAACCAGGGGTCAACCTCAGTGCACCAGCCATGTGCTTGTAATCAAAAGAAAATATGGAAGTCAGTACTTTACATTGCTCAAACAGAAAGTACTGAATGAAGTCTAAAGCATGTGGCTCAAACAGAGAAGTGGATCCCATCTGAGACTGAAAATGTTTGTCATTCTGCAGCTCTGAAAGGCTAGAATATGCATGCAACACAAACTGCACACTGTTTAAAGTGCAGAAGCAATACAGCGAAAAGGAAACCTTCATTTCTCTGACAGCAAAACTGAGAGGAAAGCACATTTGACATGCACCTTTCAGGAATGCCTCTGCAGACTAAAAATATTTTTGCTTTTCTTGTTTTCCCTGTCGAAAACATGTGCGACCTCTTGATTAGAGCCCTGGAACTTCTCAATATTCAGCTAAATGTATGTGTGCGTGGTAAAACTACGCATGGAAAAACACAGATGAACACAGTTTTTTGTACCTCTGACACTGCAGAGCTCATCATTCCATCACAAAAAGAGTCCAGTGCACAAACCTAATAAAAACAGCAGTCTTTAAAATTTATGCAGGAAAAAGCTGAGACAAACAGATAAAGTCTGATTACATGCAACTACAAAAAGCTTTATTAAAACCACTTTTCAATCAGGAAAGCAACTGATGTGATCACATCTGTGTGACTATGAGGGTAATGCAGTGTCACAGCTGACAGATAGCACATGACAATTGTTGTCTAAGAGATGTGCCACTTCTTTGGGAATCTCACATAAGCATAAGAGCCTCCCAGTCTGACAAAGAAGGCACTTTAGGCTATTGAGAGACAGCTTGTATCAGCAGTTTCACCTACTCTGGCACACGCAAAACACTTACTCTGTCGAAGTGATATCACTTTCTCATCAACGTCAGATCTGTTTAGAGTCTTGAGAGGCTGCCAATACTAAGGGTGTGTTCAGATCGCTTGTGATGCCTGTGAGTCCCCAGATAAGACTTTTTGTCTTTCTGTTCATCGGACACACAAAACAGCATCTATCTCTCTTTGAGTCAATGTCAAAGGACAATGGGAGTTTTATTCTTTTGGGAAATATTTTCTTATGCTTGCGTTTTTTCATCATTTAATCAGTGTTTATATTCAACTTAATTGTCCTCATTGTTCCTGATGTCACTGGTGTCATGAATTAAACTGCCTAATTGTAATTCTAGCAGTTTACTGCACACAATATTTGTGTCAGGGTTGTGTCAGGGAGACAAAAAAAGTTAATGCAGTTATTCCTCAAAAACGTATCTCCATCTTAAATACAAGACAGCCTTTCTTCAAAGATAAACTCTGAAATCTGCCATGTGGAAACCTTCTAATCATTGTCTGTTTATCAAAGCTTGATTTTGTTTGGCTGGACTGCAGACAGATACAGTTTCTTCTCCTTTGCTCTTTCTTTTGTTTTTGTTTTTTTACTATGCACTTTCTTATGCAGCATTCTCTGCAAAAGACAGAAATATTGTCAGCAATTTTCCTTAAAACAAAAAGTGTAGGGTATGAATATGAGCAAAAACAATATAAGCTGAGTGGCTGTGATCCTAAGTTAACACTGAGAAGTCACCAGTTAGAAGAGCCAGTGGCAGAAATCAGAGCAGGCTATGACTCCCCAATCATCAATTAACCTGCTGAAATCAAATTAACCCACAAGGAGTCGTACTCCCCTCTGGCATTTTACAACACAAATGAAGAGCGATGCACATTATTGCACTTGTGAGGTAGCAAGAGCGACACAAAAGTGCCCAACAGGTGTAGAAAGAAGGCCTCTGGGGCTACAGACACTAAACAGATGCCTTTCCTCTGCCTTCTGCCACCACCACCACAAGTCCCTGCAAAACAAGGGACCGTCATTTGATCTGTGTTCTGCTGTAGCATCCAGCCCTGGGAGGTGAGCAAGCCAAGCGACCTAATTAGAGCAGTGAGAGTCCCAAGGGCTGAGTGACGGATAGACCTGCCAATCATGCTGCTGAAAGCCTCCACCAAGCTACGACTTCTCACCTGACACAAAGAGAAGCAGGAGGTAGGAGGAACAGCGGTGGAAGACCAATAAGGACAGCGTGACACTGTGCGCAGTGGCACTGCTACATCTGAGACGAGATGCCCGGCCATTTGCCAAATAAAACAGCACAAAGCTGCAGCATCAGGCGCCTTTTATAGCATTGAGGGGACAAGCTGAAGAAGTGGTCTTGCTTTGTCTAAATTATTCACAGGGAAATAAATAAACTGGCCTCGGCTTTGCTAGTGTCTCTGGTGCAACTTCATTAACTATAAGCCATGGGGAGGGGGGAATTTACTGAAAGATGAAGACAAAGGAAAACTGAGAAACACAAAGAAGAAAATCAGAAGACAGAGAGAAGTAAAAACAGTTGCTAGGCAACATACAACATCTGTAGGAATCCAGAAAGGTATTCAAGTTTAGAGATTTCTGTCTCCAGGGTTACAGTGGAAATACATTTCATGCACTTCTGTGGTTCCTTACTGTACTCCACAAATCATAAAAGCCCATAATGTACTTGTGTGTTTGTGTGTGTTGCCTTTCCTGAGCAAAATTTCCCCTCCATTTGCTCCCTGGTAGCTGGAATTCATGAGTCAAATTTGGCTGACGATTATTGCTTCATACAGTAGGATTAGTCACTCAGAGCAGTAAGAGTTATTTAACTTGTATTAAAATTATTCAGTGCAGTAATTGTACAATTAGCACTGCATGGAAGCTTCCGAAATGGACACTAGTCACTAGTCTGATTATCCTTAAATATTAGGCAAATGGAACATAATCAGTATGAAAAATGTCTAATTTGTGTTGTAATTTCCTGCATTGATTTTTTTTTCCTACTGGGATGTTGTTACAGATAAAATGACAGCCCAACGTAAGTCAGCACAGAGTTTTCCTTGTTTTATTGCCAGGTAAACATAATATAAATAAAAAGTTGGAAAGCAATAAACTGTGTGTGTGAATCTCTGAGTGTGGGATATAAATAGATCCAGGCTGTCAACTTTTCCATAAGTCACACCTGAACAGGTTCCAACATGCAACTCACCCAACTACTGTTTCAAATCCATTGTTTGCTGACAACCTGGGAGTGGTAGCCAATCACTACAAGTTTAAAACTAGAAATCAATATGCACTCACATATTTACTATTTACAACAGATATGTTGATATCTTTGCTAAGACTCCCACCCTCAGCCTTTTGTCTCCTAACTCATTTCTGGTAAATACTCTATCAAACCCTTTGTGCCACACTATTGCTCTGTAATGTCCATTTATTCTATGAAGCGAGCCTGGACTGAAATTGAGCTGTACAAATTTTCATTAGCATCTGAAAAATCATGAGCGCCTGCCTAATTCAAGATGAGAGAGAGAGCGCCGTTTGGCAGAGCAGGGAGAATCAATGCACCACAAACGGCTGTGAATCAACAGTCTGCACATAATGTGTTTGTTCTCATCAAGTACTCATCTGATTGGTCGCAGATAATCTCTCAATGGAACATGAACACATGATAATTAGAATTTGCAACAGCACAGCAGACAACATTAATGTTTTCTCTCGCCCCCTTTTGTTTTGCAGTGCTAAGAGACACCCTTTAACCTAAGTGTGCTCTAACTGCTGTTGAATCCCAGCCAACCATGATATTGGCAAAGCTGTCTGGCTTGCAGAAAATATTTGCCCAGTTACAAGCAGGGCAATATCTCTCTTTAAAGGAATTCTCTTTGTCAATATGCCTGCAGTCAGGTGAAGAGATTGCAAACAGATCTCCTCAAGACAAAACCCAGAGCAACTCCAGGGTGATGCGCAGGAACCCCAGCTCGACACCGCCACAATTTTTATTGTTCCGGGAATTTATCTACAAATCTGGCCAAAGGCTCCAGGATTTGGGTTCAATCCAGAGCAACGCATATCCAGAGTGGTGTTAATCTGCAGGGAAAAACATCAGGATTATGGGGCAGGTAGAAGATAACTGGAATATTCTCAGTGGCTATTGAATATGTAAACAATCTCAAACTATTTACCCTAAATAAATTTGTAGGTTATAGCGTAATTTTTTTATTATTGTCATACAAATTTTGGGGGACTTGACTAATACATTTACAATCTAAGACAAACTTTTTCCAATAAAAAAGTCTAATTACCAGTTAACTAACTAACTTTCCAGCACTTGATGGCACCAGTTACCACCCAGTCCTGTCAGTCCTCCTTTCCCACTCAGCCTTCTGTCTCCCTGCGCACATACTAGAACACCAAGCGGGCACTAAGAATAGAACACAGCTGGCACTGCAGGGCTTACATATTTCACACTCAAGCCACCATGCTCCGAAATACTCAAGCCCATCCTGTCCCATTTCCAGCTCTGGGACCAGCGGTTGTTCCCTCCGCCCCCTCACTCTCCTCCCTGTCCGTCTTTGAACTGTTCTTCACCTCTGTGGCAAGTCTCTGACAACCCTGCTGCTCAGATAAGATCCACGACTACGCTCTGGGGAATTTACCAGAAAAGAGATGTGTGGTAAAAACAGAAGTGAGAAGATCCCGGTCTTCCTGTTTCCAGCTTATACCTCACCTTGTTTCTCTAACGCCACAGCAATCCACACACACACAAGTCATTTCATGGCAGCAAAGTCTGTAGCCTATGTCTGTGTTTCTGATGAACAGAATGTTCAGGTAAGCCTCTGTCTGGATGTGTCATATTGTGATGACAAGGAATTCCCACAGCAGTGAAATGGGAGAATTAGTGGGTGGTACCTCACATAGACTCAAGGTGATTTCAGCACTAGCTGTCTGAAATGTGAGCGAACAGAGCCAAAAGTGCAGGTTGGGCATAGGGGGCGGACTGTTTAGTGAGAATCAACCAGATGGAGATGCTCCATGGGGCTTGCAGCAGAAGACACAGACGTAACCTTGGAAATCCGTACTGATCGTCTCCTTGATGCTGCCGTGGCTTTTATTTCACCCTTAACACTGAGCACAGTGACTATTGCAGTTAAACACAGCTGAAAACAATCTGAAGCATCAGTTGACAGACTTGAAAATGATGTTCATTTCAGCTGAGTATAATGTGTGATGGAAAGGCAGCAATAATTGGGGCAATTTGTAAGACTGCAACTACAGAGAAAATGATTATAATTATTAATTTGGAAGGACTTTTTGAATATAAATCATACTTTCTTTGTTTTAAATGCTATCTTTTAATACATTAGAGAGGACTACCCTCTGTCCCTCATTGTCCCTCTCTTCTGGAATTGTGACTCCTTTTCAGAATCCTGTCGAATAAAGAGGGAGTATGTTGCAGACATCTCCCTCTTCAGAAAAGCAAACTTTCAGTATAAACTGGCATATGGATAAAGGATGAGTCCAACCACCCAGTCCCTCTCACTGTGGGACAGACACGCTGTCTCTCAGTCTCAAGTGGCCTACACCCTGAGCGCAAGTATAAAATAAATGAGAATAAACCTCATGGGAGGCTCTGCCAACACTCAGATGAACAAATTGACTCCTCTCTTCAATCTGTGGAGTCCCTTTTACAAACCATATTTTTCTTTTTATAAATGTTCTCTCTTTGTTTGTTTTCTTAAACACTCTATATGAATTTAGTTTGTATGTATGAGTGACATTGTTTTGTAAGTAAAAAAAAAAAACAATCTCCATGAATCTTTAGATATATATGAATTGTTTAACAACGGACATTACTGTTCTATGAAAGTACAGTATTGAATTTATTGACCAAAATACGGCCATTGCTCATATCTTCTACGATGAAAAGCAATACATGTCCTTTGAGCTTGTTAGGAAAAAGCATATGCTAATTCATTTGGAGCAATTTCGATTGGGTATAGGGTACATGAATGTGTATGATATAAAAGTATAGAGCAGGGCTCATTTATGCTCTCTTTACAAACATAAGTAGTTATGTCCGTTATATCCATAAGTAGACCTCTGTGGTTTTTGCAGCTGTACTAAAGAAACATTACTGAACTTAGGCAGATCTCAGAGAGGCGCCACCTAATGATGGCTAATAGGCATCCATCTTGCATCCTACCTGTACTCTGAGCTCTCTCCAGCCAGTAAAAGTAAGTCTGATGTTGATGTTGACTTTTGTCTGTCCCTTTCTCTCTTTCTTTTCCTTGTTTCCTTCAATAATGTCTTCTTAAGTTTGTTTGGTCAGTGTGTTGATGTCCAGTTGGTGGTGTGTGATACCGAGGCTAGTATCGGTATCACTCGATGCCAGCATGATGAGATCGACATTTTCCTTGGAGAGAGCCAACCATTCAACTTCAACCACCAGTTATTTTATTATTTTGTTACATTGTTGATGTTATTCTGTATTGTTTACAAACAAAACAGCTTAAATTTAAATTCCTCAGTTCTGCCATTCAGTTTGTTAATTGAAAGAAATCTTTGCACTGTGTTGGATTATGATCACGATCATGATTAATAATCAAAGGCAAAATCACTAAATGACTCGTATCATAATGGTATCAGCGATACTTGGCCTGGATTTACTTGGTATCAGCCCAATACCAAAATTTGCAGTATCGCCCAGCCCTAGTGTGTGACGCAGTGCCGTAAACAAAATGTTGCTGTTAAGTGACATGGTGTTCTGGGGGGAAAAAAGGTGTGAAGTGTGGTTTCCCAGCCTTGGGACGCTGTTAGACTACACTGGCTCCAGGAATGTTCATAATAAATGAAGTCAAAACGAGTCAGAAACACAAATTGTTAAGGTCATAAAGTTATATAGTGCTACTTTAAATACATTGTTGATGCTTCTTCTTCATCCCTGTCGCTGGTTGCACGTACTATACAGCTATACTGCTCAACACTGCCCCCACAATTTCCGGTGGAACTGCTCAATTTGCTAACTTGATGTACGCATCCACAAATAACTGCAAACATATAGAAATACTCATGAAATGAATGCGGAAGACGAACAGAGGGCTCCGTCCATGTTGTGTGTGTACGTGTATTAATCACCTATTTTAAAAAGAAAGGGCTATACGTGTGTCATAAATGTATATCTGCATATATAAACGGACAGCACGCAACAAACTGCAATTCTACAAATGGCCACACGAGTCCTCAAAAGTGAGTGAGTCACTGTGAATTCTGATGATATGCATACTTTACTTTATTAGTAAAACAAACATGATTACAGCCAATTACAAAACAACTGTTTTGCTCTCTGTAGCTAATTAGCCCTTTTCCAATTGTATAACTCTCTATCATTTGTGATTTGTATGGGACTTGAATGACATTACACTTTCTGTGATGCGACTATTAAATGCTGAAGCCATTATTTAGCTACATCATAACTAAGCCACGATACTCATTGAATAAGATGTGTACAGTTGAAAAATCAACACGGTGAAAGTGACACCGTTGTTTTGTTGTTGTTTTTTACATTTCATATCTACTTTAGCTATTTCTGTACAACATCTAGTCTCTTATCAAAATACAGCCACATAAAGGTGTTGGGGGTTACAAGGGGGTGTGTGTTTTGTTTCAACTCTCCAATACTGTATCAAGACTAACATAACAAAAATCTCGAATGTTTCCCTGCTCTGCAATAACTTCAAATGATTCATTGGCTCGGCAGACCACAACACACATTTTGTCCGACCACTGCCTCTTTCTCATCCCTAAGCATCCTTGCACCATTCACCACCATTAATAACAAGGAAATGCAAACAGGCTGAATTAAAAAGGCTCCACTTCTGATTACCTGCTCCATCTTACAAGCCATGGCCACTCACCTGCCATAAATCATGACACTGCTGCTATCTCCCTCACCCTCATCTTTCAGCACTTTATTTTCACACCAGATAGTAGCGTCATCATTATACAAGCAAGATATCCTTTGGAATATAGTGTGGGCTAATGAGCACCTCTTAGTTGATCACATTAGACCTCTACTTGAGGACACTTAATTACCACTGTAACACACCACGCACCTCTGTCAAGGGGACAGAAGAAGTCCCTTAATTAAGGTCTCTGCATTCTACCTGTTTGCACACAAGACTGCATCATTGGGATGCAGGAAATATTCACATCTTAAATAAGGTGATAAAACACGTGGTTTGTATGTGCAAGTAAGTGTGTGTTGCATTTGTGATACAAATGTTTGTGTGGGCATTGGGGGTGTTTTCCTCTCTTTAGCATAAGGGGGCTTGTGAATGCATCTGTGGGTGTATAATATGAAGGCTGTTTGAAGTTTGTCTCCTGAGTCTGTGTCATTTACAATGTGCCTAGTACAAATACACAGATGTGTGCACACAGTCACACGTACACGTACACAGAGGTTTCCTGTGTTGTGAGGCCTTTAACTGTCTCTTCCTTGCCTTTCATATTCAAGCTGGAACTCGGTTTTAAAGGAACCTGCCCACTCCACAGAAAGATGTCTGTTTTCTCTCCCCATCTCTCTTATTACGTTCTACCTCTTTAATTTTTTCTCGTGCTCTGTCTCAATCTTTCACTCTCAGTTTCTCTCTCAAATAGGCTGAGGCTAGCAGTCAGGAAATGCACATCAGTCATAATACCTTCCTAAAATGAAAACAGATTCTGCTGCAGTCCTTCAGACTCTGACTCTCAGCTGAAAACCTCCCTCTGTTTCTCCTTTCGTCCTCTACCCTTTCCCTCCTTCACTGCCACTTCAACTCACCAGCTCGGCTCTTTTCTCCCACTTACAAGGGTCTAGTTTGCTTTCTGTCACAGATGGTTGATCACCAACACACAAGACAGTTGTTTTGTGGGTTGTGTGATTGCAGTGATCCCAAGTATCTGACACTGGCCTCATGGAGCACTTGACAGTAATCTGGTGTGCCTCCAATAAAGTCCCACAGTATGGGCACTTATGCTTTCTAATAAGATACTTTTTTACTATTGTGGGCTGCAATAACAGCAGGCAAATCAGTGTCAGGAACAAGGTTAATGCATGCTGGAATGCTGTTTAACAGCCTGTCAGACCAGAGCGCTCAACAGTTAGCCACAAGGCCTTTATCTAAGAATACAGCCTTTATTACTCACAGGAAAAGGCGAGAACACATCCCACCTCAGAGGATTTATTCTACTAATTTATGGTCCTTTAACAAAGTTTATGCTTTATAAGAAAATGTCTTGGATTAAAAGGGCTATCTAATCAAAGCAACATTTTTTGCTGTGGATTAATATTCAATAACTGATTCTACAAATGTCTCAGTGCTAAATGAAGCAACTCGTGAATAGGTATGGACTAAACAAAAACTGCGATTGTAAAGCTTTTACTGTCACAAGTAAAATATAAATTTGAAACTATAAAGGCTGCATACTGTCAGCAAAAAGTCTCAAGGATATTATGGTAGAAGAAGTTGTACAGGTTCCTTTGAAATAATAAAAATCAGCCCTTTCGCTTCAACGTGCATGCACAAGTACTCTGCAGTTTTGCTGCTGCTTCTGATATATGCAATATAATCCTATGCTGTAAAAGACCAAATCAAAACACTGTATCAATACTGAGACCAATCAAGTTAGCCCACCCACCCTCTGAGAAAACGATCAATTATAATGGATTGGGATACAGAGGAGTGGCTGTAAAATTTCAATAAGGTGCATAGGTTAGGGGCAAGACTTTAAAGACAAACACATAAGTGGGATTATGCTATTTTGATTGCTTCAGCACTGTAGCTAACTGCAAGTACAGCTATCTGTGGTGAGAATGACAAAATCTATTTCTATTTTGTGTTGGTGTAAACAGGATGGGTGCAAATGTAGGTTAAAAAAATATTGCTTAAGAAGTTGCTCAGAAATTTGTTCAGAAGGGATTAGATGTTAATTAGCCATGTGCTGTGTTTTGTTTGTTTGTTTTCTATGATAAGTAGCCATGTAGAGCTAGAACCATGCTGGTCTAATGAAAACTGCCCTGTTTAAAGATCTCTCAGGTAAAAGGTAAACTGGATATGAATCAGAGTTGTGGGGCTTATCCTGGTGCATGATCCAGTCATTGTTCCTGTAGTTTATGAACTGAGCTATGGTTTACAGAAAAAAAAGTTTCATTCATAGTATTTAGGCTACATCGTGTTATGTTGGGGTACCTTGATAAGTCGAACTGCAGGTTAATGATAATGGGATTGTAGGTTGCTTTTTTTAAATCAAACTAGTATAAAATTTTTATTACAAGAAATCTACAATGAATATGAATCTCCAATCAACATTAATAATGAATTAAATAACTCTGCTTTTCAAGATGCTTAAATCTACATTTTTGCGGGTCTATTTCCATCTCATTGTCAACATCAAGATTAGTTTTACATCGCTTTCTCTATGTGTTTGTCATACCCTCTAACCAGGACACTTTAGTGTCATTAGAGTTTTGTCCTGTCTTGGACTTCTCTGTAGGAGCCCATCTAGTGAGTAACCGCTGAGGCACTCGCCAGTCATAAATATTCTCAACAAGCCGGCTGATGGATGGTCTCTTTCACCCTCAGTTTGAAAGGGATGTTCACGATGGCCAATAAAGCCACGGTGAGTGAATGAAAGCTTTTTCCACAAGGGACTGGCCGTGAATGAGACGTTGACAAAGACACAATCACTGTTTTCTATTGTGTCACATTGAGAAAATTTAAGACACGTGATACTGGAATGTTGATGCCTGTATTTCGGTGCACAGAAATTTAGATAGGATGGTTTTCAAGAGTTAATGATAATATTATAGTCAATGATGAAGACATTCTCCGTGCCCTAAAAAGGAACCAATGCTATTTTCTGAGGATTTACCTTTGGTGCAAGCTTTGTGATTACTGTCAAATTTATTCCTTCTCTGTCCACCTAAAATCATCAAAACCCATTTCTTGTGACTCATGCTTTTATAGCTCAGTTGTATATTTCTGCAGTGTAACAGGAGCTGTTACTGGTCCACAACCTGCACATCACCTGAAAAGCCCTCAGGACCCCTATGTTGTTGTGGTTCTCAGAAGCCCGTGCCTGAGTTCAGCCTACCACATGCCTTTCCACTTGGCTGCCTGTTGTGGTAAGACAGTTAACTCGGTGATTGCAGGATGAAAACTGTGAAAACACGCTTTTCTGTCTTTTCCACCCTCAATACCAGTGAGTTCAGCAGAAATTACTCTGCAAGTAAAAGTAAAAAAAACAGTTTTTTTCTCCCCACGACACAAACTGAAAGTGCTATTTCCGTTTTGCGCCTGTTATTATCATAATCTTAAGCACTCTTTGTTTTCCTGTGAGACATTTATGTCACCAATGCTCCCGGTGTCGTGAGCTTTTAATGCAGTTCCTCACAAAAAAATAAGGATGGGAAATTCTTTATTTTCCGGCTAAATAAAAAATTGACAGGAGCTTTCTTTCAAAGTTAGTTGTGTGTCAATGCAACTGACTTTCAACAAAATTTCCAGTTAAATGTTTAGGCCTATTTAAAAGGGGAGGCTTATATTGAGAAGAAAAAGAAACATGCTAGAACTGCAAATGCACCCTATAAATAATTAGTTGTGTTATTTTACTGTCATTGTATTTGTTTTGGAATTAAATAAGACGCCAAAGTGGAGTTATTTTTTCAGAACTGTATGATATATTATTTTCACAGGGTTTAGAGGTGAAACATGGCCCATTTTTCCCAGGACCACTAACCCGTGTTAATGATTCCCTAATAACAACGCCAGCAATTGGTTCACCTTTGTACAGCAGACACATAAGCCTGCCTCCCACGGTCTTATGACTTGTCGATTGCAACTGCCTCGCGTGTCTGTGACGAGCATGATTTATTTATACCGTACCAGAGAGAAGATGTTGGAGTGGCAGTCCTCAAGGCTTGCCCCGTTAGCCACCCAATTCGCCGTTGCAGTCATAATCGTCCGCCTTTGGGGTCGTCAGCGCAGGGCATGTCGAAATCCTACATCGGTATCATACACCGAGCAGGGAGGGGGTGACAAATCGGTTCCAAGACAAACAGGCTTATAATCTCACAAGAAGTCCGGATAATGGACTCGGAATGGTCGGTAGAAGAATGGGCGTATTCAAAAAGAAGTGCAGAAGGCATCCATAAAGCCCGATCATATGTTGTAAATCCAAAGCGTGTTCGGGGATCACAACATTGTTACAATCCAGGTCAGGCGATTCCAAATGTGATCACTATCAAAGGCGGACAGCGCAGATGTATCCATATCAATCCATACACAGAGAAAGATCAGCCTGTTTCCAAATCAGTCTTTCCGCAGATAGTTTCATCATTAAATCACCATAATCCATGAGAAAACGACTCCTTTCTTCTGCGCTATGGAGAAGCCCCCCCTCCCAAAAAAATTTTACAATTACGCGTCAAAACTTCTATACAAATAAAAAACAAACAAACAAAATGTTCCGCTGGACTGCAAATGTATCAACTTATAACCGAGGTATTACATGCAGGATATCTGATTCCGTCTGCTCCACAAGCTGATGCACCACTTGTGATAGTTTTCGAGAATTGCATGTGCTATTTATAGCCTTCTTTCTTGCCACAACCGTTCCTCTCACAATGTAACCCAGTCTGGCTCACACAAACAGGCGCTGCGAGCAGGAATGTTTAATCCCTCTGTTGCTCTTGAATCAAACGCGCCGCAGATGATCGACTCGCTGTAAAAGAAAGGGGAAAAAAAGAAAAAATAGCTCCCGGTGCTCCACCGAAACAGGGTGGACAAAGTCGAGCTGGTTCCCAGTAATAAACCCAAATCATGAGTCACACCGTACGGGTAAGAAAAAAAACTATTGTAACACTCCACCACCAGGAAAACGACAAGCAGGCGACTGTGAGCGGTTTAAAAAAAATCCTTCCTTCCTTTCAGTTTTGTATTATTACGAAACGTCCTCTCACGGCCACAACAGCCTCAGCCTTGCACAAAAATATTTGATGGTATTTTTTTTTTAATATAGCCTATACTTCAAGCAAAAGTGACCGTTCTCGTCTGGTACCGATTACAGACATAAAGAATATGTTGCATCCTGCGGATTCTTTCGTATAAAGCGTATCCTTTCTGCTTCTCGAAAGATGATTTAATTGTTGATTTAAATCCTCAAACATGTGCATGATTTCCTCAACCGCAGCGACTCCTTCCTCATTGTTTATCTCTCAGAGCGCGTTATTATAGCCTACTGCTAGATGGGCGTGCGCGTAGCCTGACTGTGTCACCCTCTGTGTGTGTGTGTGTTTGTTTTACGCGAGGCGCTGTAGCAAATTTTTTTTTTCGCGCACGATCGTCCAGCCCACCACGCATTGTAATGTAATGGCGGTCGGAAGCGTATACTCGCCTTAACATTTGGCCAAGTTTGCGCTCACGTGACCAAAGTCTGGGATTACAGTAGCCTACTGTTGAGTAGGCTATCTTTGATTAAAAGACTGGATGCAACGACGGAGCGCACACTGACAGTCAAGCCTGCTGGGATTCCTTTATTGTTCCGCGTTGTTAAATGAATGTTGGTCATAAATGCGATTTTTGGGGGATTATTTTATACTTTTTTTTTCTCATCACCGCGTGGTGTTATTCTGTGATGCACTAGTTACATAATGTAAATGTTCTCACAACGCAGGGTGTGACAGAATAGAGGTCAGCATGACTACTGAGCTCCGTTTCATAAGAGATATCTATGTAGGTTAGTCAAATATTTTACATCATTTGAAACATTTGATTGTAATTTTCTTTAAAATCACAGAGGATAAATCTATATAGTCATAGTTATTATAACCAACAGCAATTTAAATTCAGGGCTTCAGAGAAGATTTCTGAGACAATGAGGCCCCCCCAACCACAAGGGTATCAAAATAAGTGATGACAGCTTCCTGTAGGTTTTTTTTAATGGCACAAATAACATTTTAAGAAAAACGTGAAAAGTTGGAGCATTTAAGTGCTTTTTTTCTCTCTATCGCTGCTCCTTTAACTCTTGTTGATCTCAACAACTTTCTTTATAGAGATAACTTCTACTCCAGTTTATTCAATAGTGTTAATCTGACCAATCCCTATAAGTGTATGTAAGTATGTTAATCTTACTGAAATGATACCAAAATAAAATGTCTTAAATCAGATTTACATCTGTTATGTAGATGGAGGTCGAATTACTCCTACATTTAAATTAAATTGGACCCAAATGGTTATTTGATGCATACTACACAGGTTCAACCCTGGCCTATGGCCTGGACGTAAGAGAAGAAACCGTTAGATAAAGAAATCAGAAACAGCAGAATAACCAGAAGGAGTGGAGTGAATCTCATTTGTGGAAAAGGTACTGTGAAGTTGTCCAGTTCACTGCTTGATGCAGTACTAACTGCTGTCAGCTTCACTTTTTCCTCAATTGTTTTGGTCCATGATGTAATAAGTCAATCAGATAAAGTCTAAAACTAACAAGCTGAAAGGGGGCCACCTATCATAGCAGTCAGACATACCATAAATATGCTTAGTGATAACTAGCTGAGGGGTGTGGGGAAGGGCGGCGATTGCCATCGAGTCACGCTTGCCATTAATGTGTATCGTATCCGGATTGTTGGTGTTTTTAAACATTATTTTCTACCTTTTTGTTGCTATATTTTGCTGTCTCACTGTCCTCCTAACCTCCCCCTGCCTGACTGCAAACCATCCTGTTCAGAATCAAAAGTGGTACAGTATATGTAAGTATTTCATTAGGAAAGTTCAGTTGTTGCTAACCAGCTGGCCCTATCTTGTCTTGTCTCATGATTGCCTTCCTCCAGGCTGGACATGCTGCTGTTGTGATGATTCTCAATGTCATTCAGCTGCCTCTCCAACAAGTCTCTTGTCCTGCTGACTGACAGACTCTTAACTTCAGCAGACTCTAACTTGTCTCAGGCTGCAGTTAGAGTCAGAGGTCCTCCCCTTTCTGTTCTCCAGAGGATTCTGCTGTGAGGGACATACCAGCCAGAGCTTGGAACTGGTTAAGAAATTATTTCTATTTTACATTTTCTGAAAATCTTAAAGCAAGGGATATTCCTTTTTTTGTATGATGTCAGAATGTACCTAAAATTCCCAATAAATTTTTTTAGGTGAACTTAATTTGACTTTCTCTAAACTTTTGAATGCACATGCACAACTGTTTAGTGTTTAAGTACGTATTGAATAACATAGTGTCCACTAACAAGGTGATAAACCACAAAAAAAAAAAAATCTGAAGTATCTGAAACATGAATGTTCTGGTTCAATGATTGCTTGTATTTAAACAGTCCTCTTCATCATACTGTTTGCATTTTTACAACATCAGACTGATACGACATCTAACACATGATAAGTTATTGAGACATTGACATTTTATGATGTAATCTTCCCATCACTGTTTTTAGCTTTTGTTTCAATAAATCGTTTGAGATGAAAGAATTGCCATTGAACTTTTTTACATTTTCTTGAATATCCCTAACTTTGGTGAGTAGTTACATACATACATACATATATATATATTATATATATATATATACACACACAATTATCATTTTTATTATTTAATGTACTGAAAAACTGACGGATATCTAATTTTCCATTCAGCTCATGTTAACTCGTGGATAAAATCTAACCTGAGCCAAAATTACATTTTTTGTTGTGTATGTTTTGTTGCGCATCTACTTTTTCAAGACACTATTTGTTCTGTTAAATGAAAAACTTGCAAAAAATCTGCAATAAAAAAAACTTTTTTCATTGAATTTTTTAAAAGAAAGGTTAATAAATAAAATGGCAATATAAACATGACCACAGCTAATCCTCCAATGTCTCACACCTGAGTAAGAGTGTTAGCTATAGCATTGTGTAATACAGACATAGCCAATTAAATGCCCATCCATGAACAAAGCTAATTATCTTTTTAAACAATATTTGAGATGAAACAGCATGCTCTCAGCCCGCTAAAATGAAAACCAATGTCAGGTTTTAAGCAAATATATTAAGTAAACTAAACTGTAACAAGACAAAAGTTTTTGTTTTTTTTTAAAGAAAAGAAAAAGTCAAAAACCTCAAAGCTAAAAAAAAAAAAAGTACTTTGAATAAAGTTTTGAGCTAATGATCACCAGCTTCTCCACAAGTACAATAAATGTGTAAAAGCACAAACTGCTGTGTTGATGGTGTTATACCCCTGGCCTTGTAGTGGCAGTGCAGAGGTCTTTGGATATTATAGGCTTCATTCCACTAATTGGCTTCATTGGCTGCATCTGTGAAGCTGTGGATAAAAATTGTATGATGTGGTGTACAGAGAGAACACTCTTTTTATAACACTGTTATTTATTTTAGTTATGGGAAAACACTTTTACTTTGCATTGCTGTCTCATTGCAAAGCTCTTACTTTCCTTAACTAGTGTGTTCACTCGCCTTCTTATGTCAGAGCCAGTGAGTCAGATTATAAGATAAATGTGTCCGTTTAAATATTTGTTTAAATTTGTCACTTTTTTGACCTAAACAAATTCTAAATGCACCAGTTCAGAAAAACTAGGGGTTTATTGTAAACTGAATAATAATAGATTTGATTTATATAGCACTTTTTTGGACACTCAAAGCACTTTACATTGTATCCAATTATTCATTCACAAGTTACATGTGTAGCCACAGCTACTCTGGGGCACACTGCCAGAAACATGGCAGCCGATGCCGCCAGCAGCCCCTCTGACCGCCAGCAGTGTCAACAAGGGAGGCAAGGAGAGTTAAGTGTCTTGCCCAAGGACCCAATGACAGATTGACTGAGGGAGTGGGATTTGAACCGCCAACCTTTTGATCATTGGACAACGCACTCTACCACCTGACAACCCTAAAAAGAGTAGAGCAAGAGTAGCAGTTTCACATACATACCTTCACAGGTGCAGCCAACTTAGCTAATTAATGAAGGCCACACACCACCCACAGACTCTTGGATTGCCTCTTCAAAGTCAATGAGTATGCAGAGGGAGTCTATCAGTGGAAGAAAGGCAGGCAAGACATTAAAACAACATAAATGTTAGAAAAGCCAAGGTCTATGTTTGGGTGCCTTAAATTGTATTCCAGTATTTTTTTTTTGTCATAAGTAACATTGTAACATTCATTATAACAGTTAAAATAGGAAAGCTGTTGTTTTATGCCTTTCATGATGGCTCCAGGTCAGAATTAAGTGGCCCACACAATTTTACCATAATTTGAACCCCATTGTTGTGTGCTGTGGGATTTTCAGACTAATCAGATCCTGCTCTACACACAAGAATGAAATCTGGACAAACATGAAAAGTTTGGCTTAAAAAGGCAAAAATGTTTCAGTGACATGTTTACAGATTCATGCATTACAAAAATGGGGCTTCATAATATCCAGTGGTCTAAAGACAGCAAAATCAACAGCTTCTTATAAACAAATATTAGCAAAGTGTAACAAAAGCTTTGACTGTTTCTATTTTCTTTTTTTTTTTCAAAATCAGAATTATGACAAACTGTAGAATAACCATTTCCCAGCAAAGCATTCTTTCTAATCAAGTTTAAATTTATTGAGTCAAAACGCAGATGAATCATTGTAAAATATGTGCTATGAGTGGCACATCTAAACAAACTGAGTTTGTGAGAATACACATGTTCACACGCATTCACATTTCCCAGGAAAATACTGGAGACGTGACCTCAGCGTCCTCAATGGAGGTATGACCTTGGTTATATCATAATGTTACTGGATTTGATTTATTACTTGAACAGTGTAAATAATTTACCATAATATGTTCTATTTACTATACCGTGTAGTGCACACCAGTTACATTCATGTTATGAGCAAACTGCAGGTGGTTTTGCTTACACAGACTATGAACAGAAGCTTAGATCCTTCTGTTCTCCAAGATTATAGGTGGAGACGTTTGAGGCTGAAGAACAAAGGAGTATTAGTCACCCTTTCCTGAGGTAGTCTGCAGAGGTCATTCAGGAGTCAGCTCATCAAATATTTCTGTTATTATTAATCATTTATCACAACAGCTCATTATAAACTGTAATATTCACTGCATTTGTTTGCATTTTCATACATTTTAGCTACATGCATAACAGAGATCACTAATGTGCCAAATGTTTCATCTAAAAAAAAAAATCTTTATCATTTCATTCTACAAGACACATTTCAAACTGAAATTGTTTATTCATTTTTGCTCAGTCGTTTTATCCCACAACACATTGTTCTTTACTGAAACAAACAAAACAGAAAGACAGTGGAGTGCTTATACTTCAGAGTTTTTCATCATGGATGATATTTTATTCTCTTTACTCTTCTGAAGTCGAACATTATCTTTAACGTAGCAGCATCCAAGTTCAGAAAAGCCATTGTGTGTCAGAGCCCATATGAAAGCATCCAAAACCTGGTCATTTGAAGTGTCTGAACTAATGTGCAGTTGCCCCAGGGGTTTTACTGTTTTATGGGTTGTTCCCGGCTCATTGTGAGATTATCTACAAGAGCTGTTACCTTTATTTACGGGAGTCTATATTTCCAGAAAAGATTGCATACACTGACATATCAGTGTCACTTCACGCAGCCTTTTGTATTAAGAAAACAGCTTCTAGCTGATAAAAAAAACTGCCACAGAGTTGTGGACTTAAATCGGTGATTCCTCTTAGATCTTCAAAAAGCAGGGCATGGGGAGGAGTGGGGATGGGGAGGGTGGTGTGAGAGATATGAATCAGATGGATGAGCGAGGGCTTAGCCTGGTGGTTATCGATCCCTTTGCTCCAGGAATGATCCAGAACTCATTTGGACACTTTTGTCCCCCTTTGTTCGATACATCCTCAGAGGCTTTGAAAAAACTTGTGCACAGTTTGGCACACTTGGTGTGGAATTGATGGGATGAGATGCTATCAGTTTGAATAAATCTATTTCAATATGCTACGCATTTCCACTCATTAAACCCCTGCCGACTTGATCTGTGTGTGAGAAGAAAAGATGTATTACTGTTCTGATTAAAGATAGTGCATTTGTCCAGACCATTTGTTTAGACTTGTTGAGGTTCGAGTGGATTGACATTTGCATGTGGGCCTGTGTTTTGGTATCTGTGGGCCTTTATTCAGTGTCCTGTCATATAAACCTGCAGGGTGTTATCCTCTGTGAGCACACAGTACACCCAAATAGATCAGGTCTTAGAAGTCTTTTTTGCAGCAATTAAGTGCATTGTCTGCACCAAAAATTTCTCAACATTTGCTTTTTCTCTGAATCGGGAAAATTGATTATGACTGAAATGAGGAGTGATGGACAACACCCAGCAGAAGAGTTGGTATAATTCTAAAGAAAAGGGGCGAGCTGTAAAGTATCACCTCTTCTAACAACAGGAGGGAAATACAACTCGTATAAGAAATTCTGCATGAAGCTGACGTCATTCTCAAGTTTTTCCTTCAACAATGGTCAGATTAATGGACACCATTTTTGGAAGTCCCATGCAGTTGCTCGTTTCTTTCAAATGTACTGATACAAACAAGCGACCTGTCTGTATTTAGGAAGAAGACTGTCCGTCAAAAGAGCTTCACATAGCAGCTGCATCTTGTAGAAATACTTATTGTTCTGTGAAAACCTGAATCAGCAAATCCTTTAGTTCTGGTGTTTTAGTTTAAGCTAATCATACATTACGGATAGTTCAATATGCACAGAAAATACATCACAATTACGCTGTAAAATAACCATGTTTTACTGTTATAATATTCTATTATGATACAGGCTTCACCATATTTCTGATCAATTTTTCCACTCTTGTCGCAATGTGACAACACTGATGCACTTGGTTTTTATGTGTGAGGTCGCCAGTTCAAATTTATACCTGCACAGTGCTTTCACTTTTCTATTTCACCCTTGGTAATTGTGGCAGGACGTAGGAGGGCCCGGGCAGGGATTGAACCCACAACCTCCCGGGTGAGAGTCATGCACGCTGACCAGTCAGCCAAAAGGATATCCCAGTGGCCAAGTAGCCAGGGCACATAATCAATCGGAGGCATAGTGACAGGACCCACACTGTAACATAATGGTCAATTAAGAGTTAAAAGTATAATTAGAACTTATGTGTATGAGTGTGTATAGAGGTAAAAAAAAACAAAAAAAAAAAACATGGTTAGGGTTAGAAAGCTATAAATTATCACAAACTAAAACATTGAAAACTTATTGGAGCAAAAAAAAAAGAAGCAAAAAGCTCTCCACCTAAACATTGTCATCTCAGTTTACGTACTGAACATGTGACAACACATTCCTATCCTATTTCATAATATTCAGGGGGACTGGGCTGGATGTTTGGTCACAGCTTAAAGTAATACGTTTCTTATAACTTCTATAACTTTAAACTGCAGCATCCCAAAGCTGCGAAATAGCACTTTATAACTTCTTTTTGCAGCCTGGGGCATTACATGACAGCTGTGTTTTGCTTTACAGCATCACGTCACACACCAGAAATTGGATACCAACACACTGGATGTTTTGAACGTGCACCATGGCTGATTTAACAAAGAAACGCAAGAGGACAATATCAGGAAGAGAGAAAGTGACAGAGCAAGAGAAAATACAAGAATCAGCATTGGACTGACTTTTATTGGTGGGACAGAGCTCCAAGAAGAGACTGGATGCAAGACAGATGACAAATTATCCTTTTTTACAGAGTGCCAAGGTGTGAGCGTGGGAAGGGATGATTGACTCCCATCAAACTCTGAGCTGCCTGTAGCTACGAACTAACAAAGCTAACCTGGAGCTAACCAGCTAACAGAGGTAGGCAGGCTAAAGTTAAGGTTGTGCTACTCTCTGCCTTCTTTTGCCGGATATCTGGCACCTGTCAATCAAAAGGACATCCCCGTAATTCTGAAGAATTTCGAGATTAAATAACATCTAAACGAATGAATTATAAATAAATTCACTCCCCCCACAGTTGTTATTAAAGTAAACTTGACAACCTAAAATGTTTTTTTGTACCAGGCTGTAAACATGTTTAATTCTGCTGTGAAGTTGTGCCTTTTAAACATGGGAGTCCATGGGGATTTGCTCCCTTATGGAGCCAGCCCCTAGTGGATGAGGGGTGAACTGCAATTTTTGGCACTTCCGCACAGGCTTCACATTTTTCAGCCGGAGGTTGCCGTTTGGTCCATCCAGAGAATTTATTCCAACAAAACATTGCCAAACCATATTCTGTACAAATAACAACATGGTTCTCCATTTTCTAAATACTTAGTATTGACATTGGTGAACATGTCCCAGTCTAATGTCTTTTAATCATGTCGTCAATATCAGTGTATATTTTTTTAAACAATAAAATTGACCTGTCTTTGTACTATTTTCATTTGGGTTAAATAATTCATTCCTTTATGATTTTATTAGCTATGTAGGATTAAGTTTGTGCATCTCTTAATCTCAAAGAAATCAGATGTTACTTTGAATTTGTCTGAGAAAACATATCTAATTATGGTGACAAGCATTGCTTTTGAGTTGTTGCACAAAGACAAATGAGCAAATAGGTTCTCATTATCATTAATTCAAGATGAGCATATTGCAAGGGATGAAGGTCATCTGAGGGTGTTCACCACTCACACCCACAGAGGAATGTGTTTCTCTTAAGAAAGAGCAGTGGCCTCACAGTATCTTCATTAGTGATTGATGGATTACTGCGCGCTGACTTAACACACACCTAGCAGCAAATTCTCTCCATAAAATCAGATGGGAGTCTCGCCTCTCTTCGTGGGTCCAATACCGCTCTGGCATTTCCTGGAGCGCGGAGAGTCTGGCTGAGAAGAATAGATGGTGTGCATTATAATGAACATGGGCTGACACTGCCTCATCCATCATTCCAGCCAGGAAAATTATAGCAGTGCCAGAGAGAGGGAAAGAGAGAGACTTTAAATCACAGAATGTCTGCAGGTCTAACTCCTCCTAGACTGTCATCAGCTCATTGTTGTTATTGTTTCTAACTGTTCAGTCCACTTCTGGTTTTACTCTTAGAAACAAGACTGTCGAACTGTTTATCACTGTGTCAGATTCCTGCACACATACCTTAAATTTCTCAGTGTATGCTGCCTTATCAATCGTCCTCCACTAATATGCTTGTCATGTGCCTGTCTACCATCTTAGTAACACAATTCTTTTCACTGTTATTGATTAGTATTTTGATTACTTTTACAAATCATTTGACTTACATCACTGGCAGAGACAGTTAGAAAAAAGGAAGATTTACTCAGCAACAAATACTTAAAGATAAGAAATCTACAAAGATGAATTACTCACAAAAAATACTCTCACATTTTGTTAATATATTCATTTTGCCTAGCTGCTGAATGTTAAATTGAGATCCAGTGATTTTTTTTCCCCCATGAGCTACGACAGAATGTTGACGTTTTTGTCAGATTGATTTCCTCAAAGATTTTACACACATTTATGGATGAAACCTAATAGCTTTGACAATCCCCTCATTTAAAATAGTTGGGGTTTCGTTTTGTTAGTTAGTTTGTTTATTTTAGATACTTTATTTATAAGATGACAGGGGCGGGGCCACCCCATTAATCTGACTGGCTCCCAAGGTGCCTCCCCAACTAAAGATGAGCAAATTCTAACAAATATTCAGTGTAAACTGACCCTTACCAAGGTAAACCTCTGATGCCAAGTGCAAGTGAATACAGCCCATACTTCTAGATTATGTTTTACATCAACACCATTTATACAGCTTCATTTCACCAACTACCTAGAACTACCTACAAAGAACTGATCTAAAGCTTCAGATGAGCACTTCACCTGTCAACAGGATGCAGGATCTTATCAAGGATGGCCCCGACTTGAAGCAAACTCCTCTTGTAACCTATTTTACTCTAAAACAGACACTAGTTTTTTAAATCAACGTTATTCAATATCGAAAAAGACTTTGAATTAGCAGCTGAAACAATCTTTGCAGAGGTAATCAATAAAATGACCAATAGAGTGATTTTCTCTTATGCTTTTGTACAGCAGACTTTTCTTTGCAACCACTGGAGTCAGATAGATAGCAGATAAAAGTCAAGTTTAAAACACTATCACATTTTCCTCAGTTTTCAGAGCTGGAGGCAGTGTCTTTTTCTTTTATAAAATCTACGTTTTCTATAAATACAGTATTAGATTGATTTCCTTGAAATTTAATTCAATCACCGTCTCCAGAGGATGAATCATAAGAACTCTGACTCCAGCTTCCCTATAAAAGGTTATGTGTGCTTTGCTAACTGCTGGACCAAACCAAACTGCTTGTGCTCCCATGCCTGTGTGAGTGTGTTTGTCTGCCTGTGTGTGTGCACGCTCATCATGCTCTATGGCATATTGATTTCACAATGAGCAGACAATGTCTTGGTAAGATAACTCAAGAGATGGGAAATTAGATGCAATCTAGTAACAATAAAACATTGAGAATATGGTATCTTGTCTGATTTTAGAATGATGTCGAACTCACTGATACAAAGATAACGCGTATACAGAGCCTGCGATAGTGTTGACAACAATTATTACCACATATAAAAAGATTAGTAATTGTGAAAAAAAATATAGATTTTAATTTAGATAGCAAATATTAGTTTACAATTATACAGGGCAGGAAAGAGCCTGAGGGTTAGAGCAAGACTTTTAATCCCCAGCTGTTTCAGTAAACCTCCTCTTTGGCAACGACAGAAAACCAGGCTGCATTGCATATTTCAACCTGCAAGTACGAGAGTATAGCCCAAGCCGTGTGCGGCGCCTTCAAGTAGAAAGATTACCACAGATAGTGTGCTTTAAGTGACCAGCCAGCATTTCCACTTGGCTGCTCTCTCTGATGCCACCTGAACAGAATTCAGCAGGAGCCTTCAAGGTCCTCATGCATAATGTATTGCAGAAGGTCTGCTCAGTTTTCATGTCCTCCTAATTCATTTCACAAAGAAGGAGAGCTCTGCCAGGACTGAGAGCACACGGTCTGTATCACACTGTCAAATCAGAATTTGTCACTTTACAACTGTCGGTTTCTTTGTTTCAAACAAGTGCCATCATCAGGTTGCTCTCTTCAATTAAACCTACTGATCCATTATATATTCTTAATCATTGCAAGCATTTACTTATATCATTTAGTGAGGAAAAATGTGATATTTAGGTGTAAGTTTTCTTTTTTTTTCTGTGACTGTTGGAAAATCACAAACTATACAGTTCCTATAAATACTTCCTTAATTTCACCTCCTTCAAGAAAAATAGCTTTGTTTAAATCAACATAACAGCTTACCCAACAGAATCCTTTCCGCTCTTTGTCTTCCCATTTCAGAGACACAGAGTGATATTTATTAGTTTAATGCTCAGTGACACCGCTCTGGCCTTGCCCTTCATTTTTTATCTTGCCTTCCCTTATTTCTTTTGTATTATGATTTGATGTGCCGCGATAGTCTTTTGTTTCACTTTTGCTAACAGCATAAAATCATTCATGGAAATCAATCCTAACATGCCCCCCCCCCATTCTGTGTTTCAAAACGTAGCCTTGTGCTGACCTCAATAAATTCACCAGCCAATGTTAAACATTTCAGTTAGTGCCCCTAAAGTGGCCTTTTCACAAACGTAGTCCTTCTCTAAAGGGAGGCACTTAGAGCTCTTTATGTGGAGGGAGAGTTCAGTAGTATCCACAACTGTAGCTTAATAGAATTATAGCTCATACGTAATGATTGTGTGTGTTCATGTGAGTTTATGGTATTTTAAAGAGAGTCATTCTGCTCTGTTCGCCATTTTATCTGGGAGTCAAATGAAAGAGTTTTCTTTTTCTTTGGGTTCATGAAGGCACTTTTTTTCTTATTTCTCATACACAAGAGCTACTATAACACCTAATGCAGTTATGTTGTTATCTTGTGGAAAAATTCAACGTCTACTTGATGGATTGGAAAACAGTTTTACACAGACATTTACGGTTTCCTGGGGAAAATACCATCGGGTCAGTATTTGCGCAAGTGTGTTCAATATTACAACAATTAGGGAATTTGGTGACTGGCTAATTAGCTCATTTCAGAATACATAAAGCAGCTGCCACTGTGACTAGTAACATACCTGCTTTACATCGACATGAACAGATAATGAAACAGACTTATTAAAGGCTGCAGTCTCTCCTAAAGGCAACAGATATTCAGACTGAAAAGGACACAGAGCAGCACCAGTCAGCACAGATGAGCTTAGAGTTTTTGTGATTATTAATGAGTGTTTACTACAGGTATTGGTGGTTATTTTATATGGTTTGGTAGTCTATGCCTTGAAGGATTTTTTTTCAGCAGTTCTTTCAGTTTAATTGTGGTTTTACATCTGTTTGAACTGATTTTCAAAATTCAAGGTTCATTCCTGAGTTGCCTGCATCTTTTCTCTGGTTGGATTTCACTGGATTCTTTTTATCCTCATTGTCTTGATTTAGCTTTTTTCTGTGTTTGTCATTTGTTTTTTCCCCATTGATATTTTTAGTCTATTCTGGTTGTTTTTCATTTCTTACAAGCCCTTTGGTGTCTCTTTGCAGATCTTTTGCATTGTTTTTCTTCTTATGTTTTTTTGCTAGTCTATGCCTAATCATGGATTGTGTTTCTAAATATAGTCATTTTTGGAACTTTTTTATCTTTTAAATGTGTTGTTTTTGAGTCATTCTAGGCCTCGCTTTGAATTTTGATTTCCTGAGA
The DNA here is from genome assembly GCA_028567055.1 of Leptatherina wallacei. Lineage (NCBI taxonomy): Eukaryota > Metazoa > Chordata > Actinopteri > Atheriniformes > Atherinidae > Leptatherina > Leptatherina wallacei. The sequence goes on along the minus strand of JAOXYM010000020.1, from coordinate 11,960,844 downwards.
ATTTCTAGCATTTTCATGTCACCATGTAGAACAAAGTGAACATCGTTTGACTTTTGCTCTATTGGTTCAGTTGCAGTTTAAGACTGGAGAAAGTGAACTGATGCTGTACAAGAGCTCCCTGTGCAAGAGGAGCATCCTCTCCAGAAAAACCAATTGCTTAAACTGATGCCACATTTTTTAAAAGATAAACATCTCTGCATCCAGTTCTACAGTGGGTGTTTAGCTGAAACTGCTACTATTCCTCTAATTCCCTTTTATCTATTTTTTTTTCTTCCCAGAGAAGTCTTTTGCTTTTCTTTTTTGTCCCTTGGTAGCAGATATTATCTGTCAAATGATTAGATCTTAATTTATGATCCACAATAGCACAAAAGCAGTGAAGAAATTAAATCTCTGTTTTCTCCATTGAATCACCTGCAAGCATCTGTTCTTTTAGCAGGGCAGATGCCTTTAAACAGACAGGTGCTGGAGAAACAAGAGAATCAGACCAAGAAGGCAGCTCCTCTAGTTCACAAGTTTAAGTTTTAGCAGATTGTGTAGCTAACTAAGAACAATAAAGTCTTCATAAAGCGTATCAAGCCACACTGCCAATACATTTTATTGAACACAAAATCTAAGCAGCATTGCAAGGC
>JAOXYM010000020.1:11941238-11960115 GCA_028567055.1 Leptatherina wallacei | reverse complement strand
AAAGTCTTCATAAAGCGTATCAAGCCACACTGCCAATACATTTTATTGAACACAAAATCTAAGCAGCATTGCAAGGCTACTTGTTAAATCTGTGACTGCACATAGGGCGACATGAAATATGTCAGCTGTTGAAATCATGAAGGCCAAACAAAGCCAATCAAACAAGAGTTTCACTTAAAAGCAAAGATCTCTCACATTGTGCTTATATGGACTTTACTACAGAAAGAAAAATGGTTACAAAAGACATTATGAAAAGACATTTACTGTGTCCACCACATCTGTTAATGTAATGGAATAATGTATGTAACCTCAGACAGAACACAAATACTGAGAAGTCATAATGCAACCTCACAAGCTGGCCATTAAATCAGTTGAGGGTGACGGATATTCATGTTTGCTTGTTCTGACTGAAGGCTTGTTTTTCTGCATTTGCCTGTATGGATATTAGCAGGGGTTGTGGGGGTGCATTGGAGCAATTGAAAGGCTGAGATCCTGGAAAAAAAAAGAAAAGAAAAGCAGAGAGATGAATGAGAAGGAGAAAGGGAGGTCTTTTGGCCACTTGTGGCCTTCACAACGTAGGCACAAATCATAGAGGGACATGGCAATTGGAGTGACAGATGAACAATGCTCCTATTTTCCTACCCCCCTGTGAACAGGCCCATCCATCACGGCAGGGGAGATTAATTCAATTCATCAGCTTTTTGTCTCCTTGGGCCCCCTAATGCCACCTGATATTGCTCAAGGAGGACTTATAAATGTTTGTGGATTTGATCTGTGCTCACTTGCTTGACACTGAATTAAAACATTACTCTTAACTCTTAACAGCACACTGGCTATGCCAACAGCCTGACAGCCACTTCTGCCATAATTCTGCTGAAGATGAATTCATACCAGGTCAAAAACATTTGCTAAAGGCAGCCAGCAAGTCCCTGAAGTAGAGGTTTCAAGGAAAGAGGAGCTTTTGTAACGGGTGGTGGTTATAAAAGAAACTACAGACTACATGTTTTATGAAATAGAATACATTAAGAAGCTGTAGGGAATCATTTCAATGATACCATAACACAATGGGCATTTTATGCTCCCAGGTTTCATAATCCAGGATTATTTCAATTGCTGTTGGTAAGTTAACATTGTAAGATATTCATATATAGCTACACAAAAATGTCATGCCCAAAGAGCCATTCATTCAAATTTATATCCCTATTAAAAGGTTTTAGTATCAGACAAATATAGCCTAAGCAATTGTCAGATACTGTGAAACTTTTCAGTCTATGTTCATATTAATAAAAACATTTCAATATGCTTTTAGTTTTCTTATCCAAAACTTCTTTCATAAGGATAGGAGTGCATAAAGTCTGCCTGATAGCTGAAGAGTCAAAAACTATGGAAGTGTTGACATCTAGTGGTCATTAAATACAATATCCCATATGGAATCAAGACACTAAATAGAAAAGTCTGTACAAAAGGTTTACTAGAAAATATAATTCTGGTGCATTTCCAGTTCATTAAATCTGCAATTCCTTTCACCCCATTCAGACTTGAGGCTTTGTTTAAAACAACTTCCAGAAAGCCTGTCACACTTTCAAGTCTCTGAAAACACTACAAACATGGTTAAACCTCCAGTTTTTAAAATCATTAATTACTTCATTTTTGATTTACTCTCCATTCACTTTCATAATTGCAGTGATTACAAACCAACCAGATCAGAGTCAAGTCTACTTACTGTTCCCAGAGTCAGAACTAAACATGGAGAGGCAGCATTCAGTTTTTATGCTCTTCACATGTGGAACAAACTCCCAGAAAGCTGCAGGTCTGCTGAGACTCAGTTTTAAATCAGTTTAAAACTTATGTTTGCAGCCTTTTGTGATAAGGGATATTTTCTGAGGGTTTGTCTTGGCGATACCTTTTTTTTTTAATGCTTTCTGCACCCCCACTGTAATGTTTATATGCAAAGCACTTTGAATTGTCATGTACTATACAAATAAAGTTGCCTTGCCCACATACCCAATTTATACCAATGCAAGATAGGGATGGTTTAGAACAAAGTTTAGATTTGCAAAAGAGTCTTTCCACACAGAAAGTCTAATACAGTGAACACTTTAGAACATTGGTTTTATTTGATAGTTAAGCATAAGTCCTCTGGGGTTGGTAGTGAATCCTGCCTCCTCTCCAGACACACAGATAATAGGCTGTGCCCAGAGAGCCCACTAAAGTCACCAGCAGGATGGCTGTTACCAGAACAATTTTCCACACTTTCGAGTCATGGACTTCCTCCCTGGAACCTTAAAAAGAAAAACACAAAAGTTGAAGTCTAAAAACTTTAAAGTTTTACGGAAAAAAAAAAAACACCTCAACCAACCAACCTTGTCCGAGCAGAAGATAAGACTCTGGAGTCGTCTGCAAATTCTGGTACTCAATTGTTGTCAGATCAGTCACTGATGAGTTATCAGGCATCATGTTTTCCTCTACTGATGGAGATTCTCCATCTGTGTCATATTGTAGATTCTCATTCAGCAGCCAGTGGCCACTCGTGTACTGAGGAATATCTGTAAAAGAACATACCAGAAGTATGAAGGCAGAAGAGCAACTACAATAACCTTGACTTGTCAACCTTCAACCAACAGGAGCTACACATACTGCTGCTTTAACTCTCACCTGACTGAACAGCCGACACGGCCAAATGGGCCAAAATCACAAAATGAAGCACAAACATGTCTGTTGGTGCCAGTGCTTGGCTTTCCTTCGCTTTTTATTTGTGCCCTTCATCAGAAGAATTGGTATCAGCTGTGACCCAATCAAGATTAATTCAGCTGGTCTCATGTGCTCCTGCTTTATAGATGAAACGGACACTTGGATTGCACCTTTTTTCCCTCTAAGAGTAAATTGGGAAAGCATAAACAAACTGCACTAAACCAGCCAGAGTGCTGCCACTTAAAAACCAGTTTCTGTTAAAAGTCACTTTTACTGAGAGACTGGAAATCGAAGACATTTCTGAAATATCATTTATTTATGCAGTTTCAGTAGTGCAGAAGTTACAGAATATGAGAATTGCACATAGTTAACTTTAATGAATGCAGCTTTGAATTTCAGGGTTTAGTTTCACATTTAAAAAAATATTCCCTTGTGAACTGCATTAAACAAAACAGAGTTTGATGTTTTATTTAAGATCAGAAACATGACAATGCACCGTACACATGTCCAAAATGTTCAAACAGCAAACAGATCCCTTTCTTTACAGCACATATTTTATCAGCTCAATGAAGGTATGTGTAAAGTCTGAAATGCAAAAATGTAATAAAAGATTTTCTGGAGAAAAAAAAAAAGCTCCAATGAACTTTTTGTCGAAGCAGACATTTGTAAATCAAAACTGTAAAAAGACTGCCATCATTGGTGACAATACTAGCAGCTCCCTGTGCTATGAAGCCTTTGCTTTTCTTGCTATGGATAATCAAACTTCCTAAAAACTGCTGGCACTGAATTTTACTGAAAACGTCATACACCTTCCAGTTACAAAATCCCCCCAAAACAAGCACTGTTAAAGTGTTTCTTGACAATGTTGCACCTTTATCAACATCAGAAATTAAACTTAATTATGCACTCCAAGTTTTTACAGTGTAGATGCTAAAACTTGTACCCTGGTGTATACTGGCACAGAGACTGATAATATGTGCCCTACTGCCTTACAGTGACAGCTTATCCAATTTCCCTTTTTTAAAATGTACATGAATCAAAGTCATGCAACCACACAATATATTTTTCTGAAAGGAAAACAATCTCTTTTCTTTTAAGCGTATTTACACACAAAAGACTTTTCTTTGCATAGCTCAGCATGATATACACCACCTTCATTGACTCCAAAAGACAACAATTATAGGTATAGCCTACAGTATTTTTACATTTCTTAGTTGTCCCCATTTTCTGCATAGATAACACACTGACCTTCACAAGTATTTGAGAAGTGCAACAGTAAATTGAACGTGCATACACACTGAATTGACCCACAGGATATGACTTTTTGAGTCAAACTCCGATTGCTCAGTTTTTTTCCCAACTCTAATTATCTGCACCTACTGAACAAACTATGTAACACACAATCTCATTAATCAAAAGCCATTAGTACAAGCTTCCTGACTATTGGTACTGGAGAGACCCTTTTAAATGAGCTATACTATGTCTAAGACAACTTACATTACAGTATTGGACATACCGATAACTATACAGCAAGTAGAATCTATTATTTGTAACTATATGGTGCAAAGAAGCCCAATGGCCAACATGATAAATCAGATTGAAACAATGGAAAAGTGCATCAGATAGAACTACTTAACACATGCAACTTCCCTCTTCCAAAAAACAGGAAACTTTATATTAAAACAGAAACAAAAGTAATCAAAGTCAAGTTAATAACTTTGACAGAGACAATGGCAAACTAGTTTTTTGGCCTTTTATTACAGTACCACTGACTATGGCTGATAAAAAAAATCTAATGTGGTTATAAATAATATAACCACTTTGATGTCTAAACATGAGGTGATGCTCTGGAAGTCAGAGTAATGGCTCACAACGAAGGTCCTATCTTGGAGGCTTTCTCTGCCTGTAAGATTACAGGAATATGTCAAGATACTAAAACCCTGCCAAAGTAGAAGGGCTTCTCTGTGCAAGATGGAGTAGTTGTACAGTTTTATACTATCACATTCCTATTTAAAGTTGTTTTCGTGATGCAACCCAGATTACCCTGAGGTTAAAATTCAACATCCCTCAGGAGGATATTCCATATAGCAAGATTTCACTTTCAACTACCTAAACTAGTAAGTAGATATTTTGATTCTGCATTAAAAACTCTATTATACGTATCATTGACTGAATATGAAATCTTGCTCCATGAAAGCCTCCTTTACACAGGCTCTGTATGGTCAGTAACGGTTCACAGACTGGACTGGTTTATTTCCAGGTGGGGACAGCCCATCCTGTATGATCCCGCCTTATTTGTGCTTTTCTTCCTCATTGTAGATCTTCCGGAGGCTCGAGTCGAGCAGGAAATCCACTGACCTACGGTGTCCAGAGAGTGGAAGAGTTAGATATACATAAGGCATTATCTTAAAAACAATTTCATAAAACAGAAGTTATCCTTGAGACACTTTAGCTTTAGATGGAAGCGGACCTCCTCACAAAAAGAAAAGTATTACCAGGCATCACATTGTAGCACTAGTCCTATCCTGTCATATTAGAGGCAAACAAATAACATGAGGACTTACAATTTTGTCAATTAAAATAGGAGATAAGCACTATTTCTTTTTTTTTTTAAAGGTATACTGTGTAACTTTTGGCCACTAGGGGGCTAAACCTGTAACTTCCCGCAGGCCACATGACACTATTGCAAGATGAAACGGTCTCTCTCTTTCTGGCCTCCTCAGAAAAACCGTGTTCACCCTCTTACTTTGTTCAGATTTGACAAACTTTCAAGGAAAAATTTGCATTAAGCACAGCCCACTGGGATTTATAGCCGTGGAGCAAAATGCTCCAGGTCACATGATCCCATGAGAGACGGATACGCTCATGCAAATTTACAATGTCTGGTTTCTGAAGAGGGCAGCCCCATCGGAGCATCGACAAGTGTCAAACACTGTATTGACCCCAGAAATCGTCAATTAATACTCACATTAGTGTAATATTTGGGTCAAAAGTTTAATTTTGGGAGAAATTACAGGTTTAGGACCCCTAGTGGCCAAAACTTACACAGTATCCCTTTAAAGTTTTGTTTTCATGTTTTTAGCCTTCTACAAATGCAACTTTATGATTATTATAGGCTTAAAGTGCAAAATCTCAGTATCAGGAGAAATCACAGCTTTTGATTGTGTGATCCTCTTTATCAAGGTCTTAAATCTAACTGGATTAATTAATGTAATTAAGAAAGCGCTTTGTAAAGAAGCCTTTACAGGGGATGATGGTTTGACTTCTGGTTCATTTAGTGTAAACCAGGATTCAGGATGGATTTATTTTTTTCAATTTCATATGTTTAACAGTTAAAACAAGGCAAACTGGGGAAAAACTGGACTATTTCACATGAAGAAGCAGCTATTTGACGCGTTTTTCTTTTTTTTAACAGATACTTAAAAGATATATATGTCGAGAAAGTATTCATAATAACAACGTTTGTGCCTTTCCGAATAATGGATCTGGATCTGGGTCCACTGTTATCTAAGACAACTGAGTGACTCCATTTTGTCCTTTGAAAACAAATTAAAACTCATTCATTTTTTCATCCAATCTTAAGGGCAAGAATTAAAACAAAGTTCACTAAAATGACGGTTTGAATATATTTTTTAAACAGAACAACATTTCTGATTATGTCCTTGATATTTCTGCACTGTGATGAGGGCTGGTTTGTCACAACGTCCCTACTGATCTTTGTGCATGATGCAGCAGCACATTCAGCTAAAGGTACTTATGTTTCGAGAATTAAACCACTCGTCTTTAAATTTTACAAAACAACTGCTTACATAATCTGTGACATCTACAAACAAATGAGGCACAACTCAACATGTACGAACCTGTCTATTGGAGTAATGATGAAGGGGATTGTGGAGAGGCCTATTGCTGTTGTGGTCCACTTGCGAGCAGGCAGGGGCCACTTGGTAGTTCTGCCCAGAAGGTACAACGATGCAGCACACACACGGTTAATGGTGAAGCCCGGGATGATCACAGAGGCCAAAGCCTGCCACACAAAGGTGTCCACAACTGCAGCTGCTACCCGTGTTGTCCTCCCTGGGTTGTCCCCGTGAGCCTTCAGGAACAGATGGAGGGTCAGAGAATGAGGACTGCAGACCAGTTTTTAAACTCAGTGGATGGACAAAATAAAGAACATTTTTGGGGATTTTTATGTGAATTTTATTATTACTTTTCACAGGATTTCAGGTTGCTATTATCATATGAGGCAGGGATTGGCAGCCTTTAATGATTGTAGTAATCTAATTAGAACTATGTAAATTTATAATCTTGAAGGGATGAAGGGATCCAATCCAGCTGAGGATCAGTGAGCTCAAAATCATATATATATATATACAGTATATACACTTCACTTATTACATAACAATGGCAATTTGATTGACATGACTCGTAACAAAGGTAACATAAATACATGGTAATATCTTACCACAGCTGCTTTCTTCCCTTTGTCTACTGCATCAGCAGTAACATACGCAGTGGCCACAGCATAGGTGCCCCATACCAAGCTCACTGGCACCAGCGCACGAAAAGCCTCCCCAACTTCATTGGCATAGCCTGGGGAAATACATAAACAGATATATCTTTAACTTTCTATGTCTCCTCTAATTGTAAAATGATGCTCCGTGAGGGTCGCAGTCCTGCAGGGTTTCCATGTGGCCCTGCTCCAACAGTTGTGTTGAAGCAGGGACACATTTAAATCCCGCTGGGCCGCAGCACTCGTGGGACAGAATAGCGTAGCCCCTGTTGTAATCAGATGATAAGTGTCTAAAAGTAACCGTCAGAACCATAAAATTATTAAAATAATAACTTCAGGTTTATTGGCTTTCTGAGTGTCAGAACATTAAATATCAAAAAGCCATTTTTCAGCAGCAGACCACAGGGTGATAAGGTTTGATGTGAAACTGCATTGTGTGTATTTCAAGTAAATCACTTAGTTTTTCTTGGGATGAAACACATCAGCAACTAATGAACCTCAGCCCTACCTCTGACGCAGCCATGGTGGGAACAGAGAGCAACATTTAGTCAATTATGCAATATTCACTCAATGAGACTAGAATGACTTAAATGACCTTGAGCTCTTATTAAGAAGTCACCTGTGCCAAATGCTACCGAACATAAACGGTAAAATGAACTGCAGTCACACAGGGAGCGTTATTTTTGCTTCATTGACAAAGTGGAGTCAAATTCTGCTGCAACCACATGAATCTATAACAGGTGATGCTGCTGGCGAAATTCAGATTGCTGCTCAAAAACTGCACTTTGGCAAAAGATATGTTATCAGTTATTCCTTTAAAATGAGGTAGACTGTACTAAATTTGACCTAATTTTAACCTTTTCAGCAGAGCAATTAGAGGATCCTTGAGGAAAAGCCATCAGTTCATCTGCTATAACAATGATGCTCCATGCTATTGTTATTGGTGTGTCAATTTAAATTTGCATTGAAGTTGATAAACTTGCTAATATTTTCTGAGATATCCATGCCATTTCAACATGGGATCATTTTCTCATTTCTCCAATTTTTCTGATCAGAAATTTGATACTCTTCTGAAAAGCAAACCGATAGTTCAAAGGGATCAGTAAAAGCAAGATCTGAACACTTCCTGACCATACATGTGCCACCTTGGTGTTTCAAAGATCAATTCTGAAATTTTGAGTATTCTCTGTAAGAAACGGCAGATGCATCTCCCTGCCTACATTACGATAACCATTTTTTTATTTTCTAAATGAATGCCAAACTTATTAGGTTGCCAGAATATAAGAATATGGAGCATTAACTCTTAAAAGCACAAACTTGCCTGTGGTTAAAGCTGAATTCACATATGGCCTCAGTCTGAAATATTTATTAAGATGTTAGCTGGATAATATCCACAAGAAGTCCACAGTAAATTTGACATTTGTGTTTTCACATCTAAAAAAAATTTGATGCAATGTTAAATGTGGGAAAATGGCTATAGTTTGTCCAGCAGTGTGGTTACAACTCTGTACTTTATCAGTGTTTTCAACACTTTCTACTGCATTAACTGCAAAATAAACATCACAGTTTAGACAATGGTGCAATCAAGTGATGTCTTCATGGTAAGGTGCAATCAGCTTAGGGAAATACACTGCTTTACAAGAAGCTTCCATTCCTAAATTGTCTGTAGTATGCCTGCAGTGATAAGAGCTGTATTTGTCTAATGCTGTATGATAACAAAGTGAGCATGGATAATATTTTTTTTTTTTTTACAAGTAAAGCATTTAGCTACTGTGAAAATATTGAATCTCTGATACAATAGACCGCTATTTATTCTTGCCTTAGAAGATAGGATAGTGTGATAAGAGTGTGGGGGTGTTTCAAAGGTGTTGAAAACAGAAAGAGCAGAGATTTAAAAAAAAATCAAACACTTAAAAGGGGAAGAGGATGTGGATGATAAATGAGAGATTCAGAGGGATTTTTTCATAACAATGACTGATGGTCAGACAAGACCACAAACAAATCTAGTCTGTGATCTACTGGGTACATCTGCTGTATTATTTCAATTGCTTGTTACAAGAGTGATCAGTCAGTAAGTTTGACATATGCAATATATATACATACATACATACATACATACATACATACATACATACATACTATATATATATATACATACATACTATATATATATATATATATATATATATATATATATATATATACACACACAAAACCTGTCCCTCCCACCCCCAGACATACTGTAGACCCACACGTACACACACACACAGCACATGGTAAAAAGAGTCATGACATGGCAGGGCACTGAGGATCCAGGTAAGGAAGAACCACCTATGCGTGGCCATCCACGCTGAGAGGCAACACATTCCACAGACGCAAGGAAGCGCCACCACAGAGACTACCCCAACCCAGACAAACCAAGAAGGACCCCACATATGATGTAGAGCCCCCCAGTCCAGGGGGTTCCGCAAGATGGCGTCCCCGCGGGAAGACCAGATACAGCTCTCAGCGTGGAGGGCCAAATGAGGAAGCACTGGAGCAAAGAACCAAAAGATTAAAAGAATGCAAAAACAGAGTAAGAATAAGATATATACAAATTTAGAATAGGGGAAAAAATAAAAGATTAAATGCTAATAGAATGTATAAAGACTATTTATCAAAAGCTAGAAAAGATATATACATTGTCTGCTAAGTTATTCATACCCTTCCATTTAAGAAGGGGAAAGAAAACAGCTGTCACTGAAATAAGCTGAAACTGACAAAAGTACGTCACTCATCAGCAAAGGGCTCTCATTGGTCCAGGACCCTATTGTTTGTTTGTTTTTTATTATTTTTTCAACTCAGTCAAATTAAAAAACAATGTATTATTTAACAAAATTATAATTTAGCAAATTTATAGTTATTATTCTGCGATGGACTGGCGACCTGTCCAGGATGTACCCTGCCTCTCGCCTGATATTTGCTGGGATATGCTTCAGCCCACCGGCAACCCTGAATTGGATTAAGCGGTACAGAAAATGAATGAATGAATGAATGAATGAATGAATGAATGAATGAAGGAAGGAAGGAAGGAAGGAAGGAAGGAAGGAAGGAAGGAAGGAAGGAAGGAAGGAAGGAAGGAAGGAAGGAAGGAATATTTATTACTACTGTTTTCAGTCTCCAGTTATTTGAATTACTATTAAAAATGTTGCCTTTCCTTTAATGGAATATATATACACATACACATACACACACATATATATATATATATATATATATATATATATATATACACACACATGTATATATATATATAGAGAGAGAGAGAGAGTTTTTATGGCATAGGGGGTCTTTCCAATAACTTCATAAAAGTATATGAGGTATTGTTCTGTAATGTAATTACACATTTAACAACTGTATGTAATTACAACTCTATATTTCTACAAAAAAAACATGGAAACAAATCCATATAACTTGACATGTTGGTACATGTTGGCAACTTATTAGCTGAATAGCATAAACAGGCTGAAAAGGGAAATTACAAAGAGATGAACAGTTCCACATTTCTAAGTACAGAATCCCAAATGTGAAAATTAAGATTATCCTGAACAGGCAGGATTAAGGCTAGACGCAAATAGATTATGATTTTAAGAGGGGGATAAACAAATTCACTCACACAGCTAAGCTAGAGAAGTGCAGGAGGCATGAAGTGCCATTAGGAACAGCTGCACCGTAAATGCCCTTCAGACAGGCTACTGCATATGCCCTTCTTCTTCATGGGGTTAACAAATTAAATGTTTACATTAGTAAGGAACTGGAAGGGTGGAAATGCAGTGATACTGCTTTGTGTCAGCAAAAGAGCCACTTTAGTGTCTCAGTTTGAGTGAGATCACAATCATGGGTGTTTCTTTGAGGTTATGAGTCACTGCCTAAACTTGTGTAACAACTATGCTTGCTCAAGTCAAGACTACGGGGACAAATGTGTGTACCTAATAGTTCACTAATCTCATATAACGCAGTAGAAATAAGTCAGGAGCAGCAGTACTACTGGTCGGTCTAAGACACCTATTACGTCCTCTGGTGACAAAATGTCCTTCAACAGTCAAGTTTGCTATAAATAGACATTTTAAAAAGGTGTTAGCCAGCTATGCTACCCCCTTGCTAGCTAGCAGAAAGCTCCGGTGTCAGACGGTTCCGCGGTACTCTCCATCACAATCACGTCACTGCGCCAAAGATAACAAACGAAAATAAATACGTACCAAGTAAGCGGACCCCTGTATCACGATAAATGTCGACCGCTTTTTCTGTGTTTCCTTCACTGGGATCCATACTTCCCTCTACTCCATCCCCCGATGATGTTCATAAACTCGGACAACGTATCGGAAACCCGAGACGGTGAAGGAGGCGTGTTCTCCACTTACAGTCATTGGTTCTCCACCACTTCACCTCAGCATCCCACTGGCTGCAGTTCAACGCCCCAAACCGCAACCCGACACACCCCAGAGCACAAACACAATGCTGGACACCATCAACATACTGTATGTGGCACCTGTATGGGATAAAAAGAAAAAATATATATTTTAAAAGTGCTTTGAAGAAAAAGCTATTTTGGAAGGATAGACATCATGTTGGTATTATAAAGATTATTGATTTTAAAAAACGGGTTTAAACCTTGAAAACTCTGTTTTAATAAACTTCCCTGTCTGTTTATACTTACAGAACCTCTCTTTCAGTTAAACTTTATTCTATTATTTTATTTCATGTTTTTTTAATGAACTTAGTCGCCCTGAAGTGTAACACACATGTATATGTATATGTATATGTATTGTATAAAATACAGATGTATTTTGTCTAAGGGTTTATAACGTTTATAAAGACATGTTGAGCATAAAACTGCACCTTGTTGCATATAATATGATGCTTCTGTTACTGGACCTGCTTTTAGTTTCAGAATTACAAAACAGATGAAGTAAATCAAAATGACAAAATGGTATTGTGAGCTATTTACTACCATGTAACATGCTATAAATCTGAAAACGTAGTTTGTAGGTGTTTTTAAAACTTATATTGAAAATCTGCATATAATTGATATTACCTCTGTTGCTAATTTCTCAAGGAAAGGCATTTAAACCTTGGTTCAGACCATCCAATAATCAGCGCATATTTTGATTGACAGTCAAACTAACCAATAACAATAAGCCATGGAACACAGTAGACCAATAGGAACAGAGACGTCCATGTGTGACGAGATGAGTTTTGACCCACGATGGCTCCCGTCCACAGCAGCGAGCTTTACAGCGATTCTAAATCACCGTTCATTTTTATTTCCAGGGGAAAGACAATGCCTTTAAAACTATATTTCACCTACATTTTTCTTCTGCTAACTATACGATTGTGTGTTGCCGACGACGATCACGAAATGGAAGAGTTTCTGAAGCGGGAGTATTCCCTGTCCAAGCCTTACCAAGGTATCTCATCCGTATAGTAGCAGCGGTGCACCAGGGCAGGCTGGGGGGGGAGGGGGGCAGATGTTTCTAGAATGATGCGTGAAGCCATTAAACCAGATCTATGTTCTGTTTTCTTTTCAAATATGATTATTTCATCATTTCCTTTTGATATAATCTTCATTTTTATTATATCATTCCTCTGTGACATCCAGCTGTCATTTCGTTACAGAGATCCAGAGCGAGTATACCGCTTGTACTTGTATTTTGTGTTCTTTCACCTTTGTGTCTTTTTCATGTCTCATTTTTCATCCCTCAGTTCTTTTGTTGGCTGTCAAAGCAGAGTCTCTTTGACGTTATGTTTATCGAGCTGTGAGGTTGTGTCAGCTTTTGTAATGACCATGGTGTCATCTGTGGTCTCAGGTGTAGGATCTTCAAGCTCCTCCCATTGGGAGCTGATGGGGGATGCCATGGTAACCACCGACCAGGTGCGACTTACACCTGACATGCAGAGTAGGCAGGGGGCGGTGTGGAGCCGTCTTGTGAGTATGCATTCTGAAAACCACGCGCATCAGTGTCCTGTATTTTGGGCTGCAGAAATCAGTTGTTTATGTTTGGGATTATAAATTGTTCATATTTGTTCGTGAGTTTGTGCCATAATGTAGCATAATGATTATAATTTCCATATTGACACCAAAACATGAACCTTTGTTAATTTTCTGAAACACCAACTGAATGAATGTCTGTTTGTCAGAGATTTACCTGCAGAACTTCATTAGGTGGTCTAAGTAACATACAACTCAGCAAGTTTGCATTTACAAAATATTCCTTTTGGCTGAAAATCTCAATGACTATACTAGCTGTTAGTTTAGCAGTGAGTTATTGTCAGAGCAGTGGATTTTTACAGTTAAATATTGACGGTGGATCAAGTCACTACATCCCACACAATGGACCTTTTAAAATGTTCAGCTTTAGTCTGAACTGTGTAATTCTGCTAACTTGTTTTTAATTTTCTAAATTGTATTTTCTAATATTCAGTCTTTTTATCCCTGATACACAGGAAACATATATAAACCCATAACATGGTGTTAGCACATAGACATACCTGGATTAGGAATATGAAAGTGAGGTACCCTAATGACAATGGGTGTATTTGCTACTAATGATTTAAAGATTTGGAGACCGATAATTAGATTTAGATATGCTTTTTGCTTTTATTATAATAGTGTTAATTGTAAGTAAGGATTAGGTAGGGTTCATGTTAGAGGGAGGGCATTTCATTGACAAATTTCTCCTTTTAGGGGGTCTGGTACTGCTTAGTACCTCATGTATGTTTATTACCTCTTTTGTGGTGAACATATTGTGCTTCTATGACTTTGTATTTTTAGCCATGCAATCTGAAGGACTGGGAGATGCAAGTGCACTTCAAGATTCATGGCAAAGGAAAGAAGAACCTGAATGGTGACGGGCTGGCCATTTGGTATACGAAGGAACGCATGCAGAAAGGTAAACATGTTAGGACATAATGTAAATTTGGTTAACTGTAGTGCTAAGCTGTATTGATATATGTCTGCAGGTCCTGTATTTGGAAATATGGACAACTTCACTGGCTTGGGTGTTTTTGTGGACACGTATCCCAATGAGGAGAAACACATAGAGGTATGGCGTTGCAGCTCTGCTAAGATCTCAGCCATCAAGTGAATGCAAAGTGGGGTGTGGTTAATAGAAAAGTTCCAGCCACTGGCAGGTGGTGTTGCAGATTTGTGTAAAGGGGCTGTATTTGTGTTCTTTTGTGCAATCATTTGGAGAAAGGCACAGAAGAAGAGATATACTCCCCGCACACAGGTAACCTGGTCCTCTGTCTAACCTCATTATGCCGCCTCCACTGGCTCTTATGCATGTTTCTCTGAATGAGTTGATATCTGAAACATTTCTGTTGGTGATATTTTTATTCCTGCATGGTTTGCTGTGTGGTTTACTGATTGTTAAGCGCAGAGTATTTAAAAAAAGAAAGATTATAAAATCACACCATATCAAGCAAATTTTTATTCTATACAACTTACATTTGAAATAATATCAAATTACATACATATGGTAATATGGTGAGTCTTAAAGAGTCATAATGTTAAGCAGGATAAATTCTTTATGCTGTGTTTTAGAACGCCTGCAAATCATTATTGCCTTCTGGTTTCATTGTTAACTCATCGATTGGTTATTTTTTTGTGGCATGTAAGAAGTGCAGACTGGAACTGCTCTATCATAGTTTAGTAATAAATATAAGTTTGAACACACCTACCCATTACATTTGGATGAGTAGGTGTTTCCCAAACATATGGCTGGCAATATACATATATCTAAATGTGTATGTATATGTATATGTGCAACTGTGTGTGTGATCGTGTATATATATATATATATATTTAAACCCTATATTTCACTGAAAATAGTACAAAGGCATCACACCCAATGCTGAAAACCAGGTTTCGACAAAGTTAGGGCAGGCTAATTTACATCTGTGTTGCCTACTTCTAAGGCAGGGATGTCCAATGTTGGGCCTCAAGGGCCCCATCCTGCAGGTTTTAAGTGTCTCCCTACTCCAACGATCCTTATCCAAATTAAATGGATTTCAACAGCATGCTGTCATGTTCTACCCAAGCTTCTTAATGATCCATTAACTGATTTGGTATTGTTTTGCTGAAATAAGCAATACATTTTTTGTAAGAAAGAGGCAGTAAATATAACATAACATGTTCGAAACAAATTTGTGGCATTAAATAGAGAATAGCAAAACATTTTAAATAAATGACATGTTTATGTGTCACTGTTTGACATGATGTATTTGTACTATCTTGAGTTAAAAAGCGGGCTTAAACAATCTGCAGACTGTTTTCATTGCATTCTGATTTTGTTAACATTTTACACAGCCTTATATTTTGGGGGAATATGATTGTATTTTCACAGCTTGAGAATTAATATTCAGGTTTGGCACAAGTATAAATGAGGTTCCTCCTCATTTTGCATGGCTGTAAAATGTGAATATGTAATGTCACCATTTATCTGCATAATCAACATCTCTCAGACCTGAAACAGCATCCGATGACGACTTAAAGTCAACTTTCTTCCTCATCTCTGTCCTTTCCTTCTGTGAATATAAGAGGATTTTCCCCTTCGTCCTTGCCATGGTGGGGAATGGCAGCATCAGCTACGACCATGAGCGTGACGGTCGGCCTACGGAGCTGGGTGGCTGTAATGCCATGGTGCGCAACCTCAAACACGACACCTTCCTATTTATCCGATACGTCCGTCGCAGGCTTACGGTGAGAGATGCACACTTTGATCTCTATCTCTAGCTGAACACACATAGACCATTCGTCATGTTCTCCACTATTTAACTTGCTGCTCCTTTTTCTTTTTTTTTATAGAATACTTGCTGCTAGTTTTTTTAATTCATTTTTGGAGATTTATTTGAAAGTATTGCACAAAAAAGGACACATTTATCTCTAGGTATGAGTGGGTTCTTTGTTGTACCTAGTTTAGAGAATCAAACTAAAGGCCAGATGTCAAATAACTTGTTGTTTATCTGCTCTGTTGAGCAGGTGATGATAGACATTGATGGCCAGCACGAGTGGAGGGACTGCCTGGATCTACCTGGGGTGCGACTGCCACAAGGGTATTATTTTGGTGCTACAGCAGTCACAGGAGATCTCTCAGGTAAACAGCTTCTGGTGTCCACAAAACGGTAACTGCACCACTGTTTTGAACCACATCTCAGTGAACTTACCACAAACTGATATACATATAACACCAGTGCTTCACTTGCTTTTTATCTGGCATGGTCTCTTGGGATAAATTGACTGGTAAATTTATTCATCTTTTTTCAAAATTATAATGATTTATCCTTAAAAATCGAGTAACAGAACGTATTTTGTATTCAGCAAGGCAACTCATTTGTTTTTTCATTCATAGGGCTACTTTATCAATGAATGAAAGAAGGCTATGAAGACCTTAGAGTTCTGCATCATGTCACAGTTGGGATATTTTGTTCTGTAAAATGGGACTTTGATTTTTATTTAAATTCACTCAGGGGCCCATTTTCTAGTGTTGCCACAATAGTTAGATTCATATCTTCAATAACCTCGAAAATCATTCTTGTTCAGATACTTTGAGGAAAAAATTTCCTGACATTGAAAACATAAAATCAGTAGCTTTTTATTCAACTTTTTCTCATGATGTTGATTAAACCTGTAAAAACTCATCTTTGTTTATTAAAACGTCATAATTATAGGATTGTCTTTGAAAGAAAATGATCCGCTCTACATTTTACATGTCAACCTATATCTTTTCCTAATCTACTTAACGCACATCTGTGGATATACAAATAAGCTCTGTGTGTGAATCGATCACCTGGCTGCTTGCCTTCAACTTCTCGGAAAGACATTTTAACTCTTTGCTTTGACTACATTGTCAAACAGTTTGTAAAATGTAAATAACAATATACAAGCCATTCTTCAACTTGCTATTTAAAGGAAAAATAAAATATTGTCACCCCTCAAGGTGACAGGATTGGTTCCTTAAGTTTGTTAATAAAAAAATCCCACGTCTTTAAATCTGCCTTTTTAAGATTCACTGGTAAGCTAATGTAATGAAAATGTCCATCCATGACTTCAAGAAATTGATTATCAATCAAAAGGGTATTTAAAAGATTAAAATAGTGTAACATTAGGTCTGCAACATGGGAACAGTATTCATCGCCAGCACGTCAATCTTTTGGGTGCTTTTCAAAGTTAGGAGTATGATCAGTTTTTGTCATTCACTGCCAAAGCAGTGTTGACTTGTTTTAATCCTTTGCCTCGATGTGTTGAAATACCTTTGACACTGCATTATTTCCAGCTGCTTATGACTAAAACAAGTTGCAAGTGGAAAAGAAAAAAATCAATTTGTGCAAAAATACAATTATTTTATTAAAAACAAGAGATTTATAGTGATATGAAATATTCTGTCTCCGTCAATTATTTGTGTCAAAAGCTGGTTAAATATGTACATAATGATATTTTTGAGTGAATGCTATATTTATACAGTAATGATGTCAAAATGAATTTTTATAACACTGCTGGCCTCTGCCTGAAGTAATGCAATGTGTTTACACGCCGATCAACAGCAGTAAAACATGTCACAATCAACGCCATGTTGGGACTCGGCATCCATGTGGATACGGCTTTGTCATGCACCACCAACCTAAATGCTAAGAAAAAAAACATATGCAGACAAAGGGGGACACCACTTGGCACTCCAGTACAACAGTGGCCTCCACCATGCAGGACAGTGTTCCTGCTGCATGAACAAAAACTGCCCTTGAGCAGCTCAAGGAACAAGACAAAGAGCCAAGGAATGTTCCTTGTCTTTAAACTTCTAGATCACAGTTTAATCTGGCATCTGCAGTTTTCAACAGAAAAGCCCCATTCCATAGAGGCATCATCCTTCAACCAAAAGCCCAGGGACTTAAGTCAATATCTGTACTAATGAGGGTAAATTATTGGCAACAGCCAGGTTTGAGATGGAGGTACTGTATATCACTTGAGGTCCTTCATAAAAAAATTTGAATGAAGTCTGATTTAATTTATTCATTCATAATTATTTCTTTAAAATGAAGTTATAGGTGAGTCAAAATAGTAACAACTGAAGGTTATCCTGTTCTGAAACGCTGTGTGACGTAAATTTAAGTCTCATAAAAATAGTTTTGGCTGGTAAATTTTCTCAGCTCAGATGTGACAGATGAGCCTAAAAGTTCATTTTGGACTCTGCAAAGGATCCAAAGGTCCTGAGTTCATGCTTTCACAGACCAGAGCTGTTTTGGTACTATGAGTGAGACATTCAGTGTCAGTCTTATGGTATGTTGTATCTGATTGTGTTATTTCCCAAGTAAATAGGTGCAAAGCGAGACTGCCTGGCCAAAAAAAAAAGGTCAGGCACGCTAACATTTCGTTGGAACCACCTTTAGCTTTGATTGCGACACACATTCACTGTGGCATTGTTTCGATAAGCTTCTGCCATGACAGAAGATTTATTTCCATTCAGTGTTGCATTTTCCCAAGATCTTGTATTGATGATGGGAGAGTCCGACCACTGTGCAAAGCCTTCTCCACCACATCCCAAAGAATCTCAAAGGGGTTCAGGTCTGGACTCTGTGGTGGCCAATCCATGTGTGAAAATGATGTCTTATGCTCTCTCTTTCACAAATTGGGGCAGCTAAATC
>JAOXYM010000020.1:11920527-11941138 GCA_028567055.1 Leptatherina wallacei | reverse complement strand
GAACCTAGACCTGACCAACTGCAGCAACCCCAGATCATAGACTGCCCCCAAAGGCTTGTACAGTAGGTACTAGGCATGATGGTTGCATCACTTCATCTGCCTCTCTTCTTCCTCCAGTTCTCCCATCAGTCTGGAACAGGGTAAACCTGGACTCATCAGACCACATGACCTTCTTCCATTGCTCCAGATTACAATCTTTATGCTCTCTACCAAATTGAAGCCTTTTTCTTCAGTTAGCATCACTGATTAGTGGTTTTCTTATGGTTACACAGCTGCTCAGTCCCAATCCCTAGGGTTCCCTTCACATTGTGCATGTGGAAATGCTCTTACTTTCACTATTAAACATAGCCCTGAGTTCTACTGTTGTTTTTCTCTTATTTGATTTCACCAAACGTTTAAGTGATCACCAATCAGGATCATTCAGGATTTTTTTTTACAAGCACATTTCTTCCTGGAAGATGATGATTCCACACTATCTTTTCAGCTTTTGATAATTTGTTGGACGGTTCTTGACCCAATTTTAGTTGTTTCTGCAATTTTTGTTTCTCTGCTTGATGTACGCCAATGATTCTTAAACAGACTAGCATTTTTTCCACAACCATGAGACGTGTCTTTCAACATTGTTTTTTTAAGAAATGAGAAGCTACTCATTGGATCCGTCGGGGTTAAATAACTTGTTGCCAGCTGTAAGATAATCGCCCATGCAGTAATTATCCAGTAAGAGGCTGGTACCCATTTGCCTAGTTATAACCCAGGTGGCTTCCTTTTTCTTTTCTTTTTTTTGGCCAAGCAGTATATTCTCACTTTTCATTTACATTATATATTTTTCTATAACTTGTTTTCTTAACTGTGATTGTTTTTTTTTATATTTTATGAACAGATAACCATGATGTAATTTCCCTAAAACTCTACCAGCTGACGGTGTTGCGGAGTAAAAAGGAAGAGGAAGAGGAAGAAGATGAAATAACTATACCCAGTGTAGATAATATGGACCTCCTCAGATGTAAGACACACACATTTCTGTATGAAGACCTGAATTATTTCCAAAGTTAGACGATTTCATTTTACTGCTCATTTTCCTCAGTTTTTCTTTCTGTCTGACTGCCTCCCTCTCTTTCAGTGGGAGACAGTGAAAAGGGGATGAGTGGAATAGCCATTTTTTTCACTGTGCTCTTCTCCATGCTGGGTTGCATCTTCCTCATTGTCATTGGCCTGGTAGTCTACAGCCACTGGAATGAAAGCCGACGTAAACGTTTCTACTGAGGAACATACGACAGGAGATAGTGATTGTTATAACCGCTGTGGTCTTCGGACCAAGCTGGGATAAAACAAAAAGACGCTGCTATGGACCGGTGGAACCGTGGGCAAGGATAACACTAGTTTGACAAACAGGAGATGGAATACACAAGAGTCAGTGTCCAAATTTGGTCGGGAACCCGCTGGGGAACTTTTAACTTTACTTTTCCTTAAACCCCTGCTTGACAGACACCAACTCAGCCTTATCATCGCCACCTCTGTGTCAGTTAAACAGAATATACTGTATGCAGTGTCTCATGTGATGTTTTTTGCTGAAGTTCATTACAGTTGAAGTTCTCGCATATTTTTTTTACCATTTTAAGTTCAAGTTCACTGATTTTGAATACTGACTTTGAGAAATATAAATATAAACAATTATCTGAAGAGTTCTTCCTCTTCATTCCTGAATTACTTTAAATTTGTAGCACTAAACAAGTACAGCCTCATTTCTAAAACTGAACAGGTTGCAATGACTTGCATGTCGTTTAGAACTCAGTTCAATTTATTTTAAAATGAAACAAAAGGAAAAAATAGTACAAAGACACGCCAAAGGTTGTAAAAGGAACATTTTTATGCTTTGGATGTACCTTGAATTTGATGCTGGAAACATGTTTTGAAACACTACTGTAATAATTCATCTTGTGTAACTCTACTTAACAGTTTATGACTTTCTGTAGTCCATAATGTGGCAATGCGACAGGTCTGACCGAAGTCACCCGTCCTCTTTTTAGGATGCAGTGTCCATGATTTCCAAATACAATTTAAAATTTTGTTACATCAGACCACAGAACAGGCCTTTACTGTAAACTATTTTGTGTAATTAACTGTATATTCTTGAAGTTAGTACAGTATGCATGGCATTTGTCGAGCTCATTTTCTGAAGTAATTGCCTAAGCTATTATTTGCATTATGTGTCCTTTTGTGTTTATGTAAAGCATATGAAAAACATTCATGCTTGTTGGTGCATGGACTGATGGGAATAATCAGTTGGCTTTCAGGGAAATGTAAATTCTAGCATATTGTTTAACTTTATTGGTTTTTACAAATGATTTACTAATATATACCATTGATAGTGAATTTCTTATTTAAAGTTGGCAATGGGTTTCACCTTGACATTTGAATTGTGTAAGCATTATCAAAGCTTACACTTATTTACTTTGCACAATGAATGCTGAAATGACTTTTGGTATGTGTTTCTTACATGTTGAAACATCTTCTCTGCTTTTCAGTTGAATGTTCCTCGCGGTGAACCCAACACATATGCGGGTACGATAGCCTTTTACAAATCCAGCCATTGGAAAGCTGTCATTGCTGTCACTGCCGCATCTTTATAATCATGTAAACATCTTGTTCTGGATATGTTTACAAGGTTAATGTTAGCATCATATATCTTTAGAGATGTTTTTTTTTTATGTGTGAATGTATAATTTATGAAGACTTCCTTGTTTCCTGTAGCCACTTTGACATCTTACCTTATTTATTTATCTATTGCTTGTTTGGTATTAAACCTGTGTGTATCATTCATCCAGTGAGCCACAAATTACAGTTTCCACATGTAAAAGTCATATCTTGTTTGCTTGTCCTCACTTATCTGAGTTGACTTATTGAACGTATATGCAAGCTTTGGGTGTTAAGGTGATACATGTGTACTGTATGTCATGCTACCACACAAAAATAAGATTTCTATAATTCTGACAGTAACTGATGGAGAATTTCCTGTTTTCCAAAAGGCAAGCTAAAGAATAAAAATTTCTTAAATATTTTCTGTCATCTTTTTTTTATTATAAATATTTTTTTGTACACTATAAAACAATAATTCTTTACTCTACCATGAAATTCCTTGGGGTTTCATTTTGTTTTTTAACCAACCCAACAAAGTTTCCTTTGTCATGGAAAGAGTCCTTCAAATATCAAACAAAACAATCTTTCCTTAATCACATTACAAACTGAGAGAACAGGTAAAACACTTTGATCTCTTCTTACAGCCTCCCGTTGCTGTTGAACATCAGTCATTTTTAGTTTCAGACAGCTATTCAGCCGCTTAGAGGAGTATACTAAATTTTGGGACACGTTTTTGAGGAATGTGTTCAAGAAAAGGTCTAACATCTTAAAAAAAAAGTAATCTGAGATCTCAAACCATTTTGCATAATAGTTCTTTATCTAATCTTAGAATAATCCAAACCAATACACTAACCTCTCTTAAAACAATAAAAATTTCTTTTGTTTCTAAATCTTTTAAACATCAGTTCAATGTTTTTTTACTCGCTTACTATTGACACCAACAGAAATGGCAAGCATCATTTTGTGTGCCACTGCAAACACCCTTCATTCTTAAAGAAAGAAATGTCCCCCCCTGAAAAGAAGAAAAAGTCTGAAAATATATAAATCTCATGATTAGATCCTGTGTGAATTAAAGATAATTCTTGTCCAATTCTTTTAATTACATTTAGGATCAGTGCCCGAGGTGCTTAGGGGGAGGGGGTAATTTGTATTGAATATCGTATGCTTTATTATGAAAGTATTCCCTTTGGTCTTTTTTTAAAGTGTGTTGGGGAGTGACACCAAAATAAAAGTTATCCATCTATCTCAACCATGCAATAACTGGTCTTGTGTCATTCAAGAACAAGCCGGCTCTAAAAACTGATATTAGTGAACTAAAAGAATTGACTCCCTTAGGGGAGAGACGATTCTTTTGCTTCAGCTCTGCCGAGAATCCATACAGGGAGGAGCAGGATTGTTTTTGAATGGGCACCCCGTGTGGCCAAACACGTGAGGACAAGCTAGGATCATATCATTATGAGAAAGAAGGAAGGGCTGAAGACAGCAAGTGTTGAAGGACAGGCTGGGATCAGTCTAACAGAGAGAGATGGTCAGCCATATTCACTTTTTTTTTTATCAAAGATGACGTTCACAATGCAGGTGTTGATGCTCAAATCCGATTTTTTTTGCGAGGTTGTTTACATTCCCCTTTAAATGCAACTTCCATCACACTTAAGTGTGAACTGTACACAACCCTGAAGTGACCCTCATGCACAGACTCAGAGGAAGACATGTCATAGGTAGCATGCTGTGTTTGCAGAGGGAAATATGGATGCTACAATTGTTAGCCTGTGCAATCACGGCCGCAAAAAATTTAAATACATTATTTTGTCCATTGTTTACATTCGATCGTACTGTGTTCCGCCTCCTCTGGCGCAGAATTGTGACATCAGTCTTCGAAAAAAATCAGATGAAACGCCACATGACCGTTCAGACTGAGGTCACTGAAAAGGATCAGGCATGTATCCGATTTAGTATCACATATGAAAGAGGTCTGGTTCGGATTTGAAAAGAAATCTGGTTTGTGCGGTTCAGACTGTCATAAAAATATCTAATCAGTCAAATATGGTCGGATTTCAGTCACTTTTGCTTGCAGTGTGAACTGTAAAGTGTCAAAATGTTAAGACTTTGGCCTTCATTTGATTTGTTTGCTGTGGTTCTGCATTCAGTTGACCATTTAAAAGTTTGATTAAAATGTTAAACAATTGTAACTGTATTTTTTTTTAAAAGCAAAAAAAAAAAGTCATAAAAATAAGTCTTTTTTTAAACACACTGAATAAAAAAATTGCTAACAGACAAAACAATCATCACAAAATTATGCTGAAATATAAGCTCAGTGATACTAAATGAAAATCTGAGTCAAAGAAACCAAATCTTTGAAAAGAGAGAGATGACCGTCCAGATTGATATCTCAGGGGTCCCTTTAGTGAGGCAAGTTTCATCTCATTGTTCAAAGAAGCTCCTCCCTTAAAAATTTAAAAAAAGACATGTTACACACAAAGATCTGACAAAAGATGGTTAAATGAATAAATTCAGATAAGTTTGAATAAAGAAAATACAATTCGGTCAGCAGAGCGCCAATGTTTGTTTTATTAAAAAAATAAAATACAAATGATGACCCAGACAGTACACAGCAGACTTGTTACCAAAAAACAAAGCAATTCATCTGTCAGTCAGTGCTCCAATATATTTTTTTCTCTTTTTCTACTTTACTCATTTTGGCTTCTTTGAAGTTAACAGGACAACAAAGTAGAAATAGTGGAGTTTATGTTAGTAGATGCCTGCTTCCCTCTTAAACTAGGATTTCACAAATTTTGGAAAAGGGAAAAAAAAAACATGTATAAGACAGATTAACCATGGCACCTCCATGTGATTTAAATCATCTATGGTTTTTTGGGGCGGGGGGGGCATAATGTGCACCTCTGAATAAAAATATCACACTGACAGATGGGGGTCCTGATTATTTCAGTTGAAAGTAGAGGACTCGCCAAGGCAGTGACACTTTGATGAGCCTGTTAAGCTAATATGTGCTGGTCTAACTGTGTCCCATGATGAGGTCTTTCATGTGTATGATATGGAAAACCGATGGTGCCGTATTAACAGAGGATTAAAAGGCAGTGATTAAATATTCCATCTGAAAATTCGTGAAGATGGAAAAGAAGAAAGCTGCAATGGATGACAATAAAACGGGGGCTGCAGAAGTTAAACTGAAAACAGGCTTAAGATACCAAATAATAGTCGATCCATTAAAATGAATATTTTCAACTTTTTCATTCACCACACACAACTTAACAACGTGGTTTATCCATAAGTCAAGAGTGGGATGTGTTAGTGGTTGAGGAGAGAAGACAGGAAAAAGAAGAAGGCAAAATAAAACTATATATATATATATAAGCTATAATGGCTTTTTAACTCAAGCATACATAGTCACCATGTCATAGTAACATTACAAGTACTTTTTTTTTAACAAGTTTTCTTAAACAAATACATATACACAGACCAAAGTAGATTACAGTACAGTGTAATGCCGCGAGTACTGAGAGTTATATTGCTTGTACTGGTGCCCACAGACAAATAACAGAGTAAGAGGGATCGCAGCATATAACAGTAGGTTCATGGTTTTGCATAGCCTAGTTGAGTAAAGTTTACAGAGATGCATGATGCTTAAGTTTATCAAACAACTGGGTGACAACAATCATGAAACAACTGCTTTGGCTTTTTGAGACACGTTGGGTCAAATAAAATGTGTTGTAGCACTGTTTATTAACAATAACCCTGAGTGTGAGAAACCAAACAGACCATTGTCACGCCAATCACGTGCACACAGAGCACTATGATGGGATGATGATACATTGAGCGTGGAAACGGCAAAGACTTTGGTAGATTATTCTGTCGACACTCCTGCATGGGTGGATGTGACTCGTTTGTTACCAGGGATCCGCGTGTGGAGCGGCGCAGCTGAGGAAAACAAACAGCTACAATGTTGGCTACAGATTCTGTTACCAGGACGCAGCCTGCTGGAGGGTGGAGTCATGGTCCACAAGGAGCCAACGAGGGCAAAGCAGAAGCCATCACATCCACACATGCAACTACTTACTGTATACATATGTAAAAAAAATGTGTACAGACATGGGAGGAGAGGGGTAGTCTTGATCCATCACGCACCTCTGTTGAGGTTAACAAACAAAAAGGCAAAATTAAAGCCTATAAAACAAATATATGTGGTCATATACAATCAGCTATTACACAAATATGAGCTCCAGCACAAAGTCAAGAGACATCCAAATTTAAAGAACGAGCCTATCTCTGTGTTCAGAGGGTGAATCTCGGCAGCTGTGGCATCAATGAAAAGCACACCACCCATGAATCCCCAAAAAAGTTAAATGCATGGATGTCTTCACAATTCATGACTGATATAGCCCTTACTCTCAGTAAACACGTGAAAACCAAGGAGGCATAGTAGTTGTTTGGCAACAGGAAACCTATGGACCTCCAGTTCAGTCATGCACAAAATAACTCCTGTCCTCCCTTAACTCCTCACAACCCAACCGTGTTGTTATTCTTATACATGAGTATACAAATAAGAAGGGATGCACCCTTAGCAAAAAGGTTACAGAGAAATCTCTCTTTTGAGTTCATAAATGTCCTCCAAACACATATACAAACACAATGACTCAACAACAAAGCCATAGAAAAAAGGTTAATTTTTTTTTCTCATTTTTCCACATGCTTTCAAGTCAGTTCATTTAAAAAAAAACAAATAAAAATCTAGATGCACCCAGAAATGCAGGGAAAGGGTACTGAGCACAACCTCAACAGTCTGGTCTAGAAAAAAACCCATCAGTGCCACAACTAACTAGACACGGTATTTTTTTAATTCAACACAACCACTTCTACATCTTTACAAATCCACTGCAAGTAAAACTTCACAGAACGTGACAAGTTTCAGTTCAGTGGCTTTAAATTGTTTGTACACCACATCCTTTACTCATGAAGCAAGCACGCTTTCCCAGAAGCAAGCAAACTTTCGCCATCTTCTAACACAAAATCATTCCTTCGCTCTCTAATGCGACCATGCTTTGACCTACACAAATATTACCTTGTATTTTTTAAGAAGAAAAAAACAAAGCAAACCACTTGCCCATATCTACTCTAATAAGGCAAACATAGATGTTACCAAAGAGGTTATATTTTATTGTGCAGCTCAATTAATCTAAGTATCTGCTTTATAGAAATGCAGCAAGGCAGCTCGAGGTGTGGTGTCAAAGAAAATGTCTCAACAACTTTTGCTAATGGGTGTGCAGTCATGCTCACGGTGTAACTGCTCCTCTGAAAAGGTCATTGCCATGTTAGTATGGATTCATGTTCATGCACCTGCTCAACTGAAGCAACACTTACACAAGTACTGCAAACCTTTTAATAGTGAATGGCTGCTTGGAACTACTGGCTAAATGTGAAACGGTTTAAGCCTCAGGTTGTGATGCATTCATTCATTTTCTTCTATTTTTCTGCCTTGACCTATGTTGTGCAACGGCCCCTCTTGCGTCCTTTAGCTACTGCAGAAAGTTCTCTAACAGGGGAAACCACAACGAGAGCAAACAGCTGCTAGCTGGGGGGGGGGGGACATTGGCTGTTGAGGTGCACAGCCCATGAAATGAAACATAGTTGTGTACAAAATCGTCCAGACTTTAACCAACACAGAAGTTTCATTTCAGGGAAGCAGGAAATATAAAGTATTTACTCCCCACTTCAGAAAGTGGAAATGAATGCCTAGCTACAGCTAAAATAAGAAAAAAAAACACATGATGTTTGGAAGTCTAAACTGTTGATAAAGTCTTTTCTGTAAGGACTGTAAGGAGCATGGTTCTCTTAAATATAGAATATTACAGCATAGAGGTTGCATTAAATGTGATAAATGCCATTCAGGAGCAGTACTTTGTAAGTGTGTGTGCTTATGTGAAGTAGAGTGACTTTAGTCTTTACATTATGCCTATCTTGCAACACACAATTGAAGCAGCCGCTGATAACTGTTCTAGACTAAATCCTTGAAGAAATATTTACGGACTCAGTTTTGTCAGATCTGTGCAAGAATTTCCGTTTGCTGTGTCTTTCCAATCTGACATGACTGCTGTGTTATATTCTGAGCGCATAATATTGTCGAATAAAGAAAGAAAGTGGCATGCAATGCCGAAGAACATGCAGTTAATTACAATAGATTCTGTGGCCATGCCAACACTAAATAAACTGCAAAGCAGCGCTTGCAACCATCTCAACTTGCTAATGCACTGGCTCTCTACTGCCAGTGGAAAATACCACTGCAAATTCTTCCCACTGCCAAGAGCTACAATGGGCAACAGAGACCCAAGACAGCAACAGTTACGTAGCCACTAACACTGCATCACAGAATAACATGGTTTACACATTCTTACACCACAAGAAAACAAGATCCAAATGTCCAAAAGTTCAACCTCAGTCCACTTCTTGACCCCAAACATCTGGAAAGAGTTGTGTGGCCACTGTAGGTGACCTGCACTGTAACCGATGAGCAAAGCATAGTAACAAAACTATTTCTAAAAAAAAAGAAAAACCCAATTAACTCAAATATAAACGCAAATTCATGCCTCATGCAAATTACCAGTGCTTTTAATTGTTACTCCAGCAAAGTAATTTCAACCAGATGCTGCAGCACTTAGAAAAAAAAATAAAAATACACACACAAATAAAATTCACCCTTCCCCTACTGCACTGTAACACCCAGTCCCTGGTACACACTCTTGCAGCCCCATCCAGAAGCTTTGTTGCAATTAATGGTGACATCTGTGGCATTTACTGAAGCACAGCTGGTTATGTAACTGAAAAGCAAAAGCAAGTACATCCTTCAACATTAATATACAAACTAGAAACTGAGCAATAAATTCCCTCAGATATTATGTATTAAATAAAACTCCAACATAGAGCCACCACAAGGCTTTTTATTGACCCCACCCCAAAAAAAAAATAATTTGTGGCAAAGCCTGCTTTGTTATTATGAATTTACTGCAGTCTGAAACTGAAGTAAGGGGGAAAGACGCGGGATACACATGCACACAATCAATAAATCACTGAAATGCTGAGCACCTCTTACGTCAGGCTATTAGTGACCGCACAGCTGCTGTGACAATATGGATATCATATATAAGAAAGGGTCAGCATGACATTTAAAATCCAGAGACCAAACAACAGACTGAACTCTGTTGTGCTTGAGTGTTTAGCACCCCCCTCCCCCCCCCCCACCTCATGTTCCACAATCTTCACATCAGAAGACACCAAACACTAGTTGCCATGACCTCAGAGATGACATCACCTTGCAGCTGTGTCCTACATTTCACAACCCTCGCTCAGTGCTACACGCTCAGCTTTGAAGAAAATTAACATCTCTTTTCAATTCATCCAAGATAACGTTGGGTTTTCAATAAGTTTGTTTATGACTTGTCTACTAAGTCCCAGTGGGGACAGGGGAGAAATGTTGTTGAACGTGTTGGCATGCTTCTGAGTGACCATCCCACTGGAGGTAATATTTCAGTTGGAGGGAAGGCCGGAAATGTTCTGACCTATGACAGTGGCAAGACAGAAAAGGAAACATGACAGCAGTGCTGAAGAGGGAAGGGGAAAAAGTCAATTTTGTTTTCAGCCACAATCAATTGCTGTCTTGTCACCAGTCACTGATGCTGTCAAACTTAATACTAAGAAAATCTATGCCAAATGGAGCCACAACATGTGTTTGCTGGTTCCCCCACCAAGAAGAGAAAAATGAATGAAGAGGGGAAAAAGCCAAGAGTTTGCCCACATATTATCATTTATCTGTCCTAAAGACTAGACTAGTTATCATCATCATCTTTATGTCTATGTGTTAGTTCAGATAATTAAAGCACAGACAGTCCTTGTGGTGATGATGATGGCAACAGTTATCACAATATGTGAAGCAGGAAAGCTGCACAGTTTGGCTGGTTAGTTATGCTGTGGATCACACCAGGTGGTCTCCAGTGCTAGTGTTGGTGGTCTGGCTGGGTAGCTCCGAGGTGCATTCCTTCTCTCTGAAGTTCTCCTGCTGGTGCCTGGAGCAGCAATCCCTGCGGGCAACGTTGCACACCCGGTGTTCTTCGTCGCTTTCCTCCTCAAGACCTGAGCCCTCATCAACATCCAGCTGGCAAACGCACACCTCAATCCCTGAGTCACCGGTCACGTGCCGGCGTCGAGTGACAAGCTCCTCATCTTCTTCTGCAGCTCCCAATAACAACGCCTCTACATTCTCCTCTGACTGACATTGTGCTTGGATTGGGAGCGACACTGCCTGCTGATCTGATGACAGGACCGAGGCCTGATAGTCCTCCCTCAGCTCAGCCTCGGGCTGGGGTTGGGGCACAGAGGCAGTGTCTGGTTGGCTCAATTGTGGAGGGAGAGCCGGAGTTGTCTCAGGCGGGTTTTCAGAATAAGGAGGCGGTGGAGTCGGAGGGTGGCCTACAACCTCTTCATAGTCAGGAAGTTTGCAGTCATTCCAGAACCCTGATAAGTAATCATTTAACAGATTAGTTGAACAATAGAGGACTTTCTTTGTTCATATTTTTCAACTAAATATTTTTGGTTTTGGTCTTTGACGCATTTGATTCTGATAGACATCCAACTTTACTCAATCTCCAAACATAGTCTAACCACCATGATGAGCATTTTATAGAAATCCTGGAGTGATGGCAACCTATTTAGATACTGGTGCAAAAAGGTATTGCAATAAAATGTTGATCAGCTTATTTCCATGTTCCCCCTGATATCTAGATGGAACCCCACAAGAATAGATTTTGTCTGTCTGTGAGTGAGTCACTGTCTAACTATGCACACAGTCAGAGTTGTGTTCTCATTCTTGACTTTGAGTCAAGCATGTTCACTTTGAGATTCTCACACTGACAAATGTGCACCTTCTCCAACCCCCATTTGTGACATTAGTGGATATCCTGTTCCAGACTAACAACTGACATTAAGGTGGAATCTTTGCTATCTGCTGTCACTGCTGCAATTTCAGTTCAGACAGTAGCGTCCAATTCACACTCAACCAAGATAATGATCTGTATCTCAAATTTTAAGGTGCGGCTGTCCCAGGTGAAGGCTGCAGCTTCATTTAAGAGGAGGGGAGAATATCTGGCATTTTTTATAGTCTGAGTAATGCAGAAAGGGAGATTTGTTGTAGTAATGCAGACATTGTTGTGGACTTCAGTAATGCAGAAAGAGCAAAGCTCAGTGTCATAACCCTCACCAATGTACGTGTGCTTCATGCAAAAAGTTCTGAGCCTTTATGTTTACACAGACATAATCTTTGCAGCTCCTAGGCTGTAATCAGCACTCAGATAGCAGTCTGAGAGTAACCTCCCCATTTAACTGAGTGGGCACTAAGCAACTGAGGACCTGCCTGCAATGCAGTAAGATATAAAAACTGGGAACATGCAAGGCAATAGAAACCTGAAATAACAGATTATTTAGAGAATACTCACGTAAATTAAGAGGAGGAGGGGAAATAAAGGAACTGGAGGCTCCCTGATAGGCCATGAGGCTGATTTCGCGTTGACGTTGCTCCTGCTGCAGACGCATTTTAACTCTCCGGTGTCGGTAGGCACAGCAGCAGCTAAGCATTATGATAAGAGTCCATACCAACCAGAACCCTAAGAGAAGGGACAGCCTCAATTTAAACTGTTCATAAGCATCATAAGGAAGCAATCTAAAATACCAGTTTGGCTTGACTAAAAAAACTCCAAAAGGATAAGCTTAGTCTACATTAAATTAGCTGATTTTACATAGCAACATTAATTCATATAAAAAGTTCATTTTCTCATATTAAAGTGAAACTATTAAAGTGAAACTAATCTGAGAATGAAACACATATATTAGAAGAAAGTCCGTTTCAAGAATTAAATATTCAAAAGCAAATGTTAAAAAGGCAAAATTGAGCATAAACATATCTTAATAAAAAGCTAGGTTTAAAAAATAAAGTATATACTTACACCAAAGCTCATAGTAGTAAGTGCAGCACTCAGTCTCACCGCAACAGTACCCCATCTCACAGCGATACTGTTCATTGTTTACCCCAAAACAGAACTCCTTCCCCTTAAATACACACAAGAGGCACACACGGGCAACGCACGAGTCAATATGCAATCACACAAGTAAACAAGGAAATGCATAGCAAACCAAAACTTTGTCATTGTCACTTCAATGTCATTTAGAGTGTTTGCACATTTCTGTCACCTTTCTAGAGACATGTGGAATACAATGACATTTCCACCCCGATTTTCGATTTAAAAGAGAAAAAAAGCCTAGGTGACAGCAGCTGAAAGCTACTGACAGCATAAAATAATGCACGCGTCAAAAACAATACAGAGCATTAGGAAGTCTAACTACCAAAGGAGGGGGTTGGTTGGTATGGCAGCATATTGAGATCTAGCCAGTATCCGGATCAACCCAATGTGGGTGTCAGAAACGTAGGATGCATGAAGATATTCATTTATCAATTCCAATGCAAATGTTTTGAGGGAAGTCTTCGATAGAGGAGATAATCTTATCTACCATAGTGTCGAACAACGTCCGTATGTTTTTAATATGATGAATTTAAAAAATGATTTTGCCATTTTCTGCCAGTGACCGGTTTCGTTTTGTCATAAATTGTTTCCACAAAATGTAAAACACTGATTTAACCTGGGAAACTAACTAGATAATGTGAGGCCGGCTGCACACTGTGCAGCTAACATCAACAACTATGAATAAATACGTCGATTTACCGGGTGCCAGTTAGCAACGGCTGACGTTAATCTTGACACCCTCAATTTAAACTGTAAAACTGAGCTGATAAAACATATGTAAAGATTTTTCATATAACACTTTGACTTGCCACCAAATGAACGAAAGAGAAATAAAAGAAAACTTTTGCTAACTGACGTCATCCATAGTATGCAGTAGAGAACCGTGCCCTGTTCCTTTGTGGAGGAGACAAAAAAAAGTCGTAAGCGGGGCCTTTATCCAGCCCAGAATCCACGGCCTCGGCTGCAAGCTTACGCCGACCTACTAAGCTCTAGCGCGGGCTTACCTGCACCAGACAAGTCCCAGTACAAAGAAGACCTACAATGGATCCCAGTGCTTTCTGCGGCATCTTTCTGGGTTGTCGGCCGTTAATACGACGGGAATCATATAGCAGTCGGTCGAATCGACAACCTGTTGCGGTGATAAAATACGTCCTTAGCTACAAATGGTTGCGTCTGTCGAACTCAGACATGTTTTTTGTTTCACCGAGAAACACTACTAGTAGGCTACTAACATGAATCTAAAACGACCGTTAAACTGTAGAGGGCGCTGTGAGCGCGTTTGTGACAACCATGAAAAATAAAAGTAACTTTATGCGGAAGAGTACTGCCGACAAAAGACCATTTATGAAGTTGTGTCAAAACAAATTCAAAAGAAAAATATTTAAAAGCCAATGTACATTAACATTATGTACTTATATGTTCTTGCCAGAGGTGGAAGAATACGACAAAAGAAACAAATAAACAAAATGTCAAACTAATAAAGCAAACAAATAAGATAATAGGATGGCAGATATTTAATTAACATCACAAATTTTTGGCAAAACTTTTATTATTAAGAAAATAAGGTTATGATTTACGTGTTAACTGATTTTCAATTTTTTTGTCTTAATCTTTTTTAGACTGAGCATTTCTGGCAACCATGATGAAATAACAATGCGCAAAATAAAAATCTTAGAATTCAAATGTATTGCAAAAATAAAGTCATCTGGGGATATAGATAAATATATATATATATATATATACTTGAATATTGCTAAAAAAAACTCTTACTTTGTTTACGCTTTCTGAAAAAGTTATATATATATATATATATATATATATATATATAAAACTTTGAGCAATATTCAAGTAAATGAGAAAAAGCAGCATTGCACGTAAGAGATGACTCTCTTCCGTTGTTTATTATGACGTCATGGTTTCCGTAGCAACGGAGACTTGCCTGCTGTTTACCAGTGCCCAAGACTCATGGTGACATGTTAATCCACTCAGCCTTGGCAGCGACCACTAAAAGCACCTAAGGAAAACATGGTGAGTTATTGCAATTCTCAACTGCAGCCATTTTTTCATGAAAACATTTCTATTATGTTTTCACATGTTTCTGGTGTAGACTGAATCAAAGAAGCGACTAATTTAGTCCTAAGACGGTTTATTTTACAATCCTTGGTTTAAATGCTGCTGATTATGATATTGGTTGTTACAAAAATAACTTTTATTTTTGCATTTGGTGCCTGGTTCAGATTCCCCGTCTGGTTCATGTGTCTAGTTGGCAAGTTGTACAAGTTGACATTCTTTTGCATGAAAGGCTAGCACAGGAACATGCAATCATTCCACTTTAACTTTTAAAAAAAAGCCAAGTTTGAGCTGAGAAAAGCAAACCAAAATGAGACAAAGAATACAATCTACTCAAACCCGAGTACAAAGTGTACCAATCAAAAATTAGAATAAGAAAAAAAAGAGGATATGCTAGAATGTAGGGGTTAATAAAACTGTCGATACTGTTGTTGTACATTTTAAACTGGATACAGATCAGAGTTCAGAGAGGATTTCTACCTCAACAAAAGGCACTGTTAAGTAAATAGCTTGAGCTAAAGCCTTCCTTGCCACCACTTGGACACAGGCCACTGTGCAAATTTCTAATCTTGGCTAACTGCAGAGCGCTTTTGACCTGGTACATTTATAGGTGACATTAGGGGTCAGTAGCCAAATCCTTGTACTCTAACTGTTGTGCTCAGCAAGCAGCTTCTTTCAGGGTGGGATGTCATGGTCTCTAAGATTATTCAGGTTGACCTGATACAGCTCCATGGCCCTATGTCAGTGAGAACATACAAGTTTCCCAGTGTCATGCCATGTTGTTGACTGCTGTCCAATTGAGGTGTAATGCTCCTGCAGGGCCTGTTGTCCATTCTTCGAAGACTGAAGCAGTCTCCAGAGCATGAAGTGCGCTTACTGCTGTTAGGATTGGATAACGCTGGAAAGACCACTCTGCTAAAACAGCTAGCTGCTGAAGATATCAGCCACATCACCCCTACACAAGTACAATCGTCCACACTCCCATAAACAATCACACAGTTACTCACACACTGGAAATCTATTTTTCACACCTCATTTTGCTATTCTGTAGTCAAACAGCCATTCAAGTTATGCATCAATTCCCCTCCTGCAAACACTGAATGACACATTAAGCATGTATGTTATTTTTTAACAGGGCTTTAATATAAAGAGCGTGCAGTCGTCTGGCTTCAAGTTGAATGTTTGGGACATTGGAGGACAGCGCAAGATCCGTCCTTACTGGAGGAATTATTTTGAGAACACAGATTTGCTAGTAGGTGAAGTTAAACTGTTGGTGAAAACAACCAGAAGTAAAGAAATAGCACTTTTACAGATAGTCATCACTGTGTAGTGTTTTACCCTGTTATGCTCAGTTTATTGATCTGTGACTGAATTGTTTGCAGATCTATGTGATAGACAGCTCAGACAGGAAAAGATTTGAAGAGACGAGTTTGGTAAGACTTATAAGGGACTGCTGGCAAAGCAAAACCTGTACTTAGAATAATTACATAAGCTACAATGATGACCATAGGACATGCCAACATTTATTTACAGTTAAACAGTGTTTCTGATTACACTCATCTGTTCTTCCAGGAGCTTGCTGAGTTACTGGAGGAGGAAAAACTTGCTGCCGTGCCACTGCTAATCTTTGCCAACAAGCAGGACCTGATGACAGCTAGTCCTGCGTCAGAGCTGGCAGAGAGTCTAAACCTCCACACCATCCGGGATCGCATGTGGCAGGTGCAGGCCTGCTCAGCACTCACTGCTGAGGGAGTGCAGGTAAATGCAGCTCACACACACAGTCTGCAAACACAGCAAACGTTGAGGCAGAGTTTGCTGCAAAGTGGCAACACCTGGCTTTGTGGGGCGTTTTTTTGTTTTATCTTAAAGTATCAATCATGCGTAAACTTGGTGGCAATCTCTTTAGGAATGTTTTCTGATTTACCTCCATTGGTGTTCATTTGCATGCCAGCAGCATTCAAGTTGTGTTGAATTACTGCCGACTAAAACCAAGAATAATGCTTCTGACCACTCAAACTACAGTATTTAAAGCACCAGATTATAAATCCATGTTATCATCTAAAGACTGAAATCTTCTTCTCTAACATATATGCTTGCTGCATATATGTATATATGCATTTTAACGTCAAAACGTTAAAATATGTTCTTCTTCTCTTTGATATATAAACCATAATTTCTTACACACATATACAGTGGGGACTGATCCCCTTAGTATTTCTGAATGAACATAACCGTCGGAGTTCCACATATGATTAAAAAATAGTTTAGAAAATCCTGTTGAACAAATCATTTAAAAATATTGTTGTAAATCCATTTTTTAAAAATCTGTCAGTATCTTAAGTGTATGAGGTAATAGTAGTATCAGTTAGGAGTAGTAGTTAATTTTAAATTACTATGGATATCAATTTTATGATAATAGGTGTGAGTTTGCACCTTGTTTTATCTAATGTTTGTGGAAGTGCATTATGGCAAAAAGAAAGAAGATTTCTTAGACATGAGAAACAGAGTTTTTATGCTTACCAGGCTGAAAAAGGTTTCAAGCATTTATTATCTTATTTAATTTGGAGTCTAAAAGAATGACAAACTTTTTAGCATTGTAAATGATCAAAAATCATTACATACTGCCTGTAAAAATTCTTTCAAACCAACACTCCAGTTTAACCTCTAGATTCGAAAGCACAATTACTATTTGTGTAATTGTTTTTTGTTTGTTTTATAGGATGGAATGACCTGGGTTTGCAGAAATATAAAATTTCGGAAGAAATAAGACAGGAGCCAAAGAAAACTTGCAACTGCACTTTAAACATGACTCATCCAGCCATTTTTTGTTGTGGACAGAATATGACTTTTTTTTTCTTCTTCTATGACACTATGGATTTATCATTTAGTCTGCATTTGGCAGTAAAAAAATAATTTTATACATAGCTATATTTATTATTGATACACTTGTTCTGTACGTGCTAACTTGTTAACATAATTGACGTGTATAGCTTATAAATGCTGTTTTGTTGTTGTTGTTGTTTCAACACACAATTTTTGTAATATAACTTTAATCCAAGGCAGTAACTTTCTGAATAAACATTCAATGTTTTGAGTGGTGGGGTTTTGACTGGTAGGTGTTCATGGCCTGCAAGTCTAGCTTGTAAAAACTAGAGGGCGACCTTGCACCAGTGTTTTCTGTCACTCCCTCATGCTGAATTATCACATCCTTTGTTTTCTATCAGTGATGTGGCGTCCTGCACCATGTTTGATTAGTTGATTTCATGATCAAGTTGTTTTCCCTTCCTCCAATAGTATGCACTAGTCTTTATTACCAACCACAGAATGTGTTTTTTGGTGTACTGTCAGACAGATTCAAGGCCAAACACACAGATGGCAATAATCATTCGAGATCCATTAAGTGACTTGAACATTTTGCTCATTCACACTTCTCCTACTACACGTTCTGCTTTGGTACAGATAAACAAAAATGACCATAAACATGAGCACCTGCATATGCACACAAGAAACCGACCTTAACACATCTCTCTTGCTTATGCAAACCACACCGAAACACCTTGGCCATTCAATTACTCAAATTCGTACCTTGTTCACCATGATTTACCACAAAGCAATTGCATTCTGTCTATTTTTCTCTTTTGTCTTTTGCAGCACATTTGCCACAAACCCTACTAATCTGAACTGGATGAGTGCTCCACTTTGGTCCTATAGGGCATTTACATACAAACCTTTTCCAGTACTAATAGCTCTCCAGTACAATTTGCATTTATATAGTCCCCTTCATACC
The DNA here is from genome assembly GCA_028567055.1 of Leptatherina wallacei. NCBI lineage: Eukaryota > Metazoa > Chordata > Actinopteri > Atheriniformes > Atherinidae > Leptatherina > Leptatherina wallacei. The sequence goes on along the minus strand of JAOXYM010000020.1, from coordinate 11,922,565 downwards.
AACATGATTTGGCACCTTTGCCCATGATAGAAATAAACCTCCTCCTTTGGCCTTGAGTTACTGCCCTGCTGCTGGTGCTGTGTGTGCACTTGTGTGTCCCTCTTCATATTTAAGGTTGGTTGATTTTAATATGTCAGAGCTGCTTGGTCCTCTGATGGAGACCGGAACAAGTGCAGAACCCCTTGGAATGGGCCTCATAATGATTCAGTTGTGAATGTGGGCTTTGGTCTCGTGTTCTGTGTGCATGTTTTCTGCTGCAGTATATTAGATTTTTGTTGATACAGCAGTGTGGGACACTTGACCAGGCCAAAGACTCAAGAGGTAAATATTAAGCCACAGCAGATCTTGTTGCACAAACTGCTTTTTATGCAAAGCTGCTCTAACTTTGGTAACAAAGATTAATGCAACACTTTGACAAGGTTCAACTTGGTCTACAGATAAAGAAGAAAAATGAATAAGAAAATTAAAAGCTACCATGTGAGTTTGACGATAAAAGGCCCTCACTCTTCCTCTGGATTGCCTAATCATTAACATCTTATCTATGTGATAATCTTTCAACCTGTAAAAACATACCCAATTGCACATAAAAGTAGTCTGATAAATCTTTCCCATTTTATCTACCAATAGAATGTGAATCGGAGGGCCGAGGCTGTGAAGTGCCCTTAAATCCCAAATGAATAAAATTGGATTTGCCAAATCGAAGAGTGGATTGGAACGACCAGTCCTCGTTACCTCTGCCTTCATCATCAGGGAGGCAGTCAGGCCTGCAAAAGGCCATAAATCACAGGACTTTCCCAGCTACTCAGGCCACACACCAACCTCCCACACAGGGGAAACGAAGGGCAGAGTCTGATTGACTCACCGGACCAATGACAGCGAGCGGGAGATCCTGTGACTTAATTATACTGTTTTAATTCAGAATGAAACTGAAGTGACTTTAAAAAGAAAAAAACAATGTCTATGACCACATTTTATGTCAAATAAAACCACAAGCTGATTAGGAAAAAAGCCTCTTCAAAGTGTATTTTGGCTCAAGGTAAATACTATTTTAAGTGGTCATGAATTATACCATGATATCTGTGGCTGTGGAGGAAAGTTTTTGTGTAGTTTAGTTCACAGACCAAGACTTTTAAAAGTCAGTCTTGGCTTATAGTTGGCATGTTTTCTCTGTGCATGTATGTGTTCCCTCCAGGTAATCTGGCTTTCTCCTACAGTCCAAAAATGAGCATGTTAGGTTAAGTGGTGATTCTAAAGTGACCCTAGGAGGGGGTGTGAATGTGTATGGTCGATTGTCTCTGTGTTGGCCCTATGAAGGACTGGCAACCAGTTCAGGATGCATCCTGCCTCTTGCTGATCTGGGAAAGACCACAGGTGAACCAAGCCTGAATATTTTTATGCTCTGCTGTTCCTCTGAGAACATGACATTGTATTTTTGTCATACCAGTGCTTGATCAACATTTCACAAAGCAATCAGTTACAATATTCTTATATATTTGTGCAACTAAACAGGAAATCTTGAAATGTTCCAGAAACTGGAACTACTATTCTTCTGGTTATTGCAATAATGTTGCTTCATGGTGATTTTTTTTTTTTTTCAAATAGAGTAATAGTGCTTGGCATTGTGAATAAGATAATAAAGGAGTAGCACATGTAATATGTCTGAAATAAAGGGGAAATGTTAGTATGATTTTCTCAAATATGATGGTTTTCTTTGATTTTTAACCAAAAAGATTATTTAAAGCCTTTTAATCATTCTTATGAGCTTTTGATTAAAATGATAATTATTTTGAACAAAGCAGAAATTTATTGCATTTAAGTTTGCATAATATAATACTATTCAACATTAACCATGGGATTTCCATTGCATTAAGGTAAACACTTTCATGTGCATTCACTGGCAACAAAGATGCACCGATTAACTGCAAATAGGCTGTCTTGGAGTTTGTTCAAATGCAAACCCATGCATAAATATGTTTTTAAGTTTCTGGACTAAGTGCTTGTAAATTTCTTAATATATATATATATATATATATATATA
>JAOXYM010000020.1:11875350-11914068 GCA_028567055.1 Leptatherina wallacei | reverse complement strand
TGTGTGTGTGTGTGTGTGTGTGTGTGTGTGTGTGTGTGTGTGTGTGTGTGTGTGTGTGTGTGTGTGTGTGCGTGTAAGGGATGAGGCGATAAAAAGAATAAGATATGGTTGAAAGAAATGAGGGAGATGAAAACAGACAGTGGGCATAGATATTGTAAAGGACTGGTTTTAGAAACCTGGGGGGAAGTGAACAACGAGTGGAAAGAACACCTCTTACATTTAATGATCCACTGTGCACAGTGTCAGTCCAAATAACTGTGTGCATATATGGATGCAATGGTGTTTTTCCGGTTCTTACTGTGCTATAATATAATGATGATGATTATGATGATGCGATTTTAATGCTTATGTTAACAGTTATTACCTGACGGAGATGACTACCTGGGTGGGAGGATTGCAGTGGTGGATGAGTTGCAATAAATAGAAATGAAGATAATTTTCTTTCTCGATATTGTGTTAATTTCACTCTGCAGTTGTCTGTCTGTTTGCTGTTATTATAATCAAGGAGCTTGGTTAAAGAATCAACACTGTCTTCTTTGAGATAGCTTTAGTGGAGTCACCATTAAAGCTTTGATTATAGGATGATTGTGGGTCTTAAATGTTGCCTGGAGATCCTGTAGACATCTGTGACATTTAAAGCTCGTTGGATATGTTCTCAGAGTCCTGTGGAAAATACAACATTTTTTGAGGTTGGTGGTAAAGGTGAAGAGGGAAAACACAGCCAAACAAACATGAGAAAGAATCAAAGAGTTGTAGTCCCATTAACTTCCATTCACTGGATAGTCTCTCTCTCTCATTTTACTACCTCAGCAGGGTTTATACGAAACACAGATTATAATGAAAAACTGTAAAGAACTTTTTAGATATGTCATGCAATTAGTAGACAGATCACACATTACAATAAAACCAAATACTTGTGGAAAAGCAATGTTTTAGGAATTTGAACTCCAATAAAAATATTGAAATGAAATGTGTTTAATAAGGTGAATAACAGTTTCTTAAACCCCTAAGAAAATTGAATTAGTGTAGTGTAAATACAAAAATCTATTATTTACCAAAAGAAAAAAGTATAGATTAAAAAAGGAACAATATATATATATATATATATATCTTTATTTGTTTGAAGAGGTAGTTTTGCACACAATCCGACCATCACTTACTGTTTAAACTTCCCTCCTCATTCAGCTGCACTTTGTTCAGAAATACTGTATAAATGACACCACCCATGCAAAAGTAAGCATGTAGCCAATAAATGTATGAGACGTGATATTTTTCATGGGATATGTACTGAAAGCACTGCAAGGAAAAAGCTTTACTTCATTCGTCACCTGTCAAACTGCTCAATAAGTTTTCATGTATTCACACTAAAATTCATTTTAGTCCTCATTTGGCAGGTTGGCAGGTGTTAATTAAGAGCCTTGTGGATGGGGGAATGTAGTGCTTTCCATTAGGGTGAACAGTTTGTAACAGTTTGTATAATAGTGGTACCAAATTCACTTTTAATTTTAAACAGATATATTCTCAACTTAAACTGAATTATTCCTTAAAATGACTGTCTAAGAATGGTCAAAATCCTCTATTGAAAAGGTTTTGTTGAGCTTTATTGCTTGGAAAGCAATGCTACCATTTAACAAGTGTTAGAGTATTAAAGTTTACCTCAGGAGATTCGCTCTTTTGCAGAAATAAGCTAAATTGAATCACTTCCTGAATTGATTTGATCAATGTTTTAGTTTAGTTTAGTTGTCAGTCAGCCATAATTGAACTTAGAAGAATAAATTTGCTCACATAGTGAGTCAAGGCAATTCAATTCAGCTTTATTTGTATAGTGCCAATTCACGACAATGTCATCTCAGGGCGCTTCACAGACAATCAGTTTGAGCCCATCTGATTGTCATACATTGATTCATATAAGCCAATTAATAACAATAGCCTAGCTAAGGAAACCAACAGACTGCATCGAATCTAGTCTGAATGTAGAAATACTCTCACATAGAGCTGTTTTCTCCAGAGTGCTAGCTAATGTAACCAAACAGGAGTTAGCACAAAATAATCAATACCCATTACTTACTTGTTACAGTCACAAAATATTTTCAAATTCCCCAATTTGTCCACCATAAACAAGAACATTGTTCATCTCAGATATTCAGCAAGTAAACCATCAGAGTATTAAAAATTGACAGTTTGCTGTCTTTGTCAAATTGGCAGCATCTGTGGTTTGGGATCAAACAAGATGTACAGCTCCTGCCAGAGAGAACAGTCCAAAAAGTGTTAACAAATTTCCTGGATGAATTCAAATATAGTTGCGAACATTTATGTTTTGCATTTCTGCCGATAGATCATCACAAATGTTGCACAGTCAAGCTTCATTGTACTCATCCTAGTAGACTCTCTACTCCATTAAATGACGACATTAGGACGTGCAAGCTGTTATTCAAATCTACAATTCCAGTGGAAAAATAAGTTATCTCTTGTGACTATGTAAAGAAGTGCATTTAAAATCTCTGCCTCACTTTCCTGGCAACTTTAAGAATTTAACTTTTGCAGTGGCTGATACCTTAACAGCAAGCCTCTGTCCCTTGGCTGCATGTCGGCCTTTTCTGCCCAGTTTATTGTCTCTGCAGTTGTTGAATAAAGGTCAACATGATCTGAAAAATCTTTCAGAAAAAAAATAGCTCTTTAACATACTGATTGATGTTGTGAAAGATTGGTGTCTAATCCCAACATTGATCTTTTCCTGAACCATACCAACTATTGAACTATTGTTTTTGTTGTTTAAATCTTACCTGATGGTCTTGGCAACCCAATTTGTCCCAATTTGTCACTTACTGCCACTTGCTCAAGAATCCTTTGCCTCAGTTTTTACTGTACAGGGTACCTTTATTCTTATGATGCACAGTGAAATGGTCTGAATGTAGATATTTGCCAGTTATCCTTCTGCAGTGGTAAGTAATGCATTGGGTGCACCAATAGTAAAAAAAAACAGGAAAATGTCATTCAAAAAACCCCCCCCCCCCCCCCCCCCCACAGATTTTTCCAAAAATATTTCTGAAACTGCCCCCAAGTGGCAGCATAACAGCAAAATGTATGAATGTGCAACAGATAGGCCCCTCAGAACTATGTTCAATGTATAATAAGGAGGTTGGAAGGGAGCAAAGCTGGCCCAAGACAAAAGTAAACTTTAGTTTAGGTAACTGTACTTGTAATATGGGACACAAATAAAACTATTTTCTGCATCATTGTTTATCAGAACTACACATTCTGCTGTAGCTGACTGTACTGAATAGCAGAATATGGTTGACTCACCAGTATGTGGTGCCTGAAAGTATTCTCAGTCTGTGGGAACACAAACTAAGTTAGCATGTGTTGCAGCAGCAGAACAGCAGGTGACCAGTCTGATCTGAACCATCAACCAATGATTTTAAAATTACATGGACTCAGATAGAGATGTTCATTTTTTTCCACACCTGTTACCAACTAAAGATGATGTCTATATATATATTGCAAAGAATTGAAAATGATCATTTAAATGTTATACGATGGAATAACGTATTTCATGCAAAGGTATGCTTCCAGCTTGGTAACAACGTTTTGGGACTAGTGAGAAATGAACCTGTTTCAAAAACATACAATAATCCATTTCAGCAGTGTGGCCATTTTATGTGTGTTTGTTTGTGTGTTGATTTTACAGTTTCTCTTTCGCATCCTACCGCTGCATATCTCACTCAGTCACTCACTCCATTGCTCCCCTGTGATCCAGCTGTCCAGCCCATTCATCATCCCACCACTCTCCCCTCTCACAGAATTATTATTTCTTTGATGTGTTACTAGTTGAAAACAAATCCATTTTTCTGGCCATCAATTCATCATTTGGAATGGGGAGTCACACTTGAGTTGCAGAAGCAACCATATTTCCCCAACTTGCAATGTGTACTGTGTGTGTCAGTGTACTGTATATGTGAGTATAGGTGTGAAACACATGTATCCTGTTGTGATCAGAGCTGGACTCGAGATGAGTAAAATCAGGAGTAAATAGAAATGATAGGAAAAAACAGGGGGAGGAGTTGTTGGAGAATGTGAGTGATGAGCGAGAGAAATTTGTGTGTGAAAGAGAGAGAGAAAGAGAGAGGGAGAGGGGGCTTCCCTCTTCTTTCAGTCGTCCTCCTTCACCTAACGTCTGAGATAATTTATCACTCCTCCTAGCTTGGCTGACAAACTATTTGCAGGAAAATGAGTTTTTCCGCCACGGATTTGTCCTCTGGGAATAGAAAAGGGAGCTGCTGTGTTTTTATTCCATCACACGCACACATCCAGATGTGTGCTTGTTCATGTGCGCACACACGCACGCTTGTGAGATCTTCAGTATTTATTGGGGGGAGGGGGAGGTGGTTAAGATAAATGAGGTAAATTAATAGAGTCACTGAGGGAAAAGATCTGCTTTCACACCAGCAGATCTGCAACACAAGACATGAGCACACACACACACACACATGCCAGTTCCTCCCTTTTTCACCTGCCTCCCTCCCACTCACACTCCTGATCCCTCATTTGCCCTCCCACAGATGACAAATGTAACATTCAGACAAACAGCGATCAGGGCCATACAGCATAATGTCAGCTTAGATCAACACTGGGACAAAAGCAAATATCACAGCATTGCCACTGCATCATGTGTGTGCGCGTGAGTGTGTGTTGCAGCAGATGGTCCAGGTCACTGGATTCCAATCTCACTTTCAACCTCATCAACCAAGATATCGACAGAGTGCTTGACGGAGAATTACACGACAGTAAAGGCCTAATTACGTTGCTATTACCCAGGGCCATCCATAATCGTCAAACACGAGGCATCAGTGGGACATCGCAGAAGTAAATCTGCAGGCGCCCTCTCTGGCTCTCTTAATGCCTGTTATCATTACCGGGTTAACCTTTCTTTCCACTTTATTGTCTGTTGACAACAGAAGCATCCAAATAAACTCAAGTCAGCCATGCTTACTTTATAACACTTAAATGGTCTAAATGGAAGTAAGTGGGTCCATTTGTTGCAAATATCTGCATCATGTCCCAGGACATGTCCCTCTACTGACCACACCGCAGGACTCCCTGCTAGCCAGGTTTTACATGGTTTGCACAGGCTCATCTGCTGCTTTTCCTTGTCTTGTTTGCTTTATATGTCAATATATGGGGGGCGAGACTTTATCAGAGGAGCCCTGTACTAAGAAAGGAAATTATTGTGTTCCTCTCTCTCTAACACACACACACACACACTGCTGTGATAACTGTGGTCACATTAGAGAGACATGATAAATAAAACATCTTTACATTAATAATCTGGATCACTAAGTGGAAATATTTGTGAAATATTGGCAAGTTCAAAAAGGTCCATTGAAAGGTAAGTTGGTTGTTTCGGGGTGCAGTATGTGGTACTTGTGCTCGTAGGGGATCAGTCGTTTCTCCCCCTAGCAGCTCTGGCTTACTGTCTGGTGATAGATTGGATCTTTGTGTCTGACCAAAATGACTTGTGTGGCTAGCTCCATGTTGGGAGCTGTTAGGACTGTTGACATTGAAGCTGGGATCTATCTCGACCTGATCTATGTCCTTCCTCTTTACAAAAAAAGTTAGAAATATCTCAGTTCTCTTCATTTTTATATCTTCTTATACAAGAAAAAGTGGTTACAGGCTATATCTTTCCTAATGCCATAGCTCACTTTTAAGATGCACTACAGAACTTTTGCCACTTTCTCAGTGATGCGCCCCCTATTGACGGCTAATTCGGCATCCATCTTGCATCCTACCTGTACTGTGAGCTCTCTCCAGACAGTAAAAGACAGTGTTATCTTGACTCTTGTCTCTGGCTCTGATAATCCTCTGATAATCTCTTCTTGCGTTGCTTTGCTGAATCGGTGCATGCATGTTTTATACAGCCGGTGTGTTTATATCCGCTTGCCAGCGTGTGACGTGTGGGAAAAGTGAAACTCAGCTGCAACGTCATGCAGCGTCCCACATGGAAAAAGTTGTATTGTGGAGTTTCTCAACGTTGGGATGCTGCTGGGTAGCAATGGCTCTAGAAATGCACACAATAGATGTCACTGTGCCCTCAAACGAGTCCGGGATGCATTGTTTTAAGGTTGAAAAGTTAAGGAGTGGGTCTTTAAAATCAACTACCAGCCTTTCTACAACATCCCTCAGGAAATCTGCAGCCTAATGTCAATACTTGGAGCACCTGTCTTGCTCCGACCCTGGTGTGAAGTATTGATAAGTCATTCTTAAGTAGGCTTTGGTTGCATGCAGGTTAACTGCCATTTGGAGACGAACTAATGCAGAGTAGTCGGAATACAATCTTGACACCTTTACATATCATCTGATGATGATGAAGCTTTATTATTGTATTCAAATTGGTCCAGATATACATTATCCAGATATTTGCTGGATACACAAAAAACCTTGTAGTATGAGCTTGACAGGCCATATTTCATTCAGGCATTCAGAGTAATATATACAGAGGCAGGTTGGTGTGCATGTTCACTATGAATAAAGTCATCATTATTAAGCAAGTTCAGAGATAATTTGAGTGACCATAAAAGAGTCTATCAAACATCGTCTGATAACTATATGTCACACAGATGCCAGCGGATTCTTGCATCAGTCTACTCATAACCTAAAGAACAGCCAACATGTATGGTGTCTGCAGTTGTTGCTGCTAGCATATATAATTGGGCTCTGTGTCATGAGATGACAGCTGATGGGTTCCCAGATTACAACAAAACGGCCTCAGCCAAAGCATCAGCTGGGGTTGTCAGCATAATCTCATAGGAAATGTTAAACAGAGAACAAAGCATGAAACACCACCCCCAATACAGACTTAGTGAAGCCAGGTGATGCTCTTTCCCCCTGTTGTTCATTGACAAAAGAGTTTATGTGGTGCACTGCTATGTGAAGTTCCAACAATTTCCTGTATGAATTGTCATGGTCATTATCACAACAAGCCTGGATAAATGGAATCATGTGAGATGGAGACATATGTGACATCCATGTTTTCTAGGCCAAAAATGAAACAGCCTGATTACAAAATGGTCAAATTGTCTAACATTATGACATTTTTTCATTATTTATCATATGAAAGAAAAGAAATGTCGATCTGTAAATGCTGGAGGCTGTCCTCATGCCCAATATTCCTTTTCACTAAAGTGTATAACGTGTGCTCAAAGTGAAGTTAACTTGTTTTATGTTTAGTTTTGATAATGTATTTACACAAAATACCGCTGATACTGATAGAGATTATTCACTGGATGAATTTGAAATTGGCCAGATGATGAGGTTTACGTACACTTCACCTTTAAAGGAACTGTAATGTCTACAGCAAACCACACTGGAAACTCTTCGGGACATTTCATTGAAAAGGTTTTTTATAAACTTCTACCTCAGGACCAATCATTTACTAGTACCATAAATGTTACATTTCTTGGCAATCCCTCTAGTGGTTGTTGAGATATTTTAGTCTGAACTAAAACATGCATTTCACACTGCTGTCTGAAAACAAAACAGGCTCATACAATTATAATTTTGGCACAAGCAGCAATGAAAACTGAAAAAAGTTAACAACTTCTGTCCAAAAACAACTTCTTCATCATTCAGGATCCACAGACCTTGCGTTGATGGTCTTCACTTGTAATACTTTCTGCTGAAAATGGCAGACTCTGTAAGTGCTACTGACAGTGAAGCTGATCGGGTAAGAAAGAAAATGTGTTATAGTTTGCCTGATGTGATTTTAAATGTAAATGTAGAGTTTTTCTCAAAGACAGTTCTGCATATAAAAGTATCTTCTATCTAATCAGAACCAGCATACCATATTCTTGGTGTTGAGTCTTTAGTAAGTTAATCAGAAGCAGTGACAAGTAAAATACTAATCCAGAATATGACAGCGCTCTGATATCTTTTTCTTTTTTTTTCTTTGCCACTTTTAAATTTTCTGCATTGTCGCTCTGTACTTTTCTGCTGAAATAGAGGCTCTTTTACCATCCATTTGATCAGCTCTCTGTCCCTCAACTTGTAAGAGGAGCACCTGAGTTCCCATGAGGACACTTGACTCCACAACCCTCCAAACCTTACAGCCAATAGCCAACTTTGTGATGCCTGTCTCCATGGTGATTGCCTCTAACTGGCAGGCATGACGACAAGGTCCACCAGCCGCTCTGATCAAAGTCTCCTGCAATTACTAGTGTGTGTGGATCAGAGAGTATGTGTGTGTTTGTGGCCTGTATCACCCACACTGAGCTCACTCATGTAAATCATTGAGGTAATGACCACACGTTTTGAGAAATTCCTCCATCATTTCTTTGGAGAAAAATAAAAAGACAAACCATCAAGAGTCGAAAGAAATGATAAACTTGAGGGTGATAAAGCAAGAGTTCACTTCTTACCACCTGTCCAGGTCACATGTGGGCTAAACACAACTAAACATTATGCTCACACCAAACCCCTCAGCTGCTAATGGCTATTACTGCCTGTATGCCATTGTGGGCCTCACAATAGCAATCATGCTGGGATTTTGTGTGGGGCTTGCTGGCAACAGTTATTAGCCCCCCAAAAGAAATCTAAAGAGGAAGCAGTCAAGAGAAGAACAAGAAGATTTGGGGTCCCAGTTGATGGGTGGGGGTGGGTGTAAAGGGGGGGAACAAGATGGAAAGGGAAAGAAGGGGGATGCAAGGAGTGAGGTCAGAGGGTAACACCAAAGCGGAAATGGGGGCCACAGGGGTAACAAAAGACTGGGTTGGACTAAGACAGACGAAGCTAGAGGGAGGGTGGATGGCGCACAAAACACAGGAAGATGAGGAGAAAAAGATGAGGGGATGGGATGGAGGGGAGCAGCAGCAGATGGTAAAGGCAGGTTGAACAGAGAGGGGCGTCACTGAGAGGATAAGGATGAGAAGCTGTTGGCAACACATTCATCTTGACAGTAACAGTGAAGAAGAAAGACTCAGCACCTAAAAACATCGGATCCCATGTGGCAACCACTGTGTTTGGATCGTTCTGTTATACAGATTTCACTCACTTTTGAGAAGAAATATCTCATAGTTTCTCTCACTGCAACACTTGTCAGCTAAGTGTCACAGAACAGAAGAATCGGGTGAATTAACATTCACTAAGAGAAACGCTTCATACATCCAGTAAACAGCAGAGTGGGAGAGTCTTTTCAACCAAGAACAGCACAGAAAATAACTGCTTTCAGCACTTGTGCAAAATCATTACCCTAATGGGTTCATCAATACTGAGTTGTTTCTCCAGCTATTATGACCTAATTATGTGTCTCATCTGGACCCGCTGACCTCAAACAGACATGCGCTGGCTCGACAAGATTTATAAAACTTGTCAGTGGACGCATTTCCCGTGAAAGCGCTTATCTTAACGAGAACGCGCAGAAGAGCAGGAGGGAAGCGAGGCTGCGGGAGCGTGCACTGCTCACCTCTGCTTGAGTGAGGCAAGTAGGATGAGAAAGACTGCAAATCATTGGTCAAAGATTTTTGGCTTTTTGACAATAACGATTCACCAACAAACTTTTAACGCGTCGGACTCCTTGAAATATCTGGATTATGTTCCCTTTTTGTCTTTGTGTTCTTGATTTATATCTTAAGTTAAAAAGGTGTTTATCCCTGAAATCTCATCAAACTGAAGATGATCGATTTATAACCTAAAACTATTCGTGGAAAATCGAGTTGTTCTACTTGTTGACAGAAACCAAAACTTAGGCCCTACAGTATAAACAGGAAAACAGTAAGGGTATGTCTTATCTCTGGAGTCGGAAATGCTTTCTGCTCTGACCTTTTACCCTCAGCTCTGGTTGCCACCTGTCGCCGCAGGTTACCTGCACAGAAATTTTGCTCCGGGAAGTAAATCCGGAGATAAACGAGACACGCCCGAAGAAAAAAAAGGAATAAATAGGCTATAGCATCAACCCCCCGCCTGATTATACCTGTTATTCTTAACATTCAGGATTAAAGCAATAAGTGCCATTTTTTTATTGGACATTGGGTGAAGGAGTAGACTTCATTATGGGACTCTGAGACTTAAAAATACATAAAAGGTGCATTAAAGGACAGTTTGTAGGAAGTCATTTAGGCCTACTGTAACTTGGAATAAACTTCAGAAACCTGCACTTTTACAAAAACAAAACAAAAAAAAACTAGAATGAACCCATTAAATATGTCCGCCTGGATGCAAATATCTCATTTGTGACGGCTGCCCGGATGTCAACCCAGGTTTCTATCTCCTCTTTAATACCGCATTTCTTATCGGTGAAAGTTCACATTACTTGAGTTTATTAATAAAACACACACAAAAAAAAACGTTTTTTTTTTTTGTCTCGCAATGCCAAATCAAATTTGAAACAGGAAATTGTTTAACATAATATTTTTAGCTACTTTTTTTTCTTTCTTTTTTTTTTTTACAAATTAAGAAAAGTTATTTAGAAAACATATTTCTCAACAAAAATATGTTATTTTATTTCATTCCTCGGAGTTCCTGAGGAAGATCAAAAAGTAGATTCACTGTACAGTCTAATTAAAGTCAGTAATATAGACAACAAATCGAGCATTTTGTTTTTGTGCCTCAGTTATATATAAAATCATCAACCTATATCTATGTGTCCGAAAAAAAGCTAAATGACCTGACAGCCTCATACTGAACGGTTCATTTAAAAACGTAAAAACTGCCATTGCTGTGGGATTTTTTCGTTCTTCCCTTTTCAATATTAGTATACAAAGGTCCGATTTGGGGCGTGCGTGAATGTTGCCCCTTGGCAAGAGGGCCCACATAATTAAGCACTATTTTAATTCACATTCTTTATCGTAGTGATAGATACCGATCAGTGAGTTTTAATCCCTTGTTCAACTCTCGGTAACCTCTCAGCCTCTCTTGTGCCTCCTCTCCCTGCAGGCACTTGTCATTTTTTTCTGCGCTCCGGTCGCTTCACAGAGGACTGCCTCTGTTTCCAGCAAATGTTATGATTCCTTTTAGTCTCTTGACAGTTTTATTTATTTTGAAACAGACTCCCCTTTGTCCTGCAGCGGCGCTGAGGTAATGGCAGATCTTCTGATGAAGGACGTCGATCACAAACGGACGAGATAAGGAGCGCAGCGGCTTTGCGGAGAGTTTTGCATCCATCTTCTTGTTTTTGGTTTATTCATCAAATAATAATCACTGATCCACAGTTATGAGAGACTCTGTGTATTATTTAATTTGTCATCAACTTTGTCTCTTGTTCCATTTCTCTTAAATCCACGTGGCTAAATAAGAGTGCTGGTATTTTATGGCAGACGACAGGGTGCCATGGATGACAGTCTTTAGAGGTGTTGTGTTTGTTTTACAGGCTTGTAATAGCAGCATTAACAACATTTTAAACTCGCAGGGATTCTAACACCCTAGTGTGACATCACACACAGCAAGGGGCCTGCATGACGCAGGGTGCACGGAGCGGAAATCAAGAGGTTTTAAATTGTTTTCATCTGTGTGTCTGTGCTGTCTCATTAACACAAATATCATTTTTTTCTGGATCATGTGGAATCCTTTCTTTGTGTCCAAAGATCGCCAAAGAGCAAGGAGAAGCTTGGCTTAGCTGCAAAACTCACGGAAAATGATCGAGTTGTAGTTTTTCAACCAATTTTGACACTTTTTGAGCACCTGAATGTTCTGAAACTATTTTGCTTTTATCATTTGTATTCATCTTAATATGTCCACCTTAATTTAAAGAAAGGGACTAATTGAGCCATTAAAACAAATATTTTTTATGGAAAGAAAATACACAATATAGTTGCGAAAGCATAAGGCCTAACTTTGAAAATGTAATGATACAAAAGAAGGATCAGCTTGCTAGAAAAATAACTCGCTTTAGATTGATTTATTTTGTCTGTACACGTGTTAACTTCTCCAAGCAAAACAGCATAAGATGTTTATGAAAGTTAATCACTTCTTTAAATTACTTCAATTATATCTATTTTCTTTGCGCACCACTTGACACTGACAAGGGCTGAAATATGGAGGCATAAGAGAAAATGTACCTTCTTGTAAGTAGATGTTAACTCAGCAGTTAAACAGCAGTTACATTATGGGATAAGAATCACAGCAATATTTCAAGGACTAATCCAGGTGTCACACTGCTTTTTCCTTATACTTCTTTCCCCTCTTTTTCCCCATTATCTTCGGAGCTGCGTGTAAAACCAAGCTGGTGTAATTGTTACCTGAGTGTTCAGTAAAAAAAAAAAAGCTGTGAAACCTAGTTTTCAGTCAGTGATTAACCTGTGCGAGTTGCCGGTCTGTTCCTTGGTCAGATGTAGTTTATCAGTCAGGAGGAAACTAGACATGCGTGTGTTGGAAACGGCGTCAAAAGCCTGAAACAGGCTAATCAAAGCACTGAATAGAAACAAGCCGTCTCCTTGACAAGCGTTTCCGTGCAGTCACTCAATAGATGCATTACTTCCAAAACACAGAGTCCAGAGTCAGCCATAGTTTGTTTGCTTTTTTCTATAAGTTAAGGGGGTATTCTTCTTCGCCTCCACAAAGCCACACCTTCTCCATCTTCCTCGTCCAATGGCTGCAGCGCGCAGTCCTCCGCGCAGCCCCTGTTGGATAAAACCCGGCTTAGCGTTGGCTGCACATACACTATACAACCCTACAGCACAACAGTCCAGTCTTCCCTCCTTCAACACAGCCTGGACGCACACTGCGTTAAACCTAACGGAGCCACATCATTTGGATAGTATAAAAACATCTGCTGAGGAGCGTTTTTATTTGGAGCTCCATCGTGGAAAGGTAAGCTCTTCTCTAAAGCTCTCGCTGGAATTTGTCGTGTGTATCTCTGAGATGAGAGTATGTAGGGAAAAGAGAAAAATAGTGAAGCGCAATCCGGAAAATACAAGATTACCTGTAGTTGAATCCAAGAAGTGCCGCGACACATGGCTGGATGTGACTCTGGGAAAGAGGCTAACTAAATAGATTAGTTTATCATAAATAAAGTGTAAAGATGTGAGCGCGTAAACGGCGAGGTTATGCGAAGAACAGACGTTATCCAGGTGTGACACAAACTGTAATAGACGATCTAGATCAATTTTATGGAGAGTTTATGCATCCCTGCATAAAGAAAAGGCAAAAAATTAATAAATGAGCTGTATCCGAGCTCAGTGGTATAAAAATGTCTGACTCATAGTTTTAATCTAAGGGCTAATTCGCATCTCTTTCATATTTTATCATATGGATGATACGTAATATAGTAATTATTGAAGAAATGTAACTTCATGGTATAACTCTTTGTTTCTATTTAACCCGTGTAGACTCTTAAGATTTTAAAGCAAGAGTGGAAAAGACAGGCAACCATAACAGTACTTAACTGTTAACACAGATTAACAGTGTGTCAAAAACGCTTTGAGCAACTTTGTTTATTTTTATTTTATTTTTGTAATTTGTCCAAAATATCAGATCTGAAACAAATCAATTAAAATGTGATCAATCAATTAGTTCAGTAAGACAGTCATATTATAATACAAATCAAACAAAATCTGACCCACTAAAAAAAAGAAAAATACTAGTAAATATAGTAAATTAAATTAATTTCAGTTGCTCTGAAATTTTCTTTTTTTTAAAATGCATTTTCTAAAAAATAACATGTGACTAATTTTGTCCGTTGTATACAAATTAAAATCTAATTAAATAAACATTTTGGAAAAATTGTTAAATAATGAAAGTATACCTGAATAAAAGATCCTTCACACAGAAACATTGGGAGACTTTTTTAGGTGTGACAATAATTGCTAACATGCAGTGGCAACAATTTGATTAGCTGGAAGCTCAAATAATTCAGAATCATGATGTTTTGTCACATTCAATAAATGATGTGACAGCCTGGTAATTATCTAAGCTGCCACCCAGCAAGACATAAAACCAGTAACAAGAGGCACTGCAGAAATAAACAATTTTAAACACAACACATCCCCACAGTGACTATTGTGGCTTTTATCATTTTAATCCTTAACTCTCCTTCTTGTGTTAAATCAGACTCCACAGTGTATTGAAATGTATATGTGCTACTTAAAAAAGACTAAAAGACAAACTCAACAAATTCACTCTCATCATGTCCCTGCTCAAAGGAATTATTGAGCTTGTCTACACACAAAATGTTCTGAGAAAGTTGGGTTTTTTTGTCCTAAGTGCCCTAAGTGAATTTTTCTTTTTTTCTCGGGGGTGAGAGGTGTTTGTCCATTTATTGAGCTGCTTTGCCATCTCAGTTCACATAAATTCTTGAGTTCATGAAGCTGAAAGTCTTTCTGCAGCAGCAACTGAGCAGATGGAGCCTGCAGACAAGGTTTACATGGCCAATCACAAGATCAGCCGCCACATTCACTACAGATTTAACTTGTTTAGGTGAAGAGTTAAGAGCCTGACAGTTTGTCTAATCTCTTAACTTCATCCATGTCTCCTCTTTTTGCTGTTGACTCTTTGCTTCAATAAATCATAAGATGCAACCTTTTGATCTTTGAAGAAGATTCTTTAACTGTTCACCTGCTAACTTAGTTGGTCATTTTGTCTAAAAATGACATTAATGGATGAAAACAATCACCTTTCTTAAAATCTAATGTTAGCTGCTTATCAGAAAAATCTCCACCTTTTAACTTTTCCATCCACAGCAAAACTTAACATTTTCAAATACATGAATATCGTTCATTGACTTTAAAGGTCATGACCCAAGTTAAAACAGATTTATTATTTTTGATAATTACATTGTGATTAATGAGACCAACCAATTCTAATTAAAAATTGCAGTGGGATTATTTCTTTCTAAATTTTTTAAATAATTTTGATCATTTTACACACATTTGAATGGAGGTGTTTTTCACAGGCCTTGCAGACTTCTGCTGTCTGTAATCTGGCTCATTAATACACAAAGAGAAAACAGGTACAGGTGTTTTGATGACAGTAGTGTCATACAGAACCTCAGCTCATGTCATGAAGACACATGTGATGTGTACAAACCAGCTGTATTTGTAGTGTGTGAGGCATCACATATGACAGCCAGTTTCATGTTCCCTGTCCTCCCAGCAGCTTGTGATCGGCGGTGCACTCGGGAGGCACACTCATGCCAGACGAGGCAGGACGCTCAGTAAAAGCACTTTAATTGGGACAGTAGAGGAGGACAGCATCACGTTCAGCTGGTGAAGCAAGGACCAAAAACTCAGGGATATGTCCATTAACACTGGAAGAGGTAAATAAGCAACACAAGCTGACCTGCTCCCCTCAGATGCTTGTCTTGTCTTCCTTCTGGTGCCATCTGATCAGCTTATCTGATTATATTTGGCTTTTTCTGGCATTAATAAAACAGGACAACAAAAAATGTCAATAGGACAGTGTTTGCCTTGATGGCTGGGAACTTACTCGAGAACGATAATGTGTTAAGATCAGCTTTTCTCCTGTGACTTCACTATGGAAACAAAGAATTTGTTAACAATGCGGCCGTACGTTTATCCGTCAGTGTAAGGGTAGACATCATACAAACATTAAATATATCTCATATACAGTACATAATGATATATTCAGATACACAGAAGGGTTTTTCCTTATACAACAATATTTGTTAACAATTGTACTTCTTCTGTGGAGGGCCAAATGGAGGACATTTTCATAGAAGGAGAAACTTTGACATCTAGGCAAATATTAACACATCACTGCAACGTAATTATTGCTTATTCTTGCGTTACATTTATCAAATATTTGTCGCCTTTGTAAAAGATTTTGAAGCCTCTCTCTCTCTCTCTCTCTCTACACACACACACACACACACAGTTATATATATATATATATATATACACACGCACAGACGCACACACATAATTGTGCTTGCTGTTTTTTTGGTGCGCGCGCATCTGTGCACCACCCGAGTGATGGCGTGCGCGCAACCCCCCTGGGGTCACTCCGCTTTAATATCCTGCAGGTTGATGGAGCTTGGCGGGGAGATTTTTTTCCACACTTCGCTGGTAGCGTTAATAGAGGCCGCCCTCCTTCGTCCGGCTGCCGTTTGAAGTGGAAATGAAAGCTGGGAAAAGGCTGAGAGAAATGAGCATCTCAATGGGTTAAATTAGAAGCAATGAGTTCTGTGAGGAGAGGAGCAGCGCGAGGACCGCCGTCTCTGTCGCTTTTAACCGGGAAAAACAGCTGTTTGCTTTTCTTTCTTTTTTGGTTATAGTCAGATCTGTGGATGGATCTGTAAATGAGAGCAATCATTGGCTGTTTATGTTAAAGAAAAAAAAGGACAGTTTACATATACATTTTTTTGGGAAACATATATTTTCCTAATCTGTATGCTTAAATATGAAAATGATCTGCACATTGGATCAATTTTTAAAATTTAGCCGGCATGTTTTAACACCTGATCACATTGATAATCTATTATTAATAAGTCAATTTCCTATTTTCAGAAAAAAAAGGAACAAAATGCGTTTTTTGGTCAAATAAATCTATCTTACTGTTTCAAACATAATTTATTTGAGTTTGAGTATTTGAAATGATTTATATGTTAGTGTGAAAGTATCCACTAAACGTTTTCTTTAATTAAACATAAACTCTGCCACTGAGGCTGCAGCCCTCAAAACACATTAGTAGCATATAAATGAGAAGTGGGAGAAAGAGCCAGTAGGTATTATTCATTATGAGGAGATTATCCTGCAAGAATATTCAAATCATTTGTTTTATGTACCCTCTACTGAATCTTTGAGTTGACCTGAAATTCTCTAAATGATTGGAACTCAAATTGAAATATAATGTCTTGAAACCACACTTGACAACTCTACTTAGACCTCACTTATATTTAGAAAATTAAAATAAAGAAATATTTGAATCACAAGGAATAAGGTTTTTCTCTAATGGCGTCTGCACTTGATTGCTTTATCTTTTAAATGTGATTGGTGTGTTGTTGTTATTATGAAGCTACACATAATCATCCATCTATTAAAGAATTATTGATAAATGATGCATTTTTGGGAATAACAGAAGCTTATTTCCTTTGCAAACGTAAAATAATACACTTTTATCCCCATAAAATGTCTAAAATGTCTGACGTTTGTATACCTTTTTTAACTCACATCTTCAATTACTTCCTCCAAACATTTTGAATAATGTTGATTCAGCTTTTGTGAGAGTACCTGTCTACCTATAATCTATATAATCTTGCAACAGATCTTGAAATAGTTTTTGGAAGGTTTTAATTTCACATGAAAGAGCAGGCTTAGTATGTCTTTTCCACAAAAATTGTAAATGAACAGGCCTGCATGTGTGTGTGTTCAGGTGTGTGTGTATGTGAGTTGTCTCATGTTCCATGACATTTATAAGTGTTCATCCCCCCTCCCCCCCCAGGTCATGGGGGTCTTAACCAACTAGGTGGAATGTTTGTTAATGGCCGCCCGCTTCCGGAGGTGATCCGGCAACGCATCGTGGACATGGCCCACCAGGGCGTCCGGCCCTGCGACATCTCCCGGCAGCTTCGAGTCAGTCATGGCTGCGTCAGCAAGATCCTGGGACGGTGAGTGCCCCAACAAGTGCCTTGCTCAACTTCCTGTACCTGTTAATCAGCCGCTGGGTGTTCTTTGACCTGTTTACTCATCATGGACACTTTGGTGATGTCTGTCATGATGAACCCTTCCCTTGTACACAATCTCTTTCAGCTACTATGAAACAGGTAGCATCAAGCCTGGTGTGATTGGTGGCTCCAAACCAAAAGTGGCCACCCCAAAGGTTGTAGACAAGATCGCAGAGTACAAGAGGCACAATCCCACCATGTTTGCCTGGGAAATCAGAGACAGACTGCTGGCAGAGGGCGTGTGCGACAGCGACACAGTGCCCAGTGTGAGCTCCATTAACAGGTGAAAAAAAAAGAAATCATGAATGAAATCCATGTATAAGTATGCCTCCATGACTCCCCATATCTTATGAAAGCTTCCGAACATTCAAAAGTGTTGTTAAGTGTTGAAATATTGTTTTTCATTCAGAATAATTCGAACTAAAGTGCAGCAGCCATTTAATCTCCCTCTGGATGGAAAAGGCCTGAGTCCTGGACAAACATTAAGTAAGTTTAACTTTTTACAAACACAAACATATTCTGTATATCATCTGTATCAGCCAGCATCATCACATGAGGCTGAAGGATTAAGGTTTAAAATCTTCTGATTGTTCCACTGGATAAAGCTCATGCCCTTGCAGGACCGGAACCACTGAGTTATTCTGTAGTGTTACTGCTTTCTGTTTAAAATCCAGGTTTTTTTTTTCTTTTTTCTTTTTTTAGTTCCTAGCTCAGCCGTCACCCCACCAGAGTCTCCACACTCAGACTCCTTGGGCTCCACCTACTCAATCAACGGCTTGTTAGGTATCCCCCAGCCCAACGCTGACAGCAAGAGGAGCCACGATGACAGTAAGAATTACATCTATATGAAATGCAGCAGTTTTTAAGCAGAATCATTAACTATTTCTTGGAAAAGAATGTTTGACTTTAGTTCTGAAGGTGAATACTGGATTTCTTACTAAATCTGTTGTATGGATATTTTGACGTCTGCAGTTATTTACGCTAAAGCATAATGTTACGATCAAACATCAAGTTTATTTAAAGAGCCCATTTTATTCTCTCTGGGTTTTCTTTTGCATCAATCTGACATGTTGCTGACATGTAAAAAGTCTACAGGGTTACAAAGTCTATTGCCTACACAACAGGAAGTAACTATCATTGAAGGAAAAACAATGCCTTGCTTATTCTACTGTGGCATTAAGGTACATAACCGTGCAACACCTGCTGAGTGGCTACTGTTTAGCTTAATGGACTGAAACTTTTTGTTATTTTAACTTTACAAAAAGAAAAATGATTTGTCATATAGATTTGTCAACTAAAAGTCGTATGTTCGTGTCATCACATGGCTCAGTGATGGATTTTGAGGTATTTGTCGTGTATTGAATGCCAAACCAACTGTTTGGCGTTATCATTGTTTTCTATAAATCTCTTTTCTTTTGTTTTGTTTTTTCTTTTTAAAACAATGGGTTTTACTGTGTTTATGTCACCCAAAATTGTTTCTCTCAGGTCACAACAGATGTATTAGAGCCACCCACCACCCCACCTCTCCCTAATAAGTGCTCTTTGGTTGATTCATAAAGCTGATGACCATATATGGAAAAAAAGTTGGTCATGCAAACATATATATAGATATATATAGATATAGATATATATAGATATATAAAAGAAAGTTAGATATTTATTATGTAAATAAATGTAAGCATTATAAAAATGTTCCAAAAAGCATACATTTTCCTCACAAATGTAATGATGATACTGCACATCTCAAACTAAGATTATCTTCTGCTCAACTAATTTGTGATCAGGTATATCATCTTTGTCACAACCTCCCAATAAAGACTTTTCTACTGTCAGGACATTGAATCAAAGTCAAGATTTGATGCTATTTGTTGGTTTCCTTTGCTAGTCTATTCTATTTATGTATTGGCTTGTATGAACACAGTTATTATGAATTGGACTAATTTGAATTGGTTTTAATTGGATCACAATGAATTAGCTTGAATTGACTGTTTGTAAAGTGCCTTGAGAGGACTTTGCTGTGAATTGTTGCAATACAAATAAAGCTGAATTGAACTTCACTATTTTTGATTAGTCAGTTGATCAATCAGAACAAACTGTACATTTTAGGTGTACCTAAAACATATTGTGTCAGACATACAGTGTCCAGAGATAAAACATTTAAACCTAATATGCCATCTTAGTCTCCCAGTTTATTAAAGTAAAACTATGAGAGATTGTCACTGTTGTCTAATGTGGGAGCTTTTAACACGATTTAGTCTTTCACTGTTCCTAACCTTGTATAATATGGAAAAATAAATCCTGATTTGTCCTTTAAAGAGATTTTTTTTTTAATTAGCGTAGTTATTCATTATATTTGTAAAAAGAAAAGAAAAAAAGGAAAAGAAAAAAGAGATACACAATTTTAAATCAGCATAATCAAAATTTCGGTTCAGGCTGTTTTCTCTTTGAAAGGCTACAGTTAAGTCTGTGGGTTTTCAAAGAGGAGTCAAGACAACCTATTGATAGGATTAACAGATATTTTAAGCTTGGTATGACCCAATATAATTTTGGAAACTGATGTTATTTATACTTATACTACCACATTATATCATACACACTGCGTATTATGTAATATTGTTCATAGTGGTTATGTGTTAATTATTTTCTTTTATGTTTTTATTCCAGTAAATTGATTTGTTCTTAAGATCTAGGCCTGGGGAGCTACAGATGAAAACTAGCCTGTTGGCTACTTCTGGAATTTTTAACTGATGTATGTCATGTGTTTAATGAATTTGCACTGGCCCTGAATTAAATAAACCTAAACCTAAAGGGAATTGGGCCTGAGACAGAGCCCTGATGGACACCACAGGTCAGGGAGATTTAATCTTAGGGTCATTTTAACTGCGAAACCCTGCAATAACAAAAGTATTTGCAGTGTTTAATTTTTTTTCTTTTCTTCTTCAATTTGTCAACCAGGTGATCAGGAGAGTTGTCGGCACAGTGTGGACTCTCAGGGCAGTGGAGGCGTTCCAAGGAAACAGATGAGATTAGATCACTTCTCTGCAGCTACGCAACATCTGGACTGTGGGTTTGATCGTCATCACTATCCACCAGATTCCTTTAGCTCTGCCTCCAGCAGCAAGACAGAACAGGTAAAAAAATTATGTTTTATTGTTAAGTTTTATTTATATACAATTCTATGTCTTGTTTTCCAATTTCAGGAGTTTTTCAAGATTATTTTTGAACAGTGGACTGAAATTCATCCTTAAGCTTTTGTACATTATGCACATTTACTTTGGATCTCACCTAAGCAATATCTGGACCAATGGTTAATCCTGTTTATCATCCCCAGACTTTGTACCCATTGTCTCTCATCAACGGCAGCCTTGACGAGGCCAAGACCAGCCTCTCAACATCCAGCTCTGTCATTGGACGGAACCTGTCAGCACACCAGAGCTACGCTGTTGTGACGGGTGAGACTCTTAATGTTAGACGATGCTCTTTGATCCAGATCAACCACAGAAATCAAAGTTGAAGCTTCTGCATCTTTTAGACCACAGGTAGGCAGGTTCGGTCTTAAAGAGCCACATTCTCGCAGGTTTTCGATGTTTCCCTGCTCCAACACACCTGATTCAAATTAAATGGATCCAACAGCTTATCAAGTTCTGCTCAGTGACTCATTCGTTTGAATTAGGTGTGTTGATACAGGGAAACATTGAAAACCTGCAGGACTGCAGCTCTCTTGGACTGAACTTGCCTACCCGTGTTTTAGACTGAACAATTTTCACCTCCACCACTCAGTCCTTTGTTTTTGACATTTCACTTTTTTTTCTTTTGCTCGTAGTTCCACTCATGTTCACCCTTTTTTGTTTGTTTGTTTTTCATTTTCTCACCCTCCTGCTGCACACTTGCCCTTATCCCCCTCAGAGCCCCTACAGACCCTGCCGCTCTGTCTAAAACAGGAAATGTCCCCAGAAGTGACCAGTACAAGCCCCTCCCCTAACATGGCGGCATCCAACATGGCATTTGTGGAGCTACAGGCGCTGCAGAAACCCATTTCTATCAGCAGCAGCTGCAACAGCAGCAGTAGCTCTAATCATTTCCCCAACGCCTTCAACTCATTCTCCCATCATGCACCAGTGTATGGGCAGTTCAGTGGTCAGTCTATCATCTCAGGTAATGCAGCCATCCATCTCATTCATGTTCATAACATAAAAACATGGCCACCTCTTTTATAACTGGTCTCTCTTCAGCAGCTTTTACCACTAAAACAGTAACTGAGCTGTTATCGTAATGTGAAAGGAGTGTGTTTATGTGTGTTTTCAGGGCGTGACATGGTGAGTCCCACCCTGCCAGGCTACCCGCCCCACATCCCTTCGCCTGCCCAAACAGGATACTCCTCCTCTGCCATCACAGGCATGGTAACAGGTAAGATGTATGACCAGAAATGAAGGATACAACATAAAAACTAGTGGGCAATGAATGAGTCAGACAGGTACAGAGAACCAGAAGGGGGGCTGGGGGGGGGGGCAGGAGCAGAAGAAAAAGAAAGGCTTGGATAGAGGCTTGTAGATTAACAGGGAGACAGGCTGAGTTAATCAGTAGCCTTGCCAAGGTAGTGAATTGTGTGTGTGCGGGTGTGCGTGCGGGTGCACACGAGCCCGGGGGGTACAGGGAACAGGCTGGGGGTTCCGCCCTGCTGCCCACACCCCCCAACCAGACACCTCTGACCACATATCGCCATGGGAACCAGGGGGCCCAGGAGGGAGATGCAGGGTGGGCGGGAAGGGATGTAAAGTCTGGATACGAACAGGGAGTAGGTTTTTGTAATGTGTGTGTGTGTGTGTGTGTGTGTGTGTGTGTGTTTGAGTGTGTGGGTAACATGAAAACAGTGTGCTCCTGTGTGTTAAGATGCCGGCATGTGACCAGAGAAAGAGAGAGTGTGTGTGTGATGTGCTTTTTTTATTTGAAGTCTGCCCTCCGAAGCGCGAAATGAGAGGGTCTGATTTATTATTTTTCTGGTGGGCTCGCTGTGAGGAAGCGTTGATACACAATTACTGAGTGAAGGGTGTGTGTGTGTGTGTGGTGGTGGGACTGGAGGAGGAGTTGGGGAGCTCAGGGATTCATTCCAGCCAACATAATTACCAATTAGATATTGGAATGTTAAAAAAAGAGAGAGAGAAGAAAGAAAGAGGAGCGTTAGAGAGGCTAAAGCAGGAAGTGCAGGATGAAGAAAGGAAGAGGAGGAGGACATCTAAGAGGGCAGAGGCTGAAACTATATGAGAGGCCAAGTGCTGGAACAAGAGGGCGTAGAGTCTGGCTGTGTGCACGCACCACTGGGCTGAGGGATTTTACCCTCAGCCATCCACCTGCCACGTATATTAATGGTTTACATGCTGCACTAACTGCTGGTGAATTATGAGCTAAGGCTGAGCAGATGCTGGCACACAGACAAACAGCCTGAGTCTGCAGAGCATGTCTCAGCTTTCTCTTTTAATAACAAATATCTTCACGAGTTTAATTTATGATGTTTGTCCTGACTAATTGTTTTGTTTTGGGGGGTTTTTGCAGCAGGTGCAGAATACTCGGGTCAATCCTACAGCCATTCACCCTACACCTCCTACAGCGAAGCATGGAGGTTCACCAACTCCAGCATACTGGGTGAGCGTGGGTACACACTGACAACAGTGACAGTGTTTTTGTTTGGCATTTTGTTTACTGCTGGCAAATCTTTGCACCCCAACTCTTTTGGTATTAGAAGGTTGAATACAACGTTGAAACCAAAGTAAAGTGTCACTTGATTGCTTGTTTACATGGAAAACTGCTTTGCTCAACCAATTATACAATCATTAAAAAAGAGCCATTACATCTACAAAAAAGAAAGAAAGAAAATAATGAAGGTTTACTGTGAATTCAGAAAGAGTCACTTCTCCTGACCTTGTGATTCACAAACATTTAATCATGACTGGAATATAAATGACTACCAGGAAATGGAGTACAAACTGCCACCATCACATAGTGCACTTTTTGTTTCTTGCAACATTACTTCAGGCACTATGCTCCACATGACATTCATTTTACTTTGATTTATGTACAGAATTTTGTCTACTACTACTACTACTACTACTACTAATAATAATAATGATAATAATAATACATTTTATTTAGAAACACCTTTCAGATCACTCAAGGATAAAAGAAAAACAACCCGTGTTTAATCGTTAAACTCTTATTGTGTTGCACGACTTTTGTAGCTGCAAATAAAACTAAACAAAACCGAGGCAAACGACATTTGCAAAATTGAAAGAGGCTAAAGTAAACAAAGAACATTTGCCAAACTTGCAGTCACATTTGAAGTTATATTAGAATACATAATATCTTTTCACTTTTTTCCAAGGCAAAATAAGATTAAACATAATGATTTCAACATTCAGTTCTTCCGTCTGTGTCCTGTAGTCTGACAATAAATGTACTATGTCATCACCATGGTTACAGGCAAATTAAGCTGACATCCAAAGTCAGGGAATGCTGCCTTGTGAAAAGGGAATTATATTTGAGTGCAGGGGCATGCCAACTGAGGTACGCCCATAGGAAACATCTTCATTTCTGATATTTTTGGTGACTTGAAAGTGATGAGTAGAAGTTCAGACTCTTAACCATACCGTCTTAAGCTGCTCCAACTCTTTGCTGTCAACTATTAGCACCTTCCATTTGTGACGGTTTCCATCCTCCGTGTGTCCCCACCACAGGCTCGCCCTACTATTACAGCTCAGCCTCCCGTACAGGTCCCCCATCTGCAGCCGCCTACGACCACCTCTAGTCACTGCTGCAGCAACCTGCTCACTGCGAAAGGACCTTCACTCGACCCAACAAGACCAGAAAACTTAACATCAGCTGATACATGTGATCACAGACTGAGGCAATGAAGTCAAAACTCAATGTGAACTTGAGACTATTTTTACATCCACTCATGGTCCACCGCACTTACTTCTATGTTATTTATTTGTCACTACTGATAGCATTTTGCAGGGTGGCTCATGAACGTTTACACGCTCCTTTAGGGTCTATTTCCACAGACTCAGCCTGATGTCTTACATGGTGCATACTTTCTGCTTAAATCTCTTTAAAGCTGTTTGGGCCAAAGACTGTTTTATTTTTTTGTTGTTGTTTTTTTTCTGGCACATCTGCAACTTGACTTCACTGACTGAGTGAATGGGGATATGCAACTTCTTTATACTAAACTATGCCTGTTTTGTTTACATTTTTTTCTTTTCAAGAAAAGCAGAATCCAACCATAAATGATTAATTCATAATCTCAATATGCATCTGCTTGCAAGTTGAATTTGTGATTTATTCTATTGTAAATTCAGATTTTCTGTAGTGAACATATTGAATCACAATTACAGCAAAAATGCCCACATATAAAAATGTGCCCCTTAAAGACAATTAAACTTTCTGTCCAGGAAACTGTACATACTGTATATGATGATTTACTTATGGGGGAGGTGATGCAGTTTTACTCAGAGAATGACTGATGAGCTGAAGGGTTAAAGGGGGGCAAGGGATTAAACAAAGCTCAAAATACATTTGCTTTTGCTTAAGATAAATTTAGTTTGTTGTCATGCTGAAGTTATGATGTTTGGTAATAAAAAAAGAAAAGAAAAAATCTGTGACTATTTTTTCTTATACTGTTATTAATATTATTGCAAATGTAAATATGGAATTTTTAAAGAATTATTTTAATTAAAGCATGACAAAGTGAATGCTGCTGTTTTGTTGTTTTCACTTGTACTTTCCTGAACAAAAATACAAAATGATGATGATGATGATGATGATTATTATTATCATTATTATTATTATTATTATAGTCCTCTGCACCGCCTGAAATGCGGCTCATTTTTGTGCAGCTCTCAGCATTTTAAAAGGACGAGATCAATGATCCTGAAAGCGCGCGCATCTGCCTAATTCCTTTTTTATTTTCTGCATCATGTACTTTTATTTGCAATCATTTCGGCCCTTTTTTCTTCGTCTTCTTTTTTTTGTGGACTAATTATTGCAGCGCGTTAACGAGGCCACGGTTTGGCGATGCCGCGGCACACCTGGTGCCCAGCGCGCGGGACACCAGGGTGGGCGCGCGTTCAAAAAACTCCATAAAACGCGTGCGGGTGAGATTAAGCCTCAATGTTCGTAATTTTTTTATTTTTTGTTTCTTTTGTTTGCGTAGAAGAAGATATTTAGTTGTGGTACTATTGTAATCAATGGATCAATGTTAGCCAATAATGTTTAATAGGCTATCATTTCTTTCTTTGTTGACATCATTCTAGGCCTATATCACTATTCCTTTTTTTTATGTTCTGGGTCAAACAAACTAACAAACAACTCAACACTAATATCACCTTAAAGAAACACTCAAACTAGGTTACTCACTTCTTGAATACATCTGAAGTGCTCTTCATCAGTTCAGTCAGAGCTGTATCTTGAATTTCAACTCTCTCTTTCTTTTCTGAATCTCCATCTCTGACTCACCTCTTTTCATTACCCCCTCCTCCTTCATCTGCACTCAGCACACTGCCCTGTAAATTTCAAACAAAATCTGTACTTCATCCCATTGTTGTCCAATGGCCCAGCCCTCTCCAGACACCCCATCAACTAACAGGACACTCATTTTTCCAGGTCCCTGCTCAGGCAAAACAAAATGCTCACACATACATATACCCAGAGGAGTTTCACTTAAACTGTTTGTTAGTCAGATATAAAACTGAAGAAGTGTTAAACATTAACAGTTCCACCGCTAAAAGAGTTCAAAAGAAAACATCCTGCTGTTATACACAAGCCATAGTAGAAATAACTCCTCTCTGTCTCTCTCTGGGCCTATTAGTGAAGAGGTTTCGGGCCACAGTGCTTCTGGTAATGAGCCCGGCAGCACAATACAGGCAACGGGCCGGAACAGCTGAGGGCAGACAAAGCTGGCAGGATGGGGCGACTGGGACTTACTACGTTTAACACAGAGCCATGCTAAAACTGTGTCTGTGTGTGTGAGAGAGAGAGGGGTGGAGAGACAGAATGTCTATCTACAGTATAAGCGTATTTGTGATGATTCAATGTGTGTGTGTGTGTGTGTGTGTGTGTGTGTGTGTGTGTGTGTGTGTGTGTGTGTGTGTAGGTGTGAGTGAGTGAGTGTGATGGACAAGGCATGTGTCCCATCACCATTATGGGGACAAACCAAAAGACAGTATCAGGGGGCCCCTGGAGAAACTGCTGCCAAAAAGGCAGCAGAGGAGTGTGTGGCAATCAGTGGTATGACAGGTCGGGGTTGTCCTGCGCCAGTCATCTGGAAAGTTCTCCACTTATGTCTGAGCCTGAGATACAGGCCAAGCAATTCAGCTCAGAAAATAAGTATTGTGTAGGCTGACAGAATTTGGCCATCCAAATGAGCTGCAGGACTGTTACTGTGAATGGCAGCACTGCTATGTTGGCCCCACCCGGTGCAGGGTTGTTGTTTTTTGCCCCTGGGGAAGATTCTGTTCATAAACCGTTCTGGAAGAAGCGTGTCTGATTGTTTTAAACTTGAGGTCATTTTTAGAATAAATCTTTGATGCTGACAGACGTGATGGAAACAAATATTTGTATTTCTCACATCCTGAGGACCATCAAGCTAAGCAGCCAAGACATGTCAAAAGAACACTAATGTCATTAGGATTTGTTTTCTGGGCATCATGACATTTTAAAGCCAGTAACAACAGTAATCACTGAGATAATTCAATTACTGTAATCAAGTCAAAATTGATCACATTAGATGAAAAGTTGCAGCCTCCAAAAATGTTTATGAAGTCACATCATACTCTCATCCACTCTACACTCATCTGAATATTAGGGGAAAAAAACAGGGGTGTGTATAGGTCATTTTTGTTGAGGGGGGGGGGCATGAAAAGTGGGGCACATGTAAATGACCTAATAAAACTTCCAAACCAGCTGATTAACCAACTATGCTAAGTATCCCTTTAAGAATGATTACAATAAGGATTTTATTAACTGTTATTGTGGAAAGACTTACGATATGTTAGGTCTTTTATAAAGGGGGGGGGTTGAGCCAAATCAGAAGCTTTATCAGTGTTAGCTCTCCAATGCTAATACTAATTAATTTGATGTTCTCACATTCAGTGGTATTGCAAATTTTCATTCTTCAAAATATAAAACATAAACAGTCTGGACAGATACAGGTTTTTACCCATGTGAACACATGGGAAGATTTATTGGGCGACTCATTTAGTAAGAAAGAGTTGGCATAGCAACACACAAGTGATGTAATCGCCTGCAGTCAAACATGCAGCTGTTCTGCACATATATGATTTGCATCATTGCATGTATTTTCTTACTTTGGCTTACTAATATGAGCAACTCCGGCACTGTTCTGCCTGTAATGTTTTAACTGTTGTAATGGCGGTTTCAGGGTTTTTTAATGTTTCTAATATTGCGAATGATCAACCATGACTCGAACTGCATTTTATTTATCAACATATTTATTCTAATTCTGATGTTGCAGAACTGGTTCCCATCCACCATGTTTGATGCACCCAGCAGTTCCTGCCAGTGCAATCATGCTTATATTGAGGGCCAGGTGGTCGCACCAGCCAGCTTTTTTGACCTTTGGGGAAAAGGCGACTAAAAGGTCTCACTATTGTTCATGAAACCACCTCATAGAATTTATTGATTACTTGACTGTTTTGATTGGATATGACTTTTGTATTTATTTATTTTAGAATATCCATGTCCACAGAAAGACATTACAGAAGGAAGTTTGAGGAAGTGACAAGGTAAATTGAGAAGGTCACTTCTCTCTCTTTTTTCTCTCTCTTCAGTGTTTCCTATGTTTTAAGTATCAACTTCACTTTTGCTATTTTCAATGCTAGGCAGGAGGTTTTTGGTGCCTGTACAGCCTGTCTATGTTAAGGCATTAACAGCATACTATTTAAAAAGATGTGCTGAGTGTCATGAAGAAGATAAAGTGATGAAACCAGGCAGGAAAGACAAATCATACAACTTTACAGACTTAACAAAAGTTTCTTTTTTGAGGCAATACATTTTGTTTGACACATTTTACTTCCATCTGTTACACCTGGTTTTGTTTTGGTGTTTCTCACAGCAGTGTTAGGAAGTGAAGCAGCCTGTGTTCCTCTCAGATGGGAGGTAGGCATGGATTTTAGCTGCAGACATGTTGTAAACTATGCTTTCTTAGTACGTATCTTAGAAGATTATAAAAAAAAACTGTCATTATGGGACAGTAAAAAAAAAAAAAAAAGAACTGAGAACACCTGAACAAACTTCAAATGACAGCACCTTCATCAAATTCCCAGAAGCTATCTAATCTCCCACCTCATTTTAACACAAAGCATCAGAAACAAATGTGCCACTCAAACGAAGCAAAATAGTCAAACAGAGGGTGTTTTTGTGCTGGAACAGGCAGGTGCCCTGTGTCAGACTGGCCTATTAAACAACACACAGGCCCTGGAGGCAGGAAGCTACCGTTGACTGGGAGACATCAAGAAAAACGCACCTTCAAAAGCAGACACACATACACGGAGGTGGATAAAATCTTCCAGGTATCAGGTACTGCCCTGAGGGGGAGAATTGACCTGCCGAGCCTCAGGGAGTCAAACACATGGCTGACAAACACCTCATTCAACATCACATAGATCTGTTGATTTATCTTTGAGTAGCACCCTGCCGATTAAAGATTACTCAGTCAAGAAAGAGTAGATGAAAAGATCTGATCTGAATCCTGCAGTTAACAGATTGTTGTATGAGTGAAAAGATGAAATGAGATAAGATGGAGGAGATTAGTCCTCAAACATTTTTGCTCCACTCTGTACGTCCCATTAACCCACGAATCTCTGGCTTTAAGTTCCCGCCTGGCATGTTTGTCCTGCATCTAAAAAGCCGCTGAGTCTGTGCCCGAGGAGTGCAGTTACAGGCAGGAGTGTGTGTGTGTGTGTGTGTATACAAGAGGGCAAAAAAAGGTCATGCATTGAAATACCTTTAAGCAAGGCACTTGTCTTAACTCCTCCATCAAGAGGCTCCTTTTCTGGAAAAAACAAGCATTTGAAAGGAGTTGCTTTGTTTGGATAGGCATATGAAATGAAAACGTCTTGCCATGAGAGCCGTGAGACTAATGAGAGCAGGGAAAATGTTTCTTTTATGTGCCTTTGATTTAAAAAATGAAAGAATCCCACTTAACGCTCACATGAAAATAAATTGTTGGTGTTGAAGTGTCTGCAGTGAAAGAATGGGACGTCTGGTGTAAGTGGGTGCAGGATAAGAGCAGGACAAGAGTGGAGTTAATATCGCCTAAAGAGGCAAACTGAGCCTGAGTGGAAAACCAAAACTCCTGAGACGACCACAGAGAGACTTCAAGGGTCCTGGACAATGAAAAAAAAAACATCACAACAGCAGCAGTCAAGAGCAAAGAATGATGGCAGAGAAAAGGAGAGCACGAGGGGGGGGGGGACACCGATGGAGAGAAAAAAAATTGTTTTAATAGTCGCAATAGTAGAAAAAAGAAATCAAGTGTTGGTGCAGATAAAGGATAGATAGAGTAAGAAGTAGAGCATGAGAGGCGTCGGCAGCAGATGGAGAATGATCAGGAGGAACAGAAATAAGCTAACAGATGACGGTGGGTGTTTACAGAACAGTTCATGCTAGCTGGTTTTTGGCTTCTATAAAACTAGACTTTTAGAGCTTATATGGAAGTTGAGCAATGCTTAAAGCAACAAAATGTCTGAGGGGGAGATGGGTGCAGGGGGTAGCGTGGAGAAGAAGAAGAAGAAGAAGAAATGACCTGACGTACAGGGTCTGTTTTGGAGTCCATGCTGGACAAGTCCCTAATGATCACAAGTTGAGCCCTTGCCTTTTTAATTACCCAGCCAGGCCTGACTGAGTCGCACAAAGCTTCAGAGTGGAGTGGCACAGATGGAACAAAAACAGGCCAGTTCCTTGGGAAGGATGCCCTCTGAACCCAGCAGCTAATGCAGCCCCTGCTGCTCCAGCCAGTCTTTATTGTTGTCAGGGAGGAGGAGAGAGATGGCACTCCAAAGAAACAAGGCCACCATCGCTGCTGAAGTCATGGTCCACAGGCCATGTGAGAAGAGCTTTCGCTCGAGAGCTTCTCCATGACGCCAGCACCAAACAAGCACCTTCAGCACTGACTGTGGCTGGGAAAGTTATTAAACATTGCAATTTGATTTGAAAAACATTAATGATCAGTGGCTGCTTCAGGATGTAACACTGTGTTACAGGCCCTAGAGTATGTAGGTTAGCCAAAACGGCATCATCTTTCTACAGACTGGGCCACCACTCCCACCTTCCTCAAGGTGGTGTGATGGCCTCAGGGCCCCGTCACTCATGTGGCCGATCAGTCACATCATCTGTAGAATCTGACTTTATCTCAATGAGCTGTTGTTATTCCTGTGAATAGATGGAGGCTGTTATGTTCATGTTAATTGAGCGCAGAGATGAAGAAGGAGCTTCAAGTCTGACCAAATGTCTGCTGTCTGGTCCAATCCGGTGGACCGGGCACCCAGACAGGACGATGTGTCCCTGTCCATATTGTCTGTGCTCTTCATTGTGCTTCCTATTGTTACATCACATTCCTGAGTGTGTATCTATTTGTGTTTGTTTAATGTCTCCACAGAGGTGGGGTGGGTCCTAATTCCAGACATCCTGCTCTTATTGTTGATCTCCACAGGTCCACCACTGCTCGACATGTCAAACTGAAAGACAACGAAAAAAGAACCCGTGCCAACTTTGTCCGATCACACAAAGACGCACAAACATAAAAGTACATAAACACACACACCTCCACCTCTGCAGATTGACACACATCACGATATTGTGAAAACATGAACGAATCTATACTGCTCGGTTGTTGTTTTTTTTACTTTCATTAATTATACTCACCAAGATATTGTACCAGTTTGACCGGTTCACATCAGTCTGCAATCTTATGGCGATTATTTCAAAATTCCTCCACAATAGATTCAACAGAGTAGAAAAAAAACATGCACACCCTGAATTTCTGCTTTCAAAATCTTTTCATGCAATCACAAAAGGCAATGTCTCAACCGTGCTGGATCTTCCTCGGGCAGCCGGCCAGCAATTAATTTATAATATTAATTTAGCCGTTATTCTCGTTCATGAAATGATTTCAAAATGATCAAAATACATCACACGAGACAGATCGCGTCTAAAAAATGAATTATTCCACACATTTTGTACCATGAGCCTTTTCTAAAGACCATAAAGATTAATAAGCTGTACTTTTGAATGTCTGCATTTATTGTTGTGTAACAAGATGGTTTACATATCTTTATGTATAAGCTGCACAATTTATTTAACAAAAAAAGAGTCCTTCATACTAATTTAATAAATGTTCAAATGCAACAAGTCAACTTTTCTTCTTTTTTTTTTACATAATAATAATGAAAAATAGGAAAAGTGCAAATAAAAATCTTTGATATGTTCTGAACTCCAGCACCCTCTTGTGGTTAACACGTTAAATGCACATTCTGGCCCAATGTCAATCGTAAATGCTGCTACCATTTTGAGGAACATGTCCTAAATATAAGTGAAGTCCAGATATCACTCAGCAAATGAATCTGGATCTCTGCTCCATCCTGAGAGAGTTTGAGGGCTGTGGATTCCCTGAGGTTTATTTTTGTAAAAGTGCACAAGATAAACGTTTTTTAAAAAATCACTTTCATACGACACTTACACCCTATTTTGGTTCCACAAACCGAAACTCTCGGCAGAAATGTTTCTCAAGGGGCTGAAAAATAGCTCAGCTTATGTCAGATCTCTTTATTCAGTCTAGGAACGATGGTCCTGCGATAAGTCCGTCTTTCAGAGATATTGCGTTTGACTTTGATCACCGTTGGAGGAGCTATTTCCAGTTCCAGAGAGGGGCTGGAATGTGACTTTTTTAGCCCACCTTCCTCCTCATCGTCCTCCAGACAGTCAGCACACACAGCTTTATCAAATTCATTCAGGTCTGCAGTGCACAACAGACCGTCTTCTGTCTTCTTCGTGCTTTTCCAGGCTTCCAGCACCTGGATGTAGATCTCATAGCGACACATCTGTGGTTGAACAACAGATACAGAATCAGATGTGGGTCTTTATACATTCATGCATGAACACTAACTTACCACAGTTTCAGTACCTCGTGATGCAGGTACTCTGTTCGGACACGATGCTCCTCCAGATCTCTGGCTTTAGCTTTCTTGCCCTCTGGAGGGTTTTGCTGCTGATACAACAAGTCGGCCTTAAAGGACTCCAGCATTCCTGCGTGAGACTGCAGCTGACGTTCCTGTACAAGGAAAATGACAGATTTACAATACATTCAAAAGAAATTTTACTGAAAAACAAAGTAAAAGAACAGATTAAAAATTTGGCTTCATTGCTTTGGACAAAGTTGGCTGGATTTCACCAGCAGCATCATCATCATTATGCTGCAGCATATCTAATGTTACAGTCTCATTTCAGCTGTTGTTTAGCTGTAGATGTAATAACGTGTCTCTAAAACTAATGTTTGATTCAGCAACATTTGTTGTATATTTAGTCAAACACAAGCTAGGTTTGGAGTTACAACAGGATTTCAGCAGTAGTGTTGTGATGGAGAATGAGCAAACAAAAAGCCTGAAAACTGTGAGGACTGTTGTAAAGTCCTGGGAATCAAATGCAGGATTTGAAGATTTGAAGCCCGCTAACACGTACTGGGGTTATTCAACTCAGTCAACTTTCTATAGAATGGAAAAATCCCAAACCTCACTGGTAAAAAATAAAATATTTGCAAAAACAATTTAACAACTCTTGACTTTCCTTTGTGTTATGACTCATTTCTGTATTAAAAATCCAGAAAAAGGGTCAAATATTTCTCTAGATCAAGTAAAGATCTGTCCACATTTACAATAGATAGCTATATAGTGTTTCTAAGTTGCCATGTCTATAAAAGTGTCTGAAAGCTGATTTATCATTTTTCTCCAGAATCTAACATTTGCGGCAAAATGTTTAAAATTTGTTGAATGGACACAGAAAATCCCAAAAATCCCAAAAAGAAAAAAAGAAAAAAATTCAAAAACACAATCAAGCATGCAATAAAAATCTGTTAGCGCAAAATAAAATAAAAAAATGGCTTGAAGACAGTAGAGATGTGTACCAGAGTGTGAGCAGACTGTGATGCAGGGAGGATGGGCCTGCAGAACCTCCTCTGAGAGCCGACCGCAGCTGGAAACGGAGGCGACGAATGAAGAGCCGAAACCAAGTTGATGCGGCTGATCCACGAGTGCATCTCCACTTTGGACCTGAAAGGAAACGCAACACAAGTGCTCTGATATCAGCCGTTGAACTCTGGGGCGAAAATATGCATACTTGCGAACACACGTACACACACGCAGTCATGCTCCAGCTGTGATGCAACTTACGAGGCTTGAAAAAGAAAAACCCTCCAGTCAGCCGTCTGCAGACGAAATACATGTGGCTTCTTGGTGTAATCAGCTGCCTGCTCAGCCAGACAGTGATGCACACTCACCACCTCCTCGCTAGTGTGCTGATCCCTGCGATAATCGTCCTGACACACAACGCACACAAACAAACGAAAGGGAAATAACTTTAAATAACTAAATGTAATATAGAAAATGAGCTAAGTAGGAACTGACTTACTGACCTTCTGTAAGTAAAGGACCATTCCCTTCAACACTCCATAGAAAGTCTTCCAGCTTCTTTTCCCCCATGGAGCTGCCACACAGAAACATTTAGTAAATACACCGTGAACAGTTAGTTGTAGCGCTGATATCAAATCCTTGTTGTAAATTTTAACCTCATCAGAACATGGCACACTATTACTGACAACTATCAATCTGAAAAACTCCTTATACTCTCTTCACTAAATGAAAATGCACCTCGATCACCTTGCTAAATGAATTGTTGTGTTTTTAAAACCTTAGACTGATACTTTCATATCTCGATGTGCCTATCCCAGCAGCTATTATACAGTATAAACGCAATATGTTGCTAGATAATGAACAGATGAAGTTGGGAATAGCTGTTTGTTTGAACTAGACCACTAGGTGGCAGTAATTGTTACAACCTAATTAAAAATCCGCTAAATTCATGCGTGATTTCTCATGTCTGAGCATCTCATTCTTGTCAGTCGTGTTTGACAGCCATGTGGCGACACACACCTT
Source organism: Leptatherina wallacei (assembly GCA_028567055.1). NCBI lineage: Eukaryota > Metazoa > Chordata > Actinopteri > Atheriniformes > Atherinidae > Leptatherina > Leptatherina wallacei. The sequence goes on along the minus strand of JAOXYM010000020.1, from coordinate 11,879,247 downwards.
CGATGTGAGAAAGAATAACTAAGCCTTACTTATGAAAGCTTCAAATTACCCTCACATAAAGTCTTTCATCAGCACAACAAGTCACATCTGGCCGAGCACCTCATGTTTGTGTATAAATAGATGAAGTCTTTCACTGATCACACTCACTGCGCTTGCCATCGATGTCAGCAAGGAGCTTCCTCTGGAGAAAGCCCTGCTTGACCACAGAGGCCTTTTTGTCATGAGGAACATCCAGGAAGGGGTTGGCTTTTGAGCGCAGAGGTGCATCTTCGAATACATCTTCATCCATCAAAACAGAGTTCTTCAGCTCTTCTTCATCACTTTTAAAACATGATGGGGGAAATTAGATGAGATGGGATTATATGTGTTAAGTCATGGATCAGGTGTTTCTGTCAGGGAACTTACACAGCCCACTCCAGCGGCTCACTCTTTATGGAGTTGTAAAGACTCTGTGATGTAAATGGAGAAAAAATACGGATTTTATTTTCCTCAAAGTCTTTCATGTAAAAAAAAGAAAAAGAAAAAAAAAAAGAGTATTACTTTCAACAGGTCCTTGCTGAAGTTTCCTCCCTCATTCATCCCATCCAGGTTGGACACAAATTTCGAGGACGACATTGATTTCCCTACGTTCTGTTAACACACACATAGCATGTCACCTAACCGTACAAGACAGTGTCAAAACAAAACCAACCGCGTGGTTAAGTATCTGTCTAACCTGTCCATGCAAGTCAGTGTTGAGGAGCATCAAAGCACACGTCAGAGCCAACACGGCGCCTGAGGATATCAAAAAAAGATGAATAATGACACATACATCTGTTGCGTGTCCCTGCAGCTGTATCTCGGAGCGTAACTCATCAAAAACCACATAACCAGGCTCACCTGAAGTGATAAAGGAGTCGGGGTTGCACTGATGGAAGCGGCAGGAGAAATGCTGCAGCACACGTTCTCTCTCCTGGGTCTCTCCTATCAGTATCACCACTTTCAAAAAGGATCTGAGGGAGGAAGGGGACTTAAATGACCGATGTTTTGTCGTTTTCATAAGAAGACAATAAAAGCTGTAATTCTCACCTGAGAGCCTGATCCAGAGTTTGCCCAGTGAAATCAAAGAATTTCAGGTATTCCTCTCCAACAGCATGACTAAAGGCATTACTAACCAGAGGAGACAATAAATAATCTGTGTCAATTATCCTGTAACTATCATGATGTGTTCCTATTAATCTGAAGACCTCAATGGATCAATAAAGGAAAAAAAAAGAAAAAAAAGAAAACCTGGTGCCATTTTTACTTAATATCATGACATTAATAATGGGGCAACATTTAAGAACAATCATTGTTAAACATTTACTGTAAGTAAAAGAGGATCATGTTGTCTAACAAAACTAAAACCTTTCTTCGGGTGAATACCCAGCCATTTACAGGAACTCACTTACATACACGTAAACAATAAAAAGTCCAGATAGTTGCAACATTTCAGCCAAATCTATCCAGTAAGGCCACTGCAAGACTACATTCAAGCTGTTTAAAAATGATTTCAATCCAATATGCCGTGCGCTGTGTGTACTGTAAACCACAGAGACAGGTGAACTGTATTCTTATCCAAACTTAACATCTTCATGTTCCAGCTCAGCCAAACAGATGCTGCATCCGTTTTTGGTCAAAGCACTGCAAACATGATTTTAATAAGTGTTTCATGTCCACAAAACCTTCAAAAAAGCAGCTGTGGGCTGCAACAGCAACATTATCCTGGTACAGGGAGCCCCTGGGTGAAGGTTTTAAAGCCTGGGCTCTCAGATTCTTAAAGTAGTGTTTGCATCTTTTGTGTCTTAAATGTCAGAAAATGATCCTGATGATATCACTGGGGTGACTGGACAGCAGAAAGCCAGCAGTAAAAACCAGATAACAAGCACTGGCATTACTCAAGCATGAAGTGTCAAGCTAAATATGCTAATGTGTTCAGTTCTGGAAAGTAGGACACCGTATATCTCAGTAGGTAGGGAAGTAAACTGTGGCAAGACAACAAACACTAGGTTTTTATACGGTGATGAGCTACTCTTTAAAAAATAATATACTACTATACATAAAATACAGTAATAACAGCTTTTTTCTCACTTTACAAGCATTATTCAAAGCAAAAAGGATCTGGTTTGTTCATGAAAGATGCTAAAGTTGACTCCGTGGACTTTCCTGCTGTTTAAAAATGTACACGTACATCATGGTTTTGCTTCATTTCAGCACATTTTTAACTTGTAAAACCTAGAACCTTGCTCAGTAATTACACATCATTACTTATTAATAGGCACAAGACTGAAAGACCAATCATGCTTCCTGGGTGAACCTACACGCTAAAAGCAATTTCTGTCATCATCACAAGTCAACAAGGCTCCACTGAGTCCCTCTCCAGCCCACCCCATACAGGCCAAACATGTACAACCACACCAGCTACAGTATGTGTGTTTAAGAGTCATGTATGTATGTGTGATCTTACTTTTTGTCCAAGTGCTTCACCACATCTGCTCGTAGTATCCCGTCCAATTTAAAGAGCTGCACAGCAAGACGACGGGCCATCTCTCTGTCTACCTCGCCGTTCATGTAAGGCGCCGCGCTGTCCAGGGCTTTTTGTTGCTCTCCGTTTGGTATAACTGTTTGCACGTCCCCTTTAACCTCAGCATCTTCAGCCTGATCGCGCATCTCTGCCTGTTTTCCCACCTGCTGTAAATCGGCCTCCTGTGTCTGCTGCTGCGTGAGCTCAGTGCCAGGAAACAGCTGTTCTGACTCATCTGTGATCTCTGTTGGGACGGGCTGCTCGGAGAAAGTTGGCTGAGATGAGTCGGCTGTTTGCAGCGTTTGCTCATCCTGCTCTGATGGCGGCGGCGGCTCTGCCACCCCGGAGTCTTCAGCTTCGACACAATCTGTCAGCTCAGTCTGAGTAGACTCCTCTGGCTGCTCTGCATCGTCAGGTTGAGCTGTCTCCTCTGTCAGTTCCTTCTCTTGAGACTGTCCTAACTGGTCTGACTCCTCTGTTTGATGTGACACCTCCACTGGTATCTGCTCAGGTTTATCAGTCATTTCATGCTCCTCAGAGTGTCCAGGCTGATGTGAAGCCATTCTATCCCATGAAGCTCCTTGGTCACACTCTTGTTGCTCTAAACAATTTGTGTCCTCCAGATTTTCAACCAGCTCTACTTCTTCTTGTGAGTCTTCTGTCCTTGTTGCATTTTCTGCCTCCTGCATCAATGTTTCTTCCTCGTCGTCCACAGTCTCTAACCGATCAGGCTCCACATTCTGATCTACATCTTCACACATGTTTATCTCTTCAGTCTGATTCTGATCTGTGACATCTTCATGTATCCGTTCTGGTATTCCTAAGTCCTCCACAGCCCCTGAGTGTACACTGTCCTCTAAAAGCTTTGGCTCTTGTAGATCAGTCAGCTTATCTGTAAGTGTATTTGACTCAGTGTCAGTTTGCAGTGGTTCTTCAGGCACCTCCCTACAAAGAGTGAATGAAATATAAAAGGGAGATTATAGTTAAAATAGCAATGATTGAATGAAAACATCATTCCCAGATGAAATTATATAGTTAATTGAACACTGAAATGGAGTGAAAAAGTTTTGAATTCAAAAAAGAAAAGTAATTTATTCCATTTTATTTGCTGTAAATGAAACCAGATTAGTTAAATGTAATGTACATTTTGCCTTTGGAGGGAAATGAAATGTTCCAGCAGCCCAACTTTCTGATTATATCTCATGACAAAGAAAAACCTGAGCAATGTAAACAAATCATTTCCTTGTATATCAAGGTAGCTTTGCAGCATCATCATCTTGTATATAATAATAATAATAATAATAATAATAATAATAATAATAATAATAATAATAATAATAATAATAATAATAATA
>JAOXYM010000020.1:11860520-11875250 GCA_028567055.1 Leptatherina wallacei | reverse complement strand
AATAATAATAATAATAATAATAATAATAATAATAATAATAATAATAATAATAATAATAATAATAATAATAATAACCCATTTTGCAAGCTGGCAATGCAAGAGTAATGCTAGCAATAGGCAGGAAATAGCAAGCTTCTATTTAAATTACAGCTAATTATTGTATGTTTAGCAAATATTTCAGTGTGGTTTGCAAAAATTGCAGCAGGTTTTGTTTTTTTATTCTAACTAAAGACATGTCAGCTTCGGAGATTTCAATTTGTCCAATGATGCCAAATTTGCCCACTTTTACTTTATTTAGTTAATATAAGTAGCAGACTCCACCTCAGACCGACACCCCACCTGGTGGTGGGGTGTCATGTTAACATGCCTTGATGCAAAACTCAGCAACATTTTGGGCATGTAGGAAATCAGTTTGCCAAATCTACTGCATTATAATTGGGTCTATGTTCATTTAAAATCATTCAGAAAGATATTGACATTATGGATTTAATGCATAATTTAGCTCAGTTAAGTAAAAAAAAAATAATAAGTACATTTAATCAATCTGAGTGAATAATCAAATTACTGGGAAAAAAGAGGAATAAATTACGTTGTTTGTTTGTTTGTTTTTACCTTAAATAAGGAAACAAAGCTATTTTTTTCTGGACTAGACTTCTTTGGCCTGAATAAACATTCAAGCTAAATTTTACTTTTTTTCCCCTTTAATTAAAGGTTTAAGTAAAAAGTTAAGTTTTATAAATAAAAGTTAGTATATAGAGGGGATATCAATCTCTGGTTCTGGTGGGCGCCATCCTGAAGGTTTGTAATGTTTCCCTGCTCCGACACACATGATTCAAATTAAATAGATCCGACAGCTTTCTGTCAAATCCTGCACAGTGAACCATTCATTTGAGTCAAGCACTAGAGTTTGACATCCCTGGTTTCTGCTATCTCCTCCAACACTGAATTTGTTTAAGCATTAAATTCAACTACAACTCAATGCCAAGCACCATTTAATGACAACATGCAAACAACTGTGTTTTCAGGACGAGCTGTGATTAAAATTACAATTTTCTGAAGTATCATGATTCGTGGTTTCTATTCGGCACATATTAGTGTAATTTTGGTTTCCTGCTTGATACCATTTCGCCATCAGGTCGGTCACTTTTCTTTCTCTGGGTTTCATGTTAACACAAACTTCCTGTTCCGCTTTTTAAGCCAATGATACTCACACATCCGTCAAAAAGCCGACAGTATTTGCTTTCTCACTTTCTTCATCGCTGGACACATTAGTCACACACTGCTCTTCATCCTCACTTCCATCCTTGTTTTCTTCTTCCGTTTTCACACCGTTTAAGGAAGTCTGACCTCCCTCAGTTTCCTCCTGTCCAGTAAGCAGATCGCAGACCTCCTCCTGTTCCTCTTCGAGTTTTACATCCACATAAGCGTCCGCGTCATCTTCAGAGCCCTCAACCACCTCAGCAGTATCGATTAAGTCCTCAGATTGTTTTACTGAGCGCTCCTCGTCTTCCTCTGAGTCTGTCCTCTGTGTGACTTCTGGAAGATTTACCAGAAATTGGTGAATATGATGAAAATTCTAGAGACCAAAACAAATTACTGCTTCCTTTCAAAATGAGCAACAACAACAAAAATCTAGCAAAAAATGTGCTATTCAGCACCGAATTAAACATCATTCTGAGGACTACGTACCATTATTACTGTCTAACAGCTCATGTGCTGAATCTTCCTTTTCCTCCGTCTTCGGTTCATTCACAACTGCAGCATCACATGGCTGAAAATTGCAACACAGGGTTGTGAGAGAAAAACTTGTGATTGCCAGTGGGTTCATGAGTAGGAAACTGCACTCTGAGCCTCAACTGACCGACATTATGTCTGCTCTATTCCCCTAAGCTCTCACTCTACTACAGTTGCTGAAAAAAAGAGACAGATATATTTAAGGTAAAATAGGGTGAAGTTTCTAGTCAGTGAATGAAGGGTTAACAACACAAGACAACGTGTCTTGATATTTGCGTTCACATTTGGGTATAAATAACATTCCAAATAACAGCAGCATGACAATATCAAACCTATTTTTGTAATTCTTACATACCTCAGAGTAATTTCCGGTCCATTCGTTATCTGAGTCTAGAAGCTGCGAATCAAACCCATCTTCCTCCTCGTTGCCGAGCTGCTCGAAAAGCTCTGCAGTAACGTCTTGAGGCTCACAGAGTGATGGGGAAGTGCTATCTGGACTCATCGCACCACCAGAGCACAGCTCATTGGCCAAGCTGCTGTCAGTCATGAGTAGAGGCGTCTCTGCAGAGGCATCGGGCACGTCCCACTGCACTGTGGCAAAAGGAAACGGAGGGCTGGTGCAGGTGATGGAGCTCATCGGCCATATCATTTGCTCCCACTGTTCTGCCTCCTCGGGAATCTGTTGCCCAGCCTTCGGGGAGAGACTGACTCCATCTACTTCATGTGTCTGTTTTATGTGCACCTCTGTGTCGCCCCACACTATGGCGTCCTGTTCTCCATTGATACACTGGTGATCTACTGCAGTCCATGACTCCTGCTGGGGCGACTGAAGCACCGACTCTGTTATATCCGTTAGAGAGGTGCACAAGTTTTCCTCCTCCATTAGTTCTCAACTTCTGTGGGTTATGGTTAGGGATGCTGAAGCTGTAGCAGATATTCAGCTACAAAATGTCCTCGGCTGCTGGATGAGAGGTAATCACTTTGTAAAACGCCATCCGTCTGAGCTCTTGACTTTCACTGCTGCTATTCACAGATCTGTATCCAAGAAAATAGTAAACGTATAAATACATATTAGAATTCATTAATAAGATTAAAAACATTTAAAAAAGTAAAAGCGCGACAAATAACTATTAAATGTTGATTAATGACAGCAAAAACAAAACAGTTTTTAAAATGATATTTTGGTTGCCTGTTTGGAGACCCTCCACGAGGAGCATCTCATTAGTTACCAGACAAAAAGCCACTCAGAACACTTTGCTGTATCGTGATTGTAAATGCTCAGAGTACAGTCACTTTACATATTATAGTTCATTTGTATGAAACAAGTCTTTAAAAGCAACATCTAAGATTACACTCACCACCGTACAGCAGTTAGTCCAGTTTCGGTCTGTTTTTTTTAGCCCATCTTACTTATCTTTCTATTGTCTTAACTTCTTGGTGTGCCACTGCAAATGTGCAGTGCAACAGACCTTCAGTGAAATATCACAAAGGCACTTTTGTACTTCCTGACCACAGAAAATAAGCAGAGCAAGTCAGCAAGGTAGACACAAGGAAGCGGAGAGATAGATGTGTATAGTGGCATATGGATTGAGAACAGAGGAAGAGGGTGGGGTCGAGGGGCTGCTTTAACCGTTTTTGGCCTGATTTTATCGTTTTATCACCACGTTGCACTGCGACCCTGCTGAGGGATAAAACTGTCTTAAACATCACTCTGAACTTGACCGAGTCAAATGTTTTCAGTATAAACAAAAAGGCATCTGGACACACAACACTAACACCATCAACAAAACACTGTTGTAGACAACCATCGCCCAAATGTCACAACCTTTTTTCTATTCTTTTTTCTAATGTCTACAAATTTCGCATCACGTTATTTCTTAAACCTTCAGTTTATCTTCTTTATTCTATGTGCTTTTTGTAACCCGACATCCGGGAGAGCTTCGCCACATTTCCTGTGTGGGTGATCACTTCTCAGTTCCTGTAAGAGTGCAATAAGTGCTACAGCCTGAGAGTTAACAACGGTTATCAAAGAAAATCATATGTAAATGAATGGCACTGGAAACTGATATGAAAGATTTTTGGAGACAACTTGAACTAAAATATTTCTAAAATAAGTCAAAGGAGCAAGTTTAGTCAAATAACACATTAAAATCAAATAAATACAAACAAATATTAGCAACAACTTGGTCCATATGAAAATTAAATCTCACTGATTCATAATATCAGATTGAGTGTTTCACTTAACAACACAGTTGTTCTGCTGGGTGCAATGCTATCTTCCCCAGCACTGTTGATGATCAAAACTGTAGATGAAACGCTCAGATGAGTGTGAAGCTTTCTAGAATGAGATATGTCTCAACATCATAAAAAAGAAAACAAGAATATAATAGGAAAAGCCAAACATCATAGAACTTTGACAGCAATGCTGTTTGTCTGAGAGCTGATTAGATTACAAAGAGAAGCTGCTGACACAGCATGGGATTTTTCAACAACACATCACAATCTTAGGAAGTAATTTTAAAAAGTCATACAAGGGAGATCAAAATAAAAAGAGGAACAAGCCATATAGGGCAAAGGGAAAGGTGAGAAATTATTTGTAAATTAGGATGTATTGAACAGAATTAGCCTATAAGTATAAAAGTAGAGTATGAAAGCTGCCAAGTCTATAAATTCACCACAAGTAAACATGACATAGACATAAATTTGAGCAAATATATAAACAGGAATCTTAGCAGGAATCTGTCTGATTGTGAAGCATGACTTACCCCCTCCAGGCGATTAAAAGCAACATCATATGATCAGCCAGCTTGTGAGGTTTTAAGTCAAGACTTGTGGGAGGGAAAAGCACCACTGTGTTACACTGGGTTTATACTGCTGTCAGAGAGCTCTGCTTTCACACACAAACACACACATAACACTTGCATACCAGTAACACAAAGTTGACTATGTTTGAACCTGCTGAGCTTAACAAACAAGCCTCACATCTGCTCCATTCAAGCTAAGTAACCTTAGTGTCTAATGCTGCATAATAGTACATACAAGACCCAGTCCCATTCTAAACTGGGTCACCCTTCTTCTTTAAGCTCCTTCCCAATGCAGGGATCTGTCTCCCCCCTCTCCAGTTCGCATATCAGCACCAAATCATGGGAGAGATTGTGGAAAGTTGCTAAGGTGGCAACAAAAGAGGAAGAAATAGTATTTTCTGATTGGCAGATGACTCAGGAGCTAAAAAGACACCTGAGAGGACCCAGCCCTCGCCCACGGCCCTGAAGGCATGTGAGCACACAGACAGGTGAGGGGAGGGGAGTGGCTCACCTTCATTCTTGCAGATACACCAGGGACAATGTGGTAAAACCAGATGGTATTAAAATGCAGATTGTACAAGTCACTGGCTGTGCCTCTGGCTCGTTGGCTTTGGTGAAGTGTTAGCAGAAAAGCCCGTTTTTAAAATATCCTCAAGACTTATATTAAATATCAAATAGACATCTTATTCGTTTCTTTGTTGTTTTTAAAGACTTTTTCTGAGACACATTTTCTCACTATTTAAAATCCATAGTTAATAAAGCTTTACTTTTAGTATTACTGATCAGCATCAGTAGCATAGCTTAGCTTAGCATGTGAGCTAGTTAGCGACAGTGGTAATGTATTTTTATTCCATATTAACGTTTATATGGGCTGCAAGTAGCTTCATATGCTTGGAATAAAAAAAGCAGACAAATTATTGGCCTTGCATTTCAAATATGTTTTGTATTCTGATAGGAAAATGATTTGTTTCTATTGCCAAAAAGCTTTACTTAGCATTTATGCTGAGATCCTAAACACCTCGGCGTTTCTTTAATGTCAGTTTACATTGTGTCAGCCAGTCCAACGATTCAACTCCAAACCAGCAGGGGGCGTGCGCGCCTATACACCTCTTAGCCACCAGCTTCTCTTCACCGTCATCCTTGTGCGACTATTTCTTTGTTTGTTCCGCACACGGTAGCAGAGAGACGCACACACCTACTGTGTCTCCAGGGACTTTTAACTGTGTTTAAAGCCGCTGGTGAGGTGGCCGCGGTAGCAGCTGCTCGGTCTGAAATGTCCAGGATGAGTGACCTGAAAATGTTCCTGGAGTCCTCTCTGAATGAGATTTTTAAAGCGACTGTGAACGACATCCTGGACTCAGTGGACCGGACACTGTCCGAGTACCAGGGCACAATACAGAGGGTTGAGTATGAGAACGAAGGCCTAAAGAGGCTGCTGCTGGCACAGCAGAGCACACAGTCCGCTGCAAGAGGTATGTTGACCTTGTCTTGTCTGCGTGTTAAACACAGCAGGACAACACAACTGAGACAAAAGTTATGTAAAGCTTCGACGACGTAATTCTTATCCTTAAACTTAATATTTTTTTTGTAAACGAGCTATTTGTTTTTGGACATTTATTGAACAAATAATTAATTGCACTCCTAAAATGTTTATATAGTAAAAAATTAGATTTTCCATCACTGTTCAAATAGTATTTCTTACTATGTAGCTGATTTTAATACACGTGGTAGTATGCATAGTAATTAAACACAACCAATTGTCATTTTTGGCAAAGATAATCTAGATACAATGAACATAATATTTAGGCTTCAGCTGCCCCAAGAGAGAAATAAATAAAAATAAAAAAACACATCAGTTTTGGATCTATGATAAATCAGTTGTTCATTTCTACCACTACGACTGGCCCATCAAACATTTTAGCTTCAATATAATAACTCTCCCAGTATGTAACATTTGGCTCATTATTTTGGTTTTGAATTTTCAGAACAAGATGCTGCTGAACCGTCGTCTTCTCCAGAATGGAATAATCATCCCATCAGCTCCACCCAGGGTTTGTTCAAGGTCTCCATATGTAGCAGTGACAAGAAAAGCTTCAGGAGGAAGAGTAAAAGCAAGACTAGGGGCACTTTATCTTCTGCCTCCTTTTCTCTGCAGACAGATCAAATAGAACAACCATGTGTGAACGCATCCACCAAAATGCCAGTTTCTGTCAAAGTCGAACCCGACTTGGATGAAAGCAGTGCCATTGACCTCTCCCAACCGTCTCTGCTTCTCAATCCGACGATGAAGCCGATAAAAGACGAGCCTTCAGAGGTCAGCACTTCCGGTCATGATGCATACGAAAATGTGCTGCCATCTTTAGGCCCAGATGAAGATTGTAGAGGAAGTGAAAGTGGTGTTAAAGTCACCATCGTTTCTGATAGCTACATGCAGGACGGACATTTCATCAAGAGAGAAAAAGAGGATAATGGAGCTCTTCAATATAGTAAAAGTGATAGTGCGTCTGAGCATGAATTAAAGTATGAACGGAAATATTATGAAGACTCCGAGATGGTTCATGAGGGAGGGAGCAGACAGGATGGCGAGCCAGAAGGAGCGACATCTAAGAAAAATGATTCACCCGCTGCTGCTGCTGAGCTGTTAGAAATGAATAACAACATTTTACGCTGTCCTGTCTGTCCCAAGACATTCAGTCAAGGAACCTCACTCAACATCCACATGAAGACTCACAGCGAGGAGAAGGCTCACATCTGCAGCGTTTGCGGAAAACGTTTTCGGCGGGCCGATCTCCTCAAATCCCACAAACGTACCCACACAGGAGAAAGACCCTACAGCTGCAACCTGTGCAGCAAAACATACGCCCATCCCAGTCAGCTCAGAATACACAAGCGTGTGCATACCGGAGAAAAGCCGTATTCCTGCTCGTTCTGCGAGAAGCGTTTCAACGAGCTCAACCAGCTCAAAGTCCACCTGCGGACTCACACTGGGGAGAAGCCTTACAGTTGTCAGCAGTGTGGCAAAACATTCGGCAACACAGGAAACCTGCGCATACATGAGAGGATCCACACTGGCGAGAAGCCGTATTGCTGCGCTCAGTGTGGCAAAAAGTTCAGCAGCTTGGGTGACCTCAAAACACATAACCGGATCCACACCGGAGAGAGGCCGTACAGCTGTGAGCTGTGTAAGAAGACCTTCAGCCAGACAGGCCACCTGACCATACACATGAGGATGCACACGGGAGAGAGGCCGTACAGCTGCAACGTGTGTGGTAAGAAGTTTACAGTGGCCAGCAGCCTTAAACTGCACCAGAGAACTCACACAGGAGAGAAGGAGTACAGCTGCTCGTTCTGCAGCAAGAACTTCAGCAGGTCTGCTCACTTGAAGAGACACGAGCTGGTCCACACCAAAGAGAGGGTGATCCTGTGTGGCCACTGTGGGAAGACCTACACCGATCAGTCCTCCCTTAAAAAGCACCTTAAGGTACATGCAGCACAGGAGCTGAATGCGCAGAGCGAAGGAGGTACCGATGAGACTGACACCAACCCATCTCAAGCCTCTGCATCTGCAACACTATCAGACATGATAGAAGTTAAAGTCTAATAGTTGGAGGATGAGTGATTTTAAAGGTTTGAGAATGAGTGATATGAGATCTTTGAAAATAATCTAACATCAAGGTCCACTTTGTGGCTTTTTTGAAGAGCCTTAAAGATGCATTACGTAACTTTCCCACCCTAAAACTCCACGTCCCGGACTCGTTTGATGGCCCAACGACATCTATTGTGTGCATTTCTGGAGCTGTCGCTGCCCAGCAGGGTCCTGAGGCTAAGAACCCACAGTGTACAACTTTTTCATTTGGGATTCTGCGTGACATTGCTGCCAAGTTTCATTTTACACACTGCATCACGTGTTGAAAACGGATATAAACACACTGGCCATTTTAAAAGTGCATTCTGACTAATTCAGCAAAGAAACACATCAAAGGAATAGAGGAAAAGAAAGAGACATGGAGACAGACAAGAGTAAAGATAAGACTGCCTTTTACTCTCCTGGAAGTGAGAAGAGGATGCAAGATGGATGCTGAATATACCGTTGATAGGACGTGCATCAGAAAATGGCAAAAGTTCTGTACTGCATCTTTGAAACATATTTTAGGATTACTGTCTAATGCAACAAAAGATAAAACCGATGACAATGTTATTATTTATGTATTCTGACACCGAAAGGTATTAATCTCTCATTAAAACTTGAAGAACTGGATCATATTTCATGTTTAACTTGTACCTTGGACCAGCAATCTTCAATCATTTTTCCACAGTGGACCATGGATCTCTCACTTACTATGGTGTGCCAGTTTCTTCCTCTTGTCACGAAACGCAGATAACTCATAAACTCATTCTAATTGTCCATCTCAAACACAGTTCTCTTAATGTTGCTAAAACCCACTGAAAGTCTAGCTGAGTCTTGGCACTTTAACAAATCATATATGACTTTATTTTTAAGTTGAATATTGCAGCCTAAAAAACAAACATGTTCAAATGTACGATAAAAAAACTTAAATGGCAACTTTAAAGAGAAGCTTTAGATCTCAAATTAGATGATTAGGTGAAAATTGTTCTGTAAAGAAATCACTATGAAGCTGGAAATGACAGATTGGACAGTATGGAGCCGCTGAAAGCTGCAAAAAGCTTAAAAATGGACCTGGAGTTAACTTTATCTTTGGCCTAAAGGTGAATTGTGATATTTGTGGTTTAGTCTTCACTGTACTTTAGTAGGCCTAAATGTTCAGCATCAGTGTATCGTTAATGGTTTTATGATTTTAAGACTATTGTTCTGCTATCTTTGTCACAGATGAGTAGAAGAGATGCAGAGAGCTATTGTGATTTCTAAAAAGCTCAGTGTTACCAAAATGTTGGTGATGTGTTGCTTTTGTTGGAAAAGACTAATTTAATGCATTTTGTGTTTATTACTTCATCAAAATTCCTTTATTTTTTCCAAGACAGTTCCAGTTCTGTTCATATGCTCTGTTGATGGTCCTGACCCATAGTTCTTCATATGAAATGATTAAAAATCACCAGCAGGGGTCAGTATGGAGCCCCTGAAGTTCCAGTTATTATTTTCTTTTTTTTTAAAGGCTGGTCACTTTTAGGAGTAATTGATATACCAGTTATTGACATATTAATACTTGTGTGCATTATTTTAATCAAACTTTTTTCACCTGTGTGGATAATTTAAAAAGAAGTGACATATTTTCACTTTGTTTTCTAGGTGCAAGAGATATTTAAATGACTGTTACACCCTTTTCAATTACTTTGTCTCATTATGCCTCAGTTTTTAGGTACAGAAATTTGCAATTAATATAAATGTATAGAGAAAGTTAAACGGTGAATTTTAAGTTACTAACATTTGATTATTATGACAACCACACTGTCCAACTACACAATCTGAAAAATGTCACCAATTACAACTTCAGAACCGCCATAAGTTGGTATTTGTTTTTGGATTAATTTGCTTTTACTCACATTTATACGCTTAGAATCTATATTATACTGTATGTAACTTGACTATTAGATTAGCAGTTTGATCCATCGAATTGACAATTTATTGGTATTTGAAATGATACATTTATTATAGATTTTAGGTATTACTCAACCTGCTCTCAGATTACCAGCTGTTCTGTAAGTCATGCTTGTCTCAACATATGTGGGAATTTCTAGAGGATGTTTCACTTGATTAATCTCTCTAACCATGAATGTCATATTTATGATCATCGGGTTTCTGTTTGTAGTGATAACTGGTTGTTATATAACAATGTACATGGTGACATGTAGCAATGTGCAGTATTTACCAGAGACTTTTGTTTGCAATGTGTGTAATTAGTGTCTAAATTAAAACAATACATTTATCAAAATGTGTTTTTCTGTCTTGTATTTCCTTTACTTGTCGATTCTGATATGTAAGACTCATAAAAAATGGTTTATTATATCTAACATGTTGCTGAAAAACTCTTTCAAAGGTCGGTCCAGCTAAATAAATGTTGCACCAATACATCTAGAGTAATTCAGCTTTGCAGGTACAGCACATAAAGTAAGGAAATATGAGTTTGATTATACCAATTGGTGTTGTATTACATCATTGGGTCAGCCCTGTTATTTGCCTTTGTTACTTGGGAGAAATAATTGACAAAACACTCACTTTTTGTGCTAATTTTGTATGACAGAAACTGATCTTAGGTGAATGAAATGCCATGTGGTGACTTTATTTTTGAGTTCTCTATTGAAGTAAAAGAGTTCTTTTCTTTTTTTTAATATATCAAAATGTTAAAGTTTCCTTAGCAATTTCTAAGATCCTGAATAAATATTGTCTGTCAGGGGTAATATTCTTTAATTGCTATGTGGATGATAAGAATGACTTTACAGCCCGTCTTTTATCAAACAGTATTTTTAGAATATGATCAAGCTGGAACATAATAAATCTGGCAGTTATTGGCAAGACAAAGTGCTTTGCTTGAAAAAAACAAAAAAAACAATTTTTACTCATCCAATATTCCAGACCACAGACCCATGAGTCATACACACACATATAAATACATTCCAAAAATATTATCTTTAGTAAGAGTATTGGGGAAACTAAAACACTGGAAGTTTATATAAAAGATGTTAAGCTGAAATAAAATTAGAATTTACATTAATTTAACTTCTACAACACATACAGATGCATACAAATGGGAATTAAAAGACCACTCATACATATATCTACTGAGTTTTAGACTCGCTGCTCTGGAAGCTGTTGAATTTCAAAGTCATTTTTTCTTTGGACAGGTAGAGCATCGGCTGAATGGTGCTGCTGAAGTCCATCAAGCCAAAAGCAATGTAGTGAATGTAGCAGCGAAACACGTCAGGAGAAAAATAAGCTTGGAAGGGGAACAGTGCAACAGGTGGGAAGTAGTTAAACACAATGATGGCCAAGATAATGAGGACCATCTTGAAGGCTCTTTTCTTCACAGGATGCATCTCGTCTCTGCCACTTCCAGACTGCCGCAGAGCCCAGAGGATTGAGATGTTGCAGAACACCATGAAGGCAAACACTGCAAGGATCGTCGCTGTGAAGACCTTCTCGAAGTTGGTAATCGTGCCTACACATTTAGCTGCAGAGTAGGCCAGAATAACCAGCCAGACCACCACAGCCAGGACTGCTCTGTGCTGACGGTCCTTGAGCTCGGTAAAGGTGATGGGGTGGATCACGGCCATGTAGCGGTCCAGGCAGATGCAGGAAAGGAAGAGTGGTGAGAAGTCTTTCATGCCATAGAAGAAGCGCAGGACGTACCAGGTGCTGCTGGTGTTGACGAAGACTATGTTGGCGAGCTCCAGGGGAGGGATCAGACAGAAGAACACATCTAAAACTGCCAGATGAAGGATGAATATATCTGAGGTGGAGGAGTCACCTTTGTTCTTGTGGATGAGCCACAGCACCATGAGGTTGGCAGGGATGCCCAGGAACATGTTAGCAAACTGCAGACTGAGATACCAGATCAGAGCAGCTGGCATTTCTTTGCAGCTTTCGTAAACTGTTTTCTCAGCAGCAGTGAAATTTGGAGGCCTGTGGGTAAGGTAGAGCACAGAGGAGTTGTAGAATAAAACTTCCATGACTGCAGTTCAGATCAGCCAGAGGAAAAGGATCTGTCAGATACAAGACAGACAAAGACTAGTTAGATAAAACTGTTAGACAACATACAAGCAAACTGTTAGTTCTTCCAGGGTTATTAGCATTGAATGTCAGACCTATGTGCAGGTTATACACAGGTTTGTGTACATGCATTATTCTGTACTTCACAGGACCTTTGTCCACTGATTTAGAGATTTATCCCATGCAAAGTCAGAAAACGTTGTGACAGTATGGAAAATAAAAACAAATAAACAAACACGGCGACAGTTATTTGGTTTTTATTTGTTTATGGAATCTAAATCTAATCTATTTAGTCTTTTTTGTTGTTATTGTTTTGGTCAACTTCATCACACTTGTTCAAAAATATTTTTAAAAAATTCACGGCAGGATGGCGACACTTTCCCAAAAAGTTGATATGAGGTGGTTTTATTAACTTAGAAAATTATTTAGCTGTTGAAAAACTGTAGACATTCAAAGAAAAACTGAAAGGAGTTTGGATTTTTCTTCCTCTACGTTCCATCTTCTACACATGGTTATCACGAACCATTTGAGCAATCTGGAGGAATTTCTGTATTGTTTTCAGTTTTTCAATCGCTTTTTTTTAAAGAAATTTATATTTCAAATCACTAACTTGCATTTATTCAGTTTAATCTTTTTGTGAAGTTTTGAATTTTAGATATAACTTCTTACCTTTAACTGGCTCTCAGGCTCACGCAAATCATTTAGCTGCTAAAGGGCTATTTCAGACACTTTATTTCCTCCTCAGAAACTCTGAATTCAGAACATCTGAATGTTGTTGTGCTGTGCGATACTTTTAGGACCTATATACTCTGGTCCTATTCATCCATTGGAGTCCTAAATTTCTTAAAAACAGCAGTGCCTTAAATCCTTTACTTAGTACAGGAGGGCTAAACATCAAGGTCTCACAGCAAAACCATTTCTAGACGGTCAATCTTTGATTGTATTTTCCCCGGCTCCTAAATTCTGCTCAATTTAAATGTGGAGCAACACTCACCTTCTCCGAAAAGAGGAAGAATCTGATCCTGTCCGCCTGTCGAGAGGCCCTAATCACCCTTTAACTACCCTTATAAAAAGGATGAGCCAGGGACCTGCCAAAGGGAATCAGGTCTTTCCTCAGGAAATACTGAGATCTTTGTTGAGAAGCAAGATACAAGTGAATACAATCTTAAATTAAACTGATGAAAAGCATAAGTTTACTTAAGCCTAAAGCGAGATAAACCACTGGGATGCCATTAAAAAAAAAAAAAGCTGGAAAACCTGAAAAGCTCAGAAAGCAAAAGAAACAACAAACCCTATCTGATCCGAGCAAGCTGCTTTTATTAACTCTATCTTAGCTTACTATTCTAGTTAGCACTTCCTTTGTCCGGCCAGAGCAGAGCCATTCCTAAAAAGGTCATGTCAAAAGACTTGGCCTTTGCTCTAACACATCTTTACAACAGTAGAATCGAAAATCATGTCTCAGTATCTTAACCACTTCTACCAGTGTTCAGTGTGCAGGCTATTATTAAAAGAGGAAGTTCAGCCAAGGCAAGCTATTAGCCTTGAGTGTCAGACAAATATGCTTTAAAACAAATGTTATACACAGGCTTGTGTACTGTACATGCAGTATTCTGAACTTAACACCAGCTCAGTCCACGGATTTAGATATTCATCCCATGCAAAGTCAGACAAGGTTGCGACGGTATGGAAAATAAAAACAAAATAAACAAACACAGCAGTTCTTTTGCTTTCTGTCCTCTCCACTCCAAACGGTTGAGGCAGATGGCCACCCTCCCTGAGCCAGGGGAGTTAATTGAGATTTTATAGTAAGATACGTTGCCTTCAAGATCAAGAAAGATGAAGGAAATGGACACTGAGCTGGCCTGTCTGCTCCAAGGCATATGTAGAAAGTTTGAAGGAAAAATAACTGTATATTGTTGCCCAATTTCATATATTTGGAGGAAAAATGGGATAAACCAATTAGACACTTGAAGGAAAGGCAATATTAAAGTAGATTTTTATAAATTATGAATTATTATTATTATTATTATTATTATTATTATTATTAGTCCCAACAAATGAACTTCAACATTTAACTCTGCCATTATAGCTCATTTATTATTGCATGCCTACCCGGGTTATATCATAGATCCTGACATTAAACATTATACCCTATCAATATAAAAGCAATGAGTCTTAAATGTTGAACATTTTGGGTTAAAATGGTGCACTATTCACGGTAAAAACTAAAGTCTTATTTATGCCCCTGTGAAAAGAAATATATATTTTAAATCACTAACCGACACTTATTTAGTTTTTTTTTTTAGATTTTTTAAATTTAAGATATAGCTTCTTACCTTTAACTGGCTCCCAGGCTTAAGCAAATCGTTTAGCCACCCAATGGTTACTACATAAATTTAATTTCCTCCTCAGACGCTCGTGCATGCAACCTTTCAATTCAATTCATCTTTATTTGTATAGCGCCAATTCACGACAATGTCATCTCATGGCGCTTCACAGACAATCAGT
>JAOXYM010000020.1:11847540-11860420 GCA_028567055.1 Leptatherina wallacei | reverse complement strand
ATAACAAATAGCCTAGCTAAGGAAACCAACAGACTGCATTGAATCTAGTCTTCGATCCAATCCCCATCCTGAGCATGTTTGAGGAGACGGTGGAAAGGAGAACTCCCTTTTAACAGGAAGGAAAAACCTCCAGGAGAACCCGGCTCAGGCTTCACACATGAATTTTAAATTTGGTTACATGGAAATAAATGAAAGCAGAACTTAACCCTTTCAGGCTGCTCCAACATTTGGTAAAGCAAAAATTTCAGTGACTACAAAAAACTTTGTAAAAAAATATTGAAATAAATCTGTCTGAACCATCTCTACCAATTGGTTTGCTTATGTAATACCAGATAAATAGTTTGTTATCTCTTACTGTTTCAAATTTTGACCACTTCACTAACATTACTTTTCATTATCAACTTTTATCTCAACTATTTACTAAAAAACATTTATTCTTGTGATTCTTGTCCAATAGGAAACAGATAATGCAAAAAAAAAAATTTTTCTTGTTTTTTTTTCTTAATGTGAACTTTAAAGGGCTAATATCCCCATGCACACAACCATTTCTGTGTCAGCAAATATCACATAACATTATGTTTGTATCTAAGGGGACATGTAAATGAGAAACCTGAGTATTAGCTTCCTGATCTACAGCAAACATTTTAGTCTGAGTCCTGAGTGACAGACTGTTGTCACTGTAAAAGACAGAGCTGCATGTCTGGAAACCTTCTTCAAACATGGATATTTAATTAACACTGTAACATCTCAGCTTGATTTTAAAGATCATGAGTTATCAGGTTTGTGCAAAATTACACTCACCTCTTCGGCAGGACACAGCAGTGACCGGTGTCCACTCTCCTCACTCTTAATCACGTTTGTCCTGTGTTCTGATGTCAGCAAATACTGACCCCCACTTCAAAATGAACAATAACATCTAGAGAGTGTAAACCAACACTTCAGGGGATCAATCTAACCATCCAATCACAGTGTGGAGGCTGAGGATCTCCCTCTGGATGCCATGATGTTTTGTTTGGCCCCCGTGCATCCATCCCATTTAAACATAACACATTAAATGAAACATTTTTTTATTCAGCCATTAATTTTCTCAGATTTTTCAGTGAAAGTAGACTAAAATATCAAATTAATAATTGCAGTGGATGATAAACATAAAGTAGAACAAATTACAGTGGAGGGTGTTTTGTGGCACACTGTCATCCATTCACACTGATTGGCAGTGATGCAACAAACCGATGGTGCCTGACGGAAAATCAGCTGTAAACAACTGATGCAACAGTCCTGAAAACCATATCTGATTAAATTCACTGTAATAGTGTGTCATATGTTACATGGGGCTGCCGTGTTTGAAATATGATATCTGTCATTGGGTTCATCTGTGTATTCTAAGGTGACCTCTGGCTTTTATACTCTATTAAATCCACATCATAAAGGCCACCGTATGGAGTCAGTGTGAAAACTGAGCAAAACAACAATGAACACTGTGAACACTGTCAGTATATTAACTTTTATGAACAGGTCCCACTAAAAGCCAGTAAATTATTTTATCATCTATCACCTCCTCTTTACTAGCCTGTTGGTTGTGTTGTGGTGTTATTCTGGGATACCTTGAGGTACTTCAGGCTGTTTGAACAATTTTATTGCCAGGGCACAACACATTTGTGTGTCTGGCTGCATTTGTTTGCATCGGTGTCAGGTTGACAGATGTGTCTCCCCCTTTACTGCTGAAGAATCCCACAAGTTTACGTTTCATTTTGCTGGATTTACAAATGTAACGAATATTAGCCTTTTCACCCTCTGCCACGGCGGAGGTCATGTATTCGGTGGCATTGGTGTCTTTATGTCTGTTGGCAGCATAACTCTAAATGTTATGGATGGATTTTGATACATTTTTAGTAAATCTCATAATGGAATAAGGAACAAGTGATTAGTTTTGGGGGGTGATCTGGATCCAGGCAATTTTTAAAGGATTCTTTTCTATGAGGAGATAGGGATAATTTTGCCATTAGTGCTTCTTACTCAAAAATTATGGAAACAATCATTGGCAAAATATATATATATATTTATACAATGTCTTGGCACAGGTCTGTAGTTTTTATCTGCATTCCTGCTACTCAATAATTCACTGATTTAGCTCATAGTGTTGTGTTTTGTTAAAACAGGAAGGTAAATATATGATTTATCTGCTAAAAATATGTTGATTTTAGCCCATTTGTATATACAAGTCTAAAGTTGTGTTAGCAGCTCGCTGCAGCTCTTCTGTATCATGACCCTCTGATGCTGTAGCTATAACATGTAAATACAGATTGCAATATTTGATGAAGCCAAATTCAAAATGTTCATACATTAATAAAAACAATGTCATGCACTATTTAGATCAAATGTGGGCTTTAGGGGTTTTTCAGTCATTGCATTCTGTCTTTAACTACATTTTACACAGCACCACAACTTCAGTTCATTTAAAATGGACTAACTACTGGTATAAGAGTATGAGCACATCACCCCTCTACATGCTTCCCTTCACTGGCCTCCTGTTTGATTTCTTATTGAATGATCAAAATCTTCATGCTCACCTTTAAAGCCTTAATTGCCCCAACTTGCACCTCTGACTTATTGACCTGGTAGTGCCCTCCCTACCACTAAAGTCCACAAATAATGCCTTTTTCGCATTAGTTTGTTAATCCTCCTTAAAATGTCTGTTTTCTGGTAGCCCGTGGTATTGTGTGATGAATATCACACATTTTATTGGTGCTAATCTGACTTGCCTTGTCCCCTCTTTTCTGGGTTAGCTATTTGTAACTTTATTTCATATTATAATGGAGATATTTAAGTGGATCATCATACAGTATGAAATGCTAACACAAAAAAAGGTCTTAAAAATGCTGAAGAAAAAGAGAAATAATATTGATTTATTTCAGGAAGTTCCCTACAATAAAGTTATATATATTAATGTTACTGAGAATGGATCAAATTCAATAGCACTGTTCTGTAAAGATCATTAGAAATGGTGCAAAAGGAATAAAACAAACAAAAAACTACACAGAACCTTCATCCATACTGTTTAGCACTTTTATTTGGACATTTCTCCTGAAGCTTTTAGTACTCTAAGTGGAAAGCAGAAGAAAAGAGCTTCACACATAATGTAGTTTGAGCAGCAAGGAAGTTACAATCAAACAAGTTGTAAACAGGCGTGTGCGGACATCCCAGCAGTACCATACAAATCCATTATAAAACTCCTGTTTTCTGCTATACAGCCACCCACCAACTAAATACTTATGTAAACTTGTGGATAGCTTCATGTTTTTAAATCTAAAACCATCTGTTTCCAGGCTGATGCTGGTAAAAAGGGACTTGTACGAGGGCAATACAGGTTTCCAGAAACATGCTAATGTTTAATCTTATCAAACTAAAATCTCTTGAGAGGAAACATTTTATTGAGCTGCAAGTATGGTCCATGCCAAGAATTCCGACATGCAGAGTATTTGTAGCACTAGCTAGCTAAAGGGACAACTTTTTATATTGTTGTTTCAGACATGATATCAGTCATCCCTCAACATATTTGCCATCTACCACACTCATCCTCCAAAGCTTTCTTTAACGTGCAAACTTCCAGATTCCATTAATCTCTGCCTTCACATTTTGTTGGCTTTAACACTGCCCTCCAAATTTTTTTTAAAATGTCTTCAGCCTTTTTCACACATTCACTGCAGTCCTGACAGTTACCGACGGAGCTGCACGTAAAAACGCAAACGTCAGATTCAGTCGTATCAGACTTTGTGCAGAGTTTAACCTGATAGCCTCCCAGTACTGCTGATAAGAGTCCAATTGAGCCCATGAGTGACCAGAGGAGGTAAACTGGAGGATTCACAGCAAGTAAAAGTGCATGCTGATGACATTTGCTGATTTGTTTGCGTTTGCTATTATCAATAGACTTAAATGCACAAAGTACTGATCAGCATAACCGTTGTCATTACATTACAGATAATCATAAAACCTTCACACCCATCCTCGTAGTACATGTGCAATATGACCTTATCCTCCAAACAGAGAAAAAGAATTATTAAAAACTTAAGAAATGTCCACAGGAAACATGCTAATATAAAACACATACTGCTTTTAGAGTAATTTCTTCCCCAGTGTTTAAAATAAAACACTGCAAAAACCAGGAAGGTATTTCAGGTAAACATGCTGTTGATCATCAATTTTCTCATCAGATAAAGGAAAGCAATATTATATATATAATGATTAAGTCATAGTACCAAATTTCTAAAAGAAAGAAAAAATTATCAAATTGATTACAGCAAGTGGATGCATCTGGTTTGTTTTTGTTTGCAGGAGTATGGCATTTTATTCCAACAGAAGCAACCCGTCTCCTCACTGTGACACAGTTTTCTGCTGCCTCACAGTGAAATTCATGCTTTTCTCTTCCTTGTGAAAATGTAAAAGCAGAAGTACAAACAGTCTTTTGGGAGTGAAGATCTTGCAGATGCTGTAATCCTGCAAGAACCGGAGTGATTGGGATCATGAGACCCGTCTCATTTCATGAGTGCTTCCAGTCTTTTCAGCTTAGTGTTTCTGCAAAATCAAAATGTGAAGTCAGCAAGTCAAAGAGCTCTTCTCTTGGGTCAATCGGTTCAGGAGTGTTTACATCTGGGGAGTGCAGGATTAGATTTTGGGTGGACTGGTCTTTTTTTGTGGTTGTGGGCATGTTATGGCTAAAGGTGCATTCCTCCACGAATGGTTAGTTGGGTAAACAAGAATCTGCTTCATCCTTCCTCCAGACCAGCACAGACATGTTGACATGACGTCTTGATGTTTTTCTGGCTGACATGTGGTGCTGATGATGGTTTTAAGAGGAGAGAGACCACCTTTTCAGATAAAGGTGGAATCCATGGTGCTCGTGTCTTGTGCGCTACGGGCTCGAGCCTCAAAAAGCTGTTTTATCAAGGCTGACTTCTCTTGCTCCAGCTGGGCAATCCGCTCACTCTTCTCTGTCACCTCCTTTAAGATGAGAGAAAAGAAAAAGTAAAATTTACTTTTTTTTAAAAGGATTCTTTGGGTAAGTATGCATGATATAATGGGTGTAGTAGACTATTCTAAACCTGTGTGAGGAGTCGGTTTTGGTCCTTCAGTCTCTGGATGGCTTGTGGAGGAGCTGGGGCCGGAGGCTGGGAGTTAGCTGAGAGGACTGCTGTCTGAGAGCTGCTCGTAGGAAATGACTGCAAAGAAAAAAAGAGGAAATGGTGGTAAAAGATTGCCCACAAATTCATTTTAAGATGTCAGCTTTACCAGAAGCTCCTTTGTTACACAGCCATCTTATTAAAACTTGCTTTGTGGATTTCCCTGTAATTGAGAAATATTTACAGCATTCAGCCCAGGGTCTCTTGTAGTTTTTATAAAAAATAAAAATTAGGCTTCTAGATGTAGTCTACTTTAGGAACTACATATTAATTAATACCACTAACTGAATGATTTACAGGCATACTGTTACTCATTTTTCCGTAGGCTTCATTCGATTTTTAACATGTAGTGAAACATCCCCAGGGTGCCAGTCAATCACAGGGTGTTTTCCAGTAAAACCATCTTCCAAGCATGTGAAATCAATCACAAACCCAAAATGACCCAAATTCTTTCATCTCAGTGGCAAATATTCAGACCCTATGATCTTGAAAGTTTGAGGCTTGATTGTTCAGAGCCAGCTGTAGTTTATTTGGATCTAAACCAGTTAAAGTTGTGAGTTAAAAGCAGCCAAGCTTCTCAAAGAAAATAAATTCCTCAAATGTTCACTTCCTATTATAGGTGCACATACTCTTTTAACTAAACTTAACAAGAATGCATATGTCAGGGAAACACCTGTCAAACAGAGCATGGAAGTTAATCTGCTAGCCAGTAAACAAGCCACACCAGAACAGTGCTGCAATAGCCAGGGGAAGGCTTTTTACAATACAAACTACAAAGGATTAAACATCAACCCAGAGACACTAATGAGTGGTGGATTTTGTTAAAACCTACAAAAAAGCTAAAACATCTGCAGGAATGAAACACTCACCATTCCAGTGCAGGAAATCAGATCATTAAGGCAGCGGTTGACTTCTTGTAATTTGGGAATGAGAACATTCATGCGACTCTGACTGGCCTCTGTGAAGAAATCCTGAGATGAAAAGGCATAAGAAGATCAAATGAAACTCAAAAAAGCTGCAAAAAGTTTGAAAAATGTCACAAAAAAAGGAGCTGATGATAAGCACAGCTCTAACGCTGATGGATGAATGTTGTGTCAAAGAAATACTTATTTCCAGACGTATATTTTTCCTCATTTTATTTTTCCTCATTTAAACCCAAAAGTTCTTCTTTGACATATTAGTCCACAGGACTTATTTTCTGAGGGAATCTGTCTTGTTTATGTATCCCTGTGCAAACTTCTGATGCCCAATTTTGAGCATTTACAGTGAGTGAGTGTGCGTGCTGATACAAGTTATTGCTTCATACTCTTCTGCAAACAAATATGTTGACTTCCCGTCACTCATGATTATACTGCATATTGTAAAATACATGTGGTCTGGCCTGGTTAGGTTCAGGTTACTTCATTGATAAGTCAATTTTGCATCAATTATAACCCTCATTAAACTTACTAAAGACATGGGGAGTCTACCGCAAGCAAGACTAAGAAAAATACAAAAAGTGACAAATAAATAGATAAATAACCCCCCCCCCCAAAACAAGAGAAAACTAAATATAAAACTAAAAACAGTAGTAGATCGACAGGGGTGCGCTCTACACTATTTAACTGTTTGGTGCCACAAAAGAAAAGGACAAAACTTGTGGTACTGATATGAGAACATAAATGGTCATTAAGCCTCATCTGCCATTCTTAACATTCAGTAAACAACACATTAATATCCTAAGTAAACTTTGTTGGAACAAGGTTTGATGAGTCAAAGAATCTAAAAAGCTTTACAATTAGCATCACCTGATCTGCACAGTCACCAGGTTCGAGAATAGTTATGAATGAAAGAAATTGCATTTTAAGTATCCTTTTTTATGAGCAGCAGTTGAACTGACCGTGCAGTGGGAGCTTTGTCCGACCTGTCGCTGTCTCTCAGAGACATTGTGGATTTGGCTTTGGTACCAGTCTCGGGCCCGCTCCACCACTTCCAGGCCAGACAAAAGGGAATCCTTCTCTTGCTCCAGCTCTTTCATTTGCTTCAACTGCACGAGTTCAAGTTAAAAGGAGGACAGGAGAGTGAAAATGAAAGGACAGGATAAGGAATGGGACAAGAAAAGGGATCAATTTCACTTTCTGTGCAGGTTTCATGCAGAGACCTTGTGGAAAAAAACATTTCAGTATCATGCCATTACCATTAGAGTTTTCAAAATGCTGCCAAGATTAAATCTAATCCTAGATTTTGGTCACCCCGCAGTCTGCCTGATAGACAAACTCCCATCTTTTCAGCACAAGGGCATCTGCAGCACTCTTTTGTGCTGGCTGAGACAATGGCGCCACGCCAATTGTGCCGAACTCTCTGCCATCCTGAACAATGTTAGAGGAGCAATGAGTCCGGTGTCATGGCAACTGCACAGCAACCTAAGAATGGGGTAAACAGTGAATCCACTTCAACTATGGCCACCCCAGTGTGTGTTTGTGAAAGCGAAAGAGAAAGAGAGAGACGTGTGAGAGAAAATGCATGTGTGTGTGTGTTTGCAGCAAGGCTGTATTGAGTTGTGCTGACCAGGCAGTCCATGCAGCACTCTGCCACAGTCCAGGCCTCATTGCTGGCATTCAGCCACCTGGTGTGTCATCCTTCTATCTACCCATCGCTCCATCCCTCCGGCTGCTCACAACATTCCACTGATCATTGGTCATTTACCAAAAGGAGACTGTTTAGACCAAAGTCTAAATGTTTATCTGCTCTTTCCAAAAAAGCCTGAAGACAGTATAGACAGAGAAACAGCAGGAAGGAGTTGGCCCAAGTCTAGAATGAAGCATGACCTAGTGTCAGGTAGCGTGAATGTGCAGCAGGCCAAAGCCAACCTGTTTAGAAAAACAGAGGCAGCAAAGAAAAGAAAACAGAGCAAAGACGCAGTATAGTGAGGGGATAAAAGGTTCTAGAAAACTTTGCATCTGTTTCTGTACTTGCTTTACCCTGAATGAGCCGGCATGAATACACACAAAAATCCACCAACTATAACATGACAGCCATTGCACAAGCTGTTTAGCTAAAAACACAAAGGTCCTTTGAACTTGTGCAACAAATAACAGTTTGGTTTGAAGCGCTTCTAAACAACAGCACATTAGATACAATAAATACGTCAGAAATCAGGGGAGTTTATGGATGCAAAAATTTGTCAAATATTCAGAAACCAAAACAGCAAATCTACCCAACTTTAAAACCTGGTATTTTGGTGTTAAATAATCTGAAATGGTTTTTGTTGTCAACGGATTTCTGTCTGACAATTCAACTTTAAGGACAGAGCTAAGATCATTTTCTCATGTCGTCTTTGTTAAGTTTAAGTTTTGTGAAACAATTTTCATTCAAAAATACTCAAAATACAATTATATGAAACAAAACAGTAAACTGTTATTGTGGAGAAAGATTAGCCACAAAAAAAGTTCATTTCACTTGATGAAATCTTGCCAGCTAACTGGCTTCCGATGATTCATTTCAGCTCAAGTGTGAGCTTTGAGGCTCAGTAATAAACCAATAAACATGTCCCTCAGTGTCTTGAACAACAAGAGATAAAATGTCTCTAGTATCCTGTCAAACAATCACACCTAATTCCAGGTACGCGAGAGCAATCGCGATGTTTAACTTCCTGTATCGTCTGAACTGACATAATTATCTATCATAATATCCTGTTAACAGCTTTAAATCTTTAAATCCTCATAATAAAACCATGTTATAGAGCCTTTAAATCCCTTAATCCTCTACAACCATCTTTCCTTTTCCTTCTCTCTTTTTCTCTCCCTCTCATCCTACTCACCCACAGGAAAAAGTGCAGGGCCTTGCTGCTGTAGAGGCTACTGCTGAGGGGGATGAAAACAGTAGTGTAGGCTGCCCACACAGCTGTCCAAGCAGGGCCAGGCGGGCCGAACGAGTCGTCTACTTCTACCAGGCCCCTGGGCCCGACCCGGCTCACTACCATCAGGGCAGCAGTGGGCCAAGTCGGCCTGGGTGGGAGGGACAGAGGGAAGGGGGAGGAGGAGAGGGGCAGGGACGGAGGGAGAAGGAGGGGAGTCGGTCAGTCAGCCTTTCCAGACAGAGGCCAAGGGGAGAAGAGACAGACACGGCGACACAGACACGGAAAGAAAGAGGGAGAGGAGATAAGCTGGAAAGAGGGAGAAATAGCGAAGCAGGGGGAGAGACAGAAAGTGAGAGGGAGTGCGAGCTCCGGACTGGAGGGTGGGAGGGGCAGAGTGAGGGGGGGAGCAGGGGGCACAGGGATGGGAGGAGAATTTGTGGGCCAATAGGAGGCAAAACAGGCTGCTGTGGGGATTCTTCTCATACACTTTCTCCTTTTTGTCCAAATAAATAATTTGATTTCCAGGATCTATTTTCTCTTAACAAAGCAAGTCTTTGCTATAGCCAATAACACTTTAAATAAGTAGTTTCAAGACAGACCTGTGGCTCTCTGAAAGTCTTTTACTACCTGCCTCTTCTGTAAACACAACAGAAACAATGACAGATACCAAAGCTCACCTAAAATGTCACTTTGAATGCACTGCGTAAGACTATTAAAGCATATTATTCATTAAAATAAAGAGAAAGAAAACAGGCACAACAATCTTCCTCAGCTACTGACAGTGTCATTACACATACACATTTTCAGTTTTGTCTGTATTAAAAACTGCTGCAAATCTGTAACTTCTTTAAGAATGCAATTAAATCATTATTTCATGAATGATCGGTGTCAGATCAATCAGCTATTTCTACCATAATTTACTACAGCCAAAGGTGGCAATGTTAGCTATAATTTGATCATCAGTCCAAGTGTCAAAGATATTCAATTGATCATCCTGTAAGACCGAAAGGAGAGAAAAAAAACCCCTCATATTTGAGATAGGAAGCCTCCTTTCTTGTATTGTTGCTTGTGAAATCAAACTAATTTCATATCAGATGATGGGACCCAAACCCAAATCCTTATTAGGTATGAGTTCATCTCTGGATTGGGGTTCTCCATAAATTGGTTATGCTGATGGGTAGAGCTTGGGCTTGGTTGTCTAAAATCGGTGGATGTCAATACAACAATCAAACAAGAATAATAATGTGGGTATGTGTAAACATGTTTTTATACTAACCATTCCATAATCCACTCCATTGGAAATGGTATGCCTCCTCTGCTCTTCCCGACTCCGCCCATGACGCCTGGAGCCGCCGGTAAATCCTGTAGCTGATTCACTCTGAGATCTTGGTAAACCTGATTTCAAAAGACCTAGACAAGATGTGAAGAAGACAGGTTGAGAACCGCAGTCTGGTATGCAGTCTGTAATTCCTTCTGAAAATAACTGGGATTACACTATAGCCTCAAAAAAGAAAATAAAAAGACCCTACAAAATTTGTGAAAACATCTGAAAACGTATTTCCCTATAATAATATAGGAAATTAAAATTCTTTTGAAAATTCTGACCAGTTTGTATAAATTCATTCAGCATTTAAATTAAATCTTAAATGTTGTTAAGACTGTAATGGCACATGTATGCCCAACATGATTATTACAGCCTCACAGTGTGTAGAATTTGCATCAGTGAAACTGCTTTAGGTGCAACAAATATGCAGCCATAGACATTTTTCAGTCTAAAATGAACATTTAATTCACTGTATTAGATAATATCTGAGCATCCCGAGCCTTATATGGCTTTAGGATGTATTTGTGGGGTGAAATTGTACATGAATAAAGAATAAGAAAACTATAGAAATAACATTTATTTGAAAAGAGAATGTGTTTGGGTTTCCTTTTTTTATACCACAGGAGGGAGCTGTAACCTGCAAATGTTTCTGGTATCAGCTCAGTAGGAGTGACTGATATTTTTATAACAGCATAGATTCAATAATAGAAACGCAGTTCAGTGAAATATGCATTGTTTGACTGTTGGACAAAGATGAGATCAGTGAAGCAAAAGGAAATATGTGAAGTATTTGGACTTGAGGCTATAAAACACACTGCTGATAATATCTTTGGCATTTCTCCAACACACGCCAATGAACTCAAATAAATTTTATTCAAAATTTTCTACAGCAAGTGTTTTAATTTAAAGTGTTTCATCTTAACATTGAACATTTGAAAGAAAGATAGTGATTAAGACTTTAGGGATATGATTCAATATTTTATCCTTTTATTTTAGTGAATAAGCAGCATTGCCTGCCTGGGTCTCATTTAATTCTCCTTCTTTTCTGTGTGGATTCTGAATATTTTTGCTGTTTCCCTGAGAATGTGGTGATATATCAGAAGGACATGCAAGCCTGATGAAGACGAGGCTGACTCCAGCATGTCCAAAATGAACATGTAAAGTTTTGTAACTCATCTAGGTGTATTGCTGGGGTATCTGCTGAGGAATTTTATCTCTGTCAGGTTTATAGATTTAGGTGCATAACACCAATGAGGTAAATGTTAGGAATTTGTGATGAAGTTCGGAGTGCTGTGGAGGATTTCAAGTGCTGCAGTGATTCTGTGAGCCCTGGTCTGTGCTATAATCTGGACTAATCCAATAGGGTTCGTCTGCAAATGAGAGATTATATCATAGACACTGGTGTCCATGATTGTTGACCCGATCATCAGCCTGTAATGTGGCTGTAAGTACACCAGACTTTAAACTCGCATCTTATAGCTGAGTGTTTTATTACAAAAAGATGGGCATCAAAATGCAACTCTATGTTAGTTTGCTTCTTTTAGCCACATGGACATTAGACAGATAGGGCACTGATGCTGGGCCTGGCTCATGGTCAGAAGATGCTCATCCCAGAGTTGTTACCACAATGCTGAAAGCACACTACTTATGAGCATTTCACATTTCCCTTTGTTTAATTTAAGAGGCCAAATTCAAAACACAAACAGCTGCTGATCAAAACATACATGAAAATATGTGAGTATTTTTATCTGACCAAAGGCCCCCAGATTCATTTCTGAAGAGTTGGGGACCAATTTTTTACATCTGACACTTCATACAAACATTACCAATATGGTACCTGGCAGGTATGTAGCAGAGGATGGTACAACTAGACGACCACTCCACTGATGAGATAAAGATGACAAACTTGCAATCATTTTAGTGTTGGCAATAGACACAAACTGAAATGAAATTATATAAAGATATTAAGATGTACTGACATGACACATGAGATATCCTTATCCAACATGTTGTAATATACAAGACATACAGGCATATATGCCTACCTTATTACACCACGACTAAAAAGTAAAAGTGGCCAGGACACAATTGAGCTAATAGCCCCATACACCCCCTTAATGCTGGGTTTCTTAATCTGACCATTTACTGTATCTATCCATCCGTCTATCTGTGAGAAAACCAACACTCCTTAATGCAAATGGTTTCAGCAGTGAAGGCCCTGAGGGTTCAACAGAGATAGTGAGAGAGAATGTAATATTATCAGATCAGACAAGCCTGACTGAATAGAGATGAGGCAAACTTGGACAGACTGTCTGAGTGTAGTGGTATATGCAAGAGACAGAGAAAACGAGTATGATTGCTCTATAAGAGTAAAATATAACTACAGTAGACCTGTGTGAGAGTCTGCATGCATAAACAAGGAAAATTGAGGGAATTGTAGGAATTTTTCAGCCACCACTCATCCAACCTTAAAGGAGTCATCACCTGGTATATTTGGTTATCCATTCTCCCTTAAACTTACTTTCAATCAATTCTTAACAT
>JAOXYM010000020.1:11815585-11847440 GCA_028567055.1 Leptatherina wallacei | reverse complement strand
GCTGTAAATACACGGCCCAAACAAAGAAACATGACCATCTTCACAAAAAAGGCTCCCAGGCAAGTTAATATACCGCCTCAACACCGATACACATGTTTTAACTTGAAAAAGTGCAATTTCCGGGTGATGACTCCTTTAAGTAAATGGCCATGTTCTTCAATTGGAGAGCCAAAGCAGGGAAGCCTGCTCTCTCACTGGAAGGAAAACGATGGATAAATCCCTGCAGTTTCTGACATGGTCTCTGATCTTGTCTGAAGTTAACAACAGCATTTACTCGAAATAAGGACTCATGACTGGAGCAGAGGCCTTTGCTGGCCCTGTTTAAGCAGTGATATTACAATGATACCGATGAGCGTGTTATCAAAATCCAACAAACTTTTATTGACCCACACTCGGATTCAGTTACGGACTCCTTTCACTGTTGCTATTTTTATCCACCATAAAACTTCAGCTGAATGATTAATACTGACGTGCAAAAACTCTGTCGAAGTTGTGCAGTTGTGTGTGAACATCATGGTCCAGTGCATCCAATTAAATTAAAATAGAGGACCGAAGCCGGTAAAAGTGTAGTGGACATATCAACTCAGCTGTGCACGCAATCAAATGACTTGCTGTAGAATTGTACTTCTAATGGTGGGATATTGTGTTCTGGTAGATATTTAGCAATCTACCCGCCTCTTATTATATCATGTTACAAAATAGTAGAGCAGCTGAATAAGATGTAATAATGTTGGTTTAATCCAGCACCAAATTTCGGATGATTATATTCTACAATATTATTAAATGTTTACAAGCTCAAAAGTTTAAGCTCATCATTGAAGCTCTAAACAAACTAGAAAACTAAAAATGGTGATTTAAGTCACAATTTCCCTGAAATTCCACGTTAATACGTTGCTTGTATTCAGTATTTTGTTAATAGTATGCCATTATATCTGCATTAAGACATGGGTTACTATTTGGAATAATCATATCAAAAGTCACCCATAAATTCTCTAAACATGCAGTACTTACAGGCACAGACCGTTTTCGAGCCATAATTGCCACTTACATGCTTCTTGGATCTGAGGTGACTCCAGCGCAAGAGACTCAATGGATCTGACTTTACTCTGCTGTGGCTGTGTTGGTTTGGTAGAATGGCCGGTTTCGGACCGGTAACACCCACCATCTGGAACAACTGGAATCCGCTCCAAACTCCGCCCGGACCTCTCGAAGCCTGCGCCGTACCTGGCCGGTGCACACGCGGGATACCCGGACCCGTCCTCCGCTCTGGCTCGGCTATGCAGGGAGGACGCTCGGTGCTGCTGGGTGTTCGTCACGTTGCTTGGCCCCAGCGGACGGACCTTGTTCTCAACCCGAGTCCCGACACTGCATGTGGACAGCGGGGCGGGTTTCGGGGGCTGCTTCTGAGCTTGCTGCGGTTGCACAGCTGCCTGGGCCCTAAAGTGGGAGCTGTTCTCCGGGTTGAGCATGGAGTACCGCAGACCCGCAACAAACCGCTCAAAGGTGAGACAACCATGCGGTGGGGTGACCCTCCTGAGGCAGGCGAGCACTCCACCGGGCAGCTCCCGGGTGTCTGCGCCTTGCCAGCGACTCTCAATCTCTGAGATGTGGACGTAACCCCGTCCACCGTCATCCAAAATATCAAACAGAGTCCTTAAACTGTGTAGGAAGGCTTTGGGTAGTCCATCTGTTGAATACTCCGTCTCTTTTGGTTGCATTTTGGTACTTTTACAGCCGTCCCCAGGGCTCTGAATCACTTCTTTCCTTGGCCCAACTCTGCCGTAAATGACCGAAGACCCGTTCAGTTTGCAGTTCTGATCAGTCGCTATCAAAGCCATGAATATATGATAACGTCCAGAAGCTAATCATTCAAAAACAGACCCACACGGCCTGGCCAACTTTGTATGAGCGTGTAGTTAAACAGATAAATCGAATTAATTCTTATCTGTTTACTCAATTACAAAAATATAACCTTATTAAATTTAGTGCATCAAAATCTTGTCGATAATTTACAAATTTAACAGGCGTCCTCTGCTCCGAAACTCTGCAGCATTGTGATCCATACTTTCCTTTTTCTGCCCAGGACCGCCCTTCAAACGGCTGTGCACGAGCTCTCGGAGACCAGCCATTGGCCGGGGTCTGCGCGAGCTCAGCGCTCATTGGTTCTGTCCTAAAGTAGGCCCTAGTTTGAGTTGAGCTTTTGTTATTACTAATGCTGCTGAGACGTTATTCATAAAGCCTGGATGATATTAAATCCCTCCGCGTAATCAGAGAGAGGCACTACAACTCCCCCTCACACCCATCAAAAGACAAAAACATTTTGTTTAACATCAATAAAAATGTACTAAATGTAATATAAATGTAGTATGTTAACCTTTTTTGATGATTAAAGCATAATTAGTTTTTGTGTTGTTTACGTTTGGATAAAACAGACTTAACACTCATTTTTTTGTGCTCTGTTACTAATATGAGGTGAAGATATTTTGTTATAACACAATGTAAGAATACACCACTCTATCACTCATAACTTAACATTGAAACAATAAGGTCCACAATTCCACAGTTTGAATTGTTATGTTATTACATTGTCTTACTATATCACAGGATTTTGTGTTGCTTCACATACATAAGTTACTTGTTTGAATACTATGAATCTGAGATTCAAATGAGTAAGTACACATTTTTAAAGTATATACTGACTATATTAATTGGGGGGGGGGGTTGTTGTTGTTTGTTTGTTTGTTTGGGGCTTTTATTTTATCCCAAAAAGCAGAATAGGATGATTTGGCTGTACTGTACTGTAAAGTCTTTACATGCAAATTAGTTTACTGCCCAGAACAATTATGAGGTACATGAAGTACAAAATGTATTTTTCACCAATATACCCTTCCATCTTTCAATATTATTTTGTATTACGTGTCCAGATTTACTCTCATTCACAATGAAGAGTTTCACTCAGTCTTAAACTTTTAGCTCATAACTTATATCTACAGTTGGTGAAAAACATGGAAACACTTTCTGTGTTTGTACAAACCCATATTTATCTTTGACCTGCCTAGACATGAGTTCTCATCCTGCCGTCATCTGTAAAGACTGTACTGCTGATGAACCTGTTGCCACAAAGAACTTGTTGTTATCGTTTCCTAATGCAGACCTTTCCGTTATTTTTCCTGTCAAACCAGATTTTGAATGTCATTCTTTCCCTGCTGCATGTGTACAGTATTCATGACTATATGAGAGAGAGAAAAGCTAATCAATACATTCTCTTCCCGACAAACGACCTTCCCCTGTTAGTCAATCATACATCAGTTGGTCTTGTTAATGTATTCATTTTGGGGGAATTGATTATGACTGCAAGCTATAGAAAAGATGTAGAGGAGCCTCTTTTTTTGTATGAAGTTTATTTCAGCCTCCATTGTTATATAACCAAATAAAGACTAAAAGTGAAAGAAAGATTTGAGAGAGATACATGTTCACTCACAGTGTCCAGGGACAGCTCAGCTCAGTCTGATCATTCCACTCACAGGATCAGACAGCTGAACGCTCACTCTTGCTCTCCTTTTCTCATGTTATAACGCACACGCATGGCTTACAGTGCAGCCAAATAAAAAAAAAAGCCAAACACTGACACAGGCAAACATTTTATGGGCTTTGCAAACCATGCCAGTGTTTGCCAAACATGCCAAAAGGCCACTCCACCCTGCCATTTAATTTGGACATGCCTGCTGATCCTCTCCTCTGCTGTCCAGCCAGTCCTCTCACACAAGAGCAGCTTCTTCCCTCATTATGTTCAGTTTTCTGTCTGTTTCTCTACGTCTTTCCCTTCAGCACTATCACCGTGCATTTGACAAAGAATTTGAGAGTCTATTCAATCCACAATGCCTGGTTTTATAGATAGAAAAAGACACAAAAAGAGACTTTAAACCCTCAAATCTGAGAGGTTTTACATCAGATTTGATTTACAGTGGGAGGACAAGAGCAAGAGCATTTAAGAGTGGGGGTGGATTCAGGCTGAATAGAGAATGAGGAAAATGAAATATCAAGACAAATTTTCACTGCACTGCTGTGGGTTATGTGTTGTCAGCTCTCTGGCTTGTTCCCCCTAAATCAAAGGCTTGGACTTTGGTTGCTGCATTCACTTGAGTTGTTAAAGTATGCTTGAAAGGCACTATTGTTTTAAAAGCTTGCACTGCGTGGTGCAGAATTCATTTTACTAATACCTCAGTGTACAAACAAGTCCAGAAAAGAAGAAAAAAAAGCTAAATGAGGTCAATTAGATTTCTTTTCCAGAAATGTTTTCACCCAAAAAGTCATTCTGCACAGAGAAAATGTTTAGTTTCCCCCTCTTGGTTTACTTTCATCCATAAGTAAATTCATTGTTCTTTGCAAACTGTAGCTACAGCTTGAGAATCCTAAACAAGTTGTGTTCAATACACAACAAAGTAGTATCATAAGGGTTATTAAAAATGTACCTTTAGGTTTCTGTGAGTTTATGCGGTCTCCAGGATTTACATCTTTAGAGAGACAGCAAACGCTCAAAATGCTGATACTACTGAACCTGGGTTAAGCATTTCTACTGTGTTACCCTTTACAATAAGCCAGATATATTTTGAGTTAAGGAACAGTGTTGACTGCGATAGACTGGCGACCTGTACAGGGTGTACCCTGCCTCTTGCCTCCTATTGCTGGGATTGGCTCCAGCTTCCCTGCAACCCTGAATTGGAATAAGTGGATGGATGGATGGATGGATGGATGGATGGATGGATGGATGGATGGATGGATGGATGGATGGATGGATGGATGGAACAGTGTTGATATACACTGCTGTGCTTTTTTTTGCTAGCTTTAGTTCATACATCAAGCATGTTAGTGCAGGATTTATATAAGATACAGAGTCGATGTGCGTCATAATATTGTAGCTCATTGGAGAGGTGGTATAAAGTAATACTTATCAAATCAATTCTATACACATGACATAGATTTCATCATTCTAATGTCCCTACTGTGTGCTATAGGAAAATATAAATATCAGATTGAGACTTGGTATCAGCAGAAACTTAATCTGAAATGACTTGGATTATTATCAGGAACAAACAAAAAAATCTTGATCCCTACTTTTATGATGCATGAAACAACTCACACAAAACTGTTAAAGGATCATACAGAAGGTTAAATGTCCAAGATATTTCATAGACATTTCATTAAAAAGATATAATAATCTCAGATTATGCAGGTTTCTGATGGTTTGGTGCAAGTCTTCTCAGATTATCCCTTTCTGATAACTATTGTCTGAAATAGTCTTTAGAAAATGAAGGATTAAAAGATGTTCTTTTTACATCAAATCATCAGTAATAGAAGATGCTTGCAGCGGTTTTACAGACTATTCTTTAAAAAGGTAATATTGTGATGTTTTAAACCTTATCAGTGCATTATATAGCATATTGTGCATTTCAAAGGTGTACAAAATCTAAAATTCTTTGAAATGGGAGATATTCTCAGAGAACACTGCCTCTGAACTTAACTGAAAGACTTGAAATAAAAAGGTATTTTTACATCCCTTGTGTCAATCACAGTGTAACACAAATGTATAACGGATACTTGGTTAGTTTTGTACATCTTAACAGTGAATAAGGTACTACTTTGCACATCGCAATTTCAATTAATCTTTTAACAAATCAGAGCAGAGTTTGTCTTTTGGATATTAAAGGGACAGGAGCTAAAACACAGCATCACAGAGTTTTTTCATACCAGTGTCTGTAAACACTCTTTAATATGAACCAACAAAGCAGATGCACGTGTGACAGAGAACAATTAGGTTACTGAATTGTTTGATGGCCCAAACAATAATAATAATCAGCGCAACCGTCAAATATGATCATGTTCAGGGAAATGATACTGTGTATTCTGACAGCAGCACCACTCTGCTCATTTTCTTTATCAATGTGTTTCCCTATTTTTTCTCTCCGTTTAGTCAACAACACCAGTATGTGGGTGTCTTGTGTTATCATTCTATATACAGGCTACTGTCATGATTGACAAGATTATACTACATCCATTCGATATGTTTACAGTATACTCACAGCTGCAGAGTGCGCAGTAACCACGTCATAACCCTTTACAGACGTGACATCATTCCCCCTGCATGGAAACGTATTCTTGCGTGTGCTGTGGCGATGCCCTCCAGTCAAGCTCTGCAAATCCTTTTGGGCATAAGTGTTTATTGGATTTCAGAATGGCTAAAATTAAATCTCTGTGCTCATTTGGAGAAAATTGTTGGCGTAGCCTTCTTGGGTGCCAGAAGAACATTTCCATTATGTTAGAATATGAATGAATGAATGAATGAATGACTGGCTGAATGAATGACTGGCTGAATGAATGAATGAATGAATGAATGAATGAATGAATGAATGAATGAATGAATGAATGAATGAATGAATGATGGACAGCGCAAATTCGCATTTAGTATAGACTAAAACTAAAACTGAGCAGTCCTTCATGAGTAACTTCATTGAGGAAGTGTAGTATCACCCACTATAATATGCCTTATTGTATAATCCATCAATAAAATACACTTTTTTTTGCAGTTGCTGTATTGTTTCTTTTTTTCTGTCTTTAATGAATATCTACTTGTTAAAAAAAGAACAACTTTAGTTTTCAGTCTTTATTGCATTCCACTTTAAAGAATTACTGAGAACTTTCAAGAATAAATACAAAATACACCAAAGAGTTTAGTTTCCCATTGTTTCCACACTTTGATGAGGCAAACGGACAGTTTCTTATCATGTTTGATAACATTATTAGTAGGATGCAGGTAGAGAACACATTCAAAATGATGGAAAAATCTACTGCCTTCTCTTCTGACTTCTGTAGATGCTGGTATTTTCTTTATGTCAGGCTACACAGAATTTAGAAAGTTGTAATCCCTCTCAGACACTTGCATGGTTTATTACATCTCTATGAAAAGAGGACACATGAGTAAGTCTTCAATAGTTTAAAGTAGCAATAGTGAATTGGTTTAAAATAATTCCTTCCCAAGAAGTTGCTCTATGTATTCGTTAAATTTCTATCCATACTGAAAATGATATTCTTCGTAACAGAAACTACTCATTAAGTGGTTTCACAACTCAACAAGGTCTCCAACTCTGCGTGTCATATAAGGTCAACAGTAACAACCAGTAGCTGGTTCTGGCCGCACAGAGTAAATGCAGTTGGATGAGAAACCAACACATCCGAAAAATAATACCAGATCACAAGCTTAGCATCTAATTCCTGCTAAAGACCCAAACTAATTCCTGGCCGGCGATTTAGGGAACCCATCTTTTTTAAATGTTAATGCTCTTATGCAATCAAAAAAGCTCCACAAACTCTGACATGAAAACATAAAATGGCACTCAAGTCATTCAGAAAGATGAAAAAATGTCCATTTAAAACACAGAATGCACTTTCTGAGGCTAAACTTTCTCTGTGTATATTTTCTGGAAAATTGTCATAATAGATGAAGACCTGTGTTCACTCCATCACATCTCCATATTTTGTCTTCTGGGCTCCTTTTGAGTCCTCTGGTTGAGCTACTGAAACATGAAAACAAAAAAAGGAAAACATAAACCTTACAAATGTACAAACGACCTTCAATTAGTCTATCAAAGCTGAAAACCCCCCAAAAAGTTAGGAAACCATAAAATATAAACAAAAACAGAATTCAATTATTTGCAAATCCCTAATTTCAAATAAAACATAAAGAACATATGATGTTGAAACTGAGACATTTTATCATCTTATTGGAAATAGGAGCTCATTTTTAATTTAATGGCTGCGACACATAAAAAAAAAAAAAAAGTTGGAACAGAGCAACAAAAAGCTGGAAAAGTATTTGACACGAATCAAAAACTACTAGTGGAGTATTTGACAACTAATCAGGTTCACTGGAAGCAGGTCACTAACATGACTGTGTATAAAAGGAGCATTTCTGAGAGGCAGAGCTTCTCAGCTGTAAAAATGTGCAGAGGTTCGCCAATCTGTGACAAATTGTGTAAAAACCAAGAGATATTGCACAGCAATTTCAGAAAAATGTTCCTCAACATAAAATTGCAGACTTTGAAGATCCCACCGACTATGGAATAAAAAAATCATCGAAATGTTCAGGGAATCTGGAGAAATCTTTATGCACACAAGACAAGGCCGAAGGTCAAAACTGGATGTTTTTGATTTTTGGGCACTCTGATGGTAGTGCATTAAAAACAGGCATGATTTTCTACTGGAAATTACTGCTTGGGCTCAGGAACACTTCCAGAAATCACTGTCTATGAACACAGTTCACCACGTGATCCATAAATGCAGCTTAAAGTTCTATCATGCAAAGAGGAAACCATATGTGAACATGTTTCAGAAAGGCAGCTGTGTTCTCTGCTCCAAAGCTCCTTAAAAACGGTCTGAGACAAAATAGGAAACTGTTCTGTGGTCACACGAATTATAAACTTTGAAATTCTTTTAGGAAGCCATGAATGCAATTTCCTGAAGATTTCCTGTTTATAGATTTTCTTGGCACGATTATTGTCAGAGAAATAATCACAATTATTATACATTAGTTAATTTACCAACACTATAAAAGTGTAAAGTCACATCAACTCTCTTTACAGGTCTTTTAAGTTTTATTTATTTCAATCTTTTGATCCAAACATAAAAAAATTATATAGAAACAAAGTAAAGTAACCAAAAAGGCCCATTCCAACTATATCTATCTGTTCTGTAAACATGCAATAAATAAATACTACATAATAACGCTGGATTTGTCTCAGAGAAAAAAGATGGAAAAGGCTACAGGAAATCTACCTGGACTTAGGTGAGTTAGGCTTTTTCTTAATACTGTTGTGTCTATGTTTGTTGATATGAACTATATTAGTTTTTATGTGTATTTTCATCCTCAACTGTATGTGTGCTAGTATGCTTGTGTGTAAATGCATGTCAAGGAATATGTACATGCATATACTTGTGTATTTACATTTCTTCTTTTTATGTAAAGCACATTGTGTTTACATGTAATGAAATGTGCTATATAAATAAATTGCCATTACAGTTCTTGCATTAAACTGTATAATACAAATGTTTTTGAACATTTTCTAAAAAAGTCTGAGTAGAGAATTTAAAACACAGGGAGAAAAATCATCTTCGTAGCTGGCCATTGACTTCCAGCTGTCTTTGAGCAAAATGGCAGTTTTTTTTTTTAATGTAAATGTTACTGGAACAGTGAAAATAAAGGAACAAGACATCCAGTGAATGCCACTAAACGCATCAAATTGTGCTCAAGCTTGAATGGCAGACAATTTTAAAATTACAAATACGTATGACGTTACGTTAGGTAAACATTAACGTCTTTCGACCCAGTTACTGAACATTTGCCTTTCCTTTGCCATACAAAGCTGATGCTTATCCTGCATATGGTGAAACTTAATGAATGGAATTCCTCCTTATTAATGTCATGATTTACAGGCTGGTGAGCCATCCTCCACACCTTGTTTTTTTTTTTTTCTATGTTGAAAAAAAAAATCTGATGAGGATGACTAAATCCATTTGTACTTTCCCACTGTAACATGGGACAAAAACATATCAACACAAGCGGTAACACATAGATGTTGTTTAACTTTGTTTTTGTTCGGTGTGCAAGTTGCACTGATCTACCGTTATGGTTCAGATATCCTCTTTTATGGAAAGTGACGATATTGAGAGATCGTCACAATTAAATAATCACGCCGTTTAATACTGCAATTAAATGTAAAAAAAAGAAAGAAATTGGGACATCCCAACTTCTTATCAGCAGACAGTTAAAAGGTGTGTATCTCTGATGGTATGGGGTTGCATTAGTTACTATGGCGTGGACAGCTTGCACATCTGTGAAGGCTCCATCAATGCTGAGAAGTACAGGTTTTAGTAGCATCTGCTCCCATCCATATAATGTCTGTTTCATGGAAGACCTTGAATATTACATATTGCATCCATCACAACAGAATGTGGGTGCTGAACTGGCCTGTCTGCAGTCCAGACCTTTCACCAACGGATATCATTTGGCACATCAAGAAAAGAAAGACTCTGGCAACAAAGGCCCAGGACTACTGACCAGCTAG
This sequence comes from Leptatherina wallacei, assembly GCA_028567055.1. NCBI lineage: Eukaryota > Metazoa > Chordata > Actinopteri > Atheriniformes > Atherinidae > Leptatherina > Leptatherina wallacei. Next base: position 11,837,322 of record JAOXYM010000020.1, on the reverse strand, counting down.
AAATCCTGCATTAGACAAGAATAGGACAATATTCCTCTCCTAAAACTCCAACAACTGATCACTTCACTTCCCAGACAATTGTTAAAAGAAGATGGGATGCTACACAATGTTAAACATTGCCCTGTTCAAACTTTTTTTTAAATGTGCTGCTGCTATGAAACCCAAAATGAGTAAATATTTTACCATACAATGATAAAATGTCTCAGTTTCAACATCTGCTGTGTTGTTTAAGTTCTATTGGGAATAAAGTATAGATTTCTGAGATTTACAAACCGTGTATTCTGTTTTTAATTTACATGGTACACAGCGTCCAGACTTTTTGCGAACTGGGGTTGTATATTAATTAAAAAAAAAAAAAAACTGATCTACTACAGGGATCATTCCCACTAAAAAATATTACTTGTTTCCCCAGTGTTAGGCTTAGGAATGTTCTCACCTGGTGGGGGCGATCTGTCTGGGGCTTTGCCTGTCTCTAGCAACAACCACAGGTCTGTGCACTTCTGTGTTTCCCAGCGAGTCACTGCATAACTTCCAATTGATGATGCCACTTATTGTATTTTAATGAGAAAGAGGCGAGGTCACCAATAAGGCAGGCAGAGGCAAACGAAACAGTACAGATGAAACTAACATATACTTCATTTTCAAATGTTACTTTTGTTACCTATTGAAACTAGTAGATTCCACTGAAGAGGATAAGGAAGCTTCTTCTGTAGAACCTTCTGAATGGCAAATAAACTTCCAGCACCTGTGAGAGCAGCAGAGTTGACAGTGAGTCTCAATTCTGGCAGCAAGGAGAAGTATTCAAACCTGCATCAATAACAGTCATCTCAAATGCTACAAGCGAACGTGTTTTTATCAAAATACATCTTCCTTGATGGAGAAACAATTGTCTAACTTAATCAGGGATAAAATGAAAGAATCATGCCAAACATAATATATTAGAAGTTATTTTGTGGGAAAGCTACAACCAAAAAGACGCCCCACTTGCTGAGTAAGTCACATTTGACATCACTTTTACACAATTCTTTAGATTATCACCTTTACACTACTAAACTCTATAATCTGCATTTATACAACACTCCTACCAGTTTCACAACTGGTGAAAGTTTGATCATGTCCTGCTCTGACATTATCAGTTACCTGAGAAAGAGTTGCTCTTCAGTTTTTCCTAACATGCTGCACTGGTGCACAAGAATGATGGTAATCAAATATGTGGCATAGACCACATTTTCCTACTCCTCATAATGTTGTTTGTCCCATAGGTCCATTTAGTCATCATGAACCTAGAACCAGTTTGTGAATAAAGCTCTGTCCCCACAAAACAACTCTATTCAAATGCAACAGGATATTTTCTCTCACCACCTGGACTGGATGTGACCTGTACCTGCAGATGCATCTACATTGTTGTGTTTCTGTTCTCAATTATTAAGGTTCCTTTTAGTTAGTCGCCCATCTGTATGTCATTAAATCTTTAAATGGTCCTATGAAAACAAACAACCACAGTCCACCTGAAAGTGTTTAATTTCTTATTCTTCAAGACACTTTAACACATCATACTTAGCGGGTATATAAACATCAATGAACACGATGTGATGGGAAATAGCAATAAGCAGCTTCTTCTCCTGTCAGTATAATGCTTATGCCAGAATGTTGTAAGTAAAATCAGATATGTGAAAACCATTATCACAGCAACCAATGCCAAAAAAGAATAAGGGATTTTATTGTTCTCTAATAGCTATAATAGTTCTGTAAGTATGATCATTGTTGTTTATATCAGCAACATTACAAGAGTACAGCGCCGCCCTGTGGTACATTGAGGTTACATATGATTTGTCGGCACTTTCAAGACTCTTGCTCGGCGTTTGTCTACTGACATTAAGAGGATAGGTAAAATGCACGTTTCAATGTATTACTCTAATGGCTGCTTTCACAGATGTAATAGCAAAGGACAGGTTTCTGTGTTTTATAATGGAAAATAAACATTACCCAGTATAAAGGTCCCAGTACCCTTCATGAAGGCATGAGATTGACATGCAGCGTAGGTTTCTAACCCCTGAAACACACACAAGATACAAAAAATTTAATTATCTTTCACATTTCAACTGAGCCTCATAGACGTTTTACGTGTTCTTATTGTACAATACAAATGTGACGATATGTGTAGCAGCTAATTTTTAGCTTTATAGGTAATGCCCTCTAGAAATAAGAAAGCAGAATAAAATAAAAAAATGAAAGAAAGAATAAAGCATTAGCTCACCGGATGTTTGGCTGCTAGCTCATCATCTACTTTCGTTAGACCCAGATTGACCATGTTGTCAAAAGTTATAATGCTAAACGTTAAATTCTTAAGAGAAAACACACATCAGCTCTTGCACGGATTGTATACATAACTGTACTGTCTGTACTGTTACGATACTTCCGCGTTGACAATCAACAAATACAGAAGAAGAGTAGAAGAGCGACCTGTGTAAAACAGTAGTGACATCTAACGGAGGGAATGGGGTACTGCAGCGTCTAACAAAGGGAAGAAAACAAAACAATAATAAGTATTAACGGAGAAAATATGTGGTGTATATTACCAAAAAATATGGATGCTATTAATTACATAGCCAACTTAAAAGATGCTGAAAATCGAAAGACTCAGGTTTTTAGTTGCCATCATGTCAATTTCCAGCTTTACTGCATGTTTGAGCAAAGGCCAGAACTTTAAAAAAGTTATGAAGTGTTTCACTGCTAAGTCAGGGATTACGCTTCATTAGAGGGAAATTCAGGTCTGTGTGGCATTTCTTTCAGATAATGGCATTAACCCTTTGCCCTAAGTATAACACTATGCAAATACATTCTACCCTCCTCAACACAACAGAAATAGCATAGCCATAGTCACTGGTTTATCGAAAGGAACAGTTTAAAGATGGTTGAGGTGATGCATGCTGCAGTTTAATATGTGCTTTAATTTGGATGCACAGCATAAATTACTCGCTGACATTTTTGCCTTTGGTTTATTACGTTTACGCTCACTTTCCTCCAACCTTAGTTTTTGGGGGGGTTTTTAAACCTAAAAACCCATCACCTGCAACCTTTTAGAGACAATAACAAACTATATATGCTTAACAAGGGAATTTATATTCTGGTAAAGTCACACATAAGAAAGAAGGCAATAACAGTCCTGGTGATGGTGGGAAACAAATCCAGCTACTGCTGAGACAAAAGTAACAACGCAGAGGATAAAGTTACCAAACAGCCACAGCCGAGCATCTGTACATCTGTTACTTGTTACACAGAAAAGAGTGCAAAGTTGAACAAAGGAGCACTGTATGTTTGAAGGTGATGACAGTGATGACAAAAACTTTGTTTATAAAATGTAGCATTTTCTGCTATAAAACTTTTCCATCTTTTTGTTTTCCCTATACCCAACTAGACTAAATAGAGGCTTACATCAAATTTTAAATGAGTGTATACTAAAGATATGAGTCTCAAAATGTGATATGTTGTCATTGTAGCATTTTAAATTAAATATTAGGTTTTAATGAATTACAAATAATTGCATTCCAATTTCTTTTTCATTAAAACAGCATCACGGTCTCTGGGGAAAAGGACTGTAATAAAAGAGCTCATTAACCTGTTATTGTTTCAGATTGAAGAACATCTTCTCATTATCCTCATAGCTCCCAAATAGGGATTATATCTGTTCACAGTAGGTGATCTCTTTAACAACTGTCTGTAATCTTAAATCTGGGTTTCCCCCTAGATTAAATCTTCTCCTGGTGGGTCTCTAGGAGTATTAACTTTAAACTTTAGGTGACTTCATTTTGAATGGCACAATATTGTTTTTTAACCATCTCGATATGGTCTCCTCCAGAATAATTTTTTTAAGGTATTTACACAGTACACAGTTTTATCACCTCTGTCATTAAGATGCATCCTAACAAGTTTTCTCTTTCTGCAAGAAGATTCGCCTAAACTCTGATTCTAAGCAACTTATTAGTAAGTTTTATAGGGTCCCAAAACGCTGCCTTCACTGCTTGGGTGCCTTGTCCCCATGTTGATCATATCTTTAAGAAACTGCTTTTTGCATTTCAGGTGTTCAGTCCACAGCAGTAGATCTTATAGATCATTTCAGCCTTCTTTAAGTGTGATTGTATGTAATTTCATGTAAGTTCTATTTATTTATTCTATTATAATTAGTTTTTTTCTAAAATTACCCATCTATTTCCTCTTTGTCGTTCCTTTAAGTGAAGTTTGTGTTGGTGTGGGGACAAAATGAGTGAATACATTTAGTTATCTGTATAAGTGTGTGTACGGCGTTTGAAAAAATAAATAGAAAATTCAAAGTTCTCTGGTTTATCTGGGGTGTTTCATGTTTCAAACCTGGGAGAAGGAGTCAACGAACAGCAGTGAGTGGGTGAACCATGTATATGGAGGTTTACCAGGTGATTAGAGGCATCGTCAAGGTGTGGCCTTGCCCTCAAACCTATTAACAGGTTAACTTAATTTCAAACCAGAAGACACAAAATACTTTGAAGAGGATCAAATTTTAGACTATCACCTTTGGTAACCAGGAGCTCGGCTTAATCTACAGGTTATACTTTACACCAGACCTCCAACATAATGTCTTGGACAGTTAAACTCTTGTATCAGGTCAAGTTATAATTCTGAGATTTACGAGCCGACTGAAACAGACGAGGTCCATTTAATTTTATTATCATTTTACAATGGAAAAGCAACGGTCAGTTATCCCCAACTGTACTTCCATTCACATATTGTAGCTCTTTATTTCTAGGTGATTAATGTTTATAATCTTAGAAAAACAAGATTTCAGACACAATCTGTACACTCTGTTCAAAATTCACACCCCTCCCTTCAGCCCATATACGACAAGTACGCTAACATGGGAGTCAAATTTTAGTGCAGTATTGAAAACCTGTTCACTCATACATCACACACACACACACACACACACACACAAAAGAAAACAATCAAGTCACGTGTACATGTGTGAAATACATCCTTAAGTGTACGGACGTCTCAACTAAGACAAGAAGACACATGAAGTTGGTGTGCGTCTTAGGTAAAACAAGGAAGGCAGGAGATTGACGATAAAGTTGATGATCAATTTCACGTCATTTTAGAAAGAAAAAAAAACACCAGGAAAAGGTTAAATTTGAAACAACCACTCCAAATGAAACCCACTTATGCTTTATTTGGGGGGTGGGGGGGGATTTAAGTTTTCCACTCTTAACACATCCCTCACTTGGAAGATTTAAGAAGCAATTATCGGTGTGCCTTTTTTTTTTTTTTTTTTTTTAATAAATGGAAAAACTGGAAAGGAAACAGCAAGGAAAACTCGCTCATTCATTCAATATAAAAGGAAAGAATACAAGAAACAAAAAAATAATCAAGTAACATGGAAGAAATATTCAGATCAGTCCCCCAGCCCATCCACAAGACAAACGGTCCCACAACGGCCATATCTTATAAGGTTTGCCTTCAAATATCACCAGCATGTTTCACAATCAAATGTTTTAAATAAATATAGCTCCATTGATATAATTTCTTCAAAAAAAAATAACCCTGTAGAGCAAGCTCTTATGCAAAAACCCCATAACCCTCCCCAACCAGCACACACGGACCACAAACCTGCAGATGCAATATTACCACTGGAAAGACGGGCAACGATTACACAAAAAAAAAAAAAAAGCAGTAAACTGAGACTGATGGAGGGATTTGAACCAGTTGTTAGGAGTGTCAAGCTACAGAAAGCAAAAGTAGACTTTGGTACATTTTGTTAGTGTGTGATCACCAACAAAGATAGTCGTGAGAACATGAAAAACCCTTCTGTGATCACTAGACGACCATTTCTAACATCAGTGCTTTAAGAGTTTAAATTGAAAAATTTGAAAATGAAGATCCAGCTTTGTGCGGAAGAAGTAAACGAAACAAGCCCAAGAAAACATTTTTTTTTAAAAGTAAAAGAAATATTCTAATAAAAAAATTAAGCCTTTATTTGGCAGCTACTTTAACAGTGAAAATGTTTTTCAATAACCACTTTCTGATTAAATAGGACATTTCAAATTGGGTAATTTGGCCCCTTTTTGAGGAAAAACATACATTAAACCGCATCCATAAGTCATGTTGACCATTTCAATGTCCTTCAGCACATATTGGCAGCACATACACACACATCCACAAGCGCACGCACACACACACACACTTGCAATACTGTAGTGTGATCCAATCAGTGAAATCTGTTGTGTGTTGTAGTTGGCTGTGTGAAGAATATAAGGAGACAGGGAGGCGGCTAAGGTGTTGATGAACATGAAAACAGCAGCCGTGTGCGCAAGTGAGGTCAGAGGGAGCAATACAGTGAAAAGGTCCATGTCCCGTTGTACCAGCTGAGTGACAGGTACTGTAGCCCCAAGGTCCCCCATTAACACAGACGTTGTGACACCCAGCAGCTGGGTGGAGGAACAAAAACTGAACGATGACAAATGTCTGTTCGACTGTGGTCCAAAGAAGCTTGTCCAGTCCATCGACAAGACATCTTTCAACCCCTCCTCACTTACAAAACCATAGCAGCAGGTTGAGCTCGAGGTTCTCTGTCCTCGAGAACAACAGAGGGAAAAAAAAACAAAAAAAAAAAAAAAACTTTCCAACATCCACATGAAAGCAAGCTATGGAGAATTACGAGTTCTGGGAAGTGGCAGATGTCTTTGCTTTAATCACCTTCCCCCTCGTCCATCTTCTTACCCCCCCACCTGTCAGATCAATCAAGCAATCAATATTGTCCTCTGTTGTTAAGTTTCTTGTCAGCGAGTTTTCCCCCAATTTTCCACTTTGCCACACTCCCCTCCCACAAGTCTAACCCTGTCTGTCCCCCCCCCCATCTGCCTTCCTCCTCTTCTCCTAGTTGAAGATGAAGGTAGATCATCGCTCGGGCTCCGACTCCAAGGCCAGCACCCGTTTGCGCTCACGGCACTGCTTCTTGTGGGCGGGCCAGTCCCTCTGCTGGCACTGGGAGCCACAGTAGCGCGCCACCTGACAGCGACCGCAGATATTGAACTCCCGCAGCTGTGGAAAGAGGAAGATCATTTTTGTTGTGAGGCGTTTCAAATGACTGTACCGTCATATTCAGCATGTGGATGAGATATACAAATACAGTCTGAACCGCTTTAAAATAAATAAAGTCTCACAAAAACCCCATGCACTTGTACATACCCTCCTTTCAATGAGTGAGCAAGGAGGGTAATGACACTCATAGTAGGTGCAAGAGCATTCCTCTTCCTCTACAAGCTCCCCGTTAGCATTGTAGTAGCGTGTGCGGCTCAGCTCCAAATACTGTTCCTCCACAGGGTCAGCTGGGACCTGCTGGATGGCTAGCCAGTACAGAGACTGCTCTCTGGACGAAAGAAAGAAATATCAACCATGAGGCACAAGTCTGACTCAAAACACTGACACAAGTCATACATTTAGATTTCACAAGAAAAGTCACTCAAGCTCTTTAACCAACACCATTTGTGTCAATCTGTTACATTTGTGTGATCACATCTGCTAAAGATAAGAAAGAGACCAGAAGACTGAAGCCAACTAAATTCCTACATCTACCGGATAATAACTCCAACTTCAGTAGAGTACAGATATGCTCTTACCTCTGCTTGCTGGAAATCTCCTCTGGTTTGGGGCTCCAGCCCACCGGCACCAGACGCAGGTTGTCTAGCCGGTTGTCCACAGTCACAGAGTTAATGTGGATGACTTGAAAACTTGGGGCAATGCCTCCTCTGTGCTTTTCCCTGAGGAAAGACAAATAAATTAACTATTCTGCTACCAGTGCCACAAAACAACTCTTAAGAGGAGAACACAATCTAGGGATGTAGATGGGACAGCCAGATGTGTGTTTTTTTTTAAAGGACAATATTACTGTATTGTTTAATTCAGAACTATTTGATCTTGACTAAGAACATGGATTATAAGGTCAAATCACAGCTATAATGTTGCTTTCAATGTTAATACTGTGCAGATCAAAAAAGGAAAAAGCTTCATTTATATGCAGATAAAAAGGTGAGCGATACATTACAAGCAAGTGAAAGTAGTGACTTCTGGGCTGCTGAACAGAATTTCTAAAGTGACAATCACACAAGTTTTCTTTTTTATTTTACCTTAATACCTGCAGGAAAATCATCTTAGCAGACCAGGTGAGCCTGAGCACCAGCATGTACTAGAGGGACTCACTCTACATCATCTTTTCATGGCTTTAACTGCTACAAAGAGGCCTAAATGGTAATCATTTTAAATCATTTTGACCAGGCAACTGACGCATACTCAGCTACAACAGATTTGTCTCCACACATCTCGTTTCAAAACGTTTGGTAGTTTACAATAAAAAGGCTCTCCGTAAAAAACCACTTCCAAAACAGTGTTTAACCCAGAAGTATCCAAGTTGCTGCCATGGCAGGAGATGATCATGTTGGCTGAGTGATAAAGAGATTTTTTGGTTTTCATTTAGCACTGGATACAATGCAACATCCTCCATTAAAAGGAGTGAAGATAAAGCTGTCCCACAATTCCTTGCAACAACAACATAAATGTTTCCGGCAGTTTTCAAACTCGATTTACGTAAATAAAACACGTGGACAGGATTATAACTACAAGCAATAATTATTTACTTTGGTAGCTCAGTCACCTCTAATGAGAGATTATTTGACAAGTCCAACCTTAGTTTTGATATTTTTGTCACTGAATTGCCAATGCTAATGATGCCTGCATGAAACTGCAGTAAAAATGCATAAGGTGAAAAGTTATTGTTTAACCAATGTCGACCCAGATAGCCATGAGTAAGTGGGATTGTTTTGGCTATGCTGTTGCCTTTTTGTAAACTCACAAATTCCTTATCCACATCTTTACTTGACCAAAAAAATAGTTTTTATGAGGTCATAGTAGCATGATTAAGACAGTGGAGGTAATATTTTTGAATGTTTAAACATATAAAAAAAAAAGAATAAGTTTAATAACATGAAAAAAATTACTTACCAAAGCAGCTCATGAAGTGGCCTCCCTGCCCACCGGCCTTTACCAATGTCAAAAGCATAAGCAAAGATCTTCGCCCCATTCCCGTCTGCATCTACCTCCATACGTGCCTGAAGAGGAAATAATAGACGTTTCAGAGAGTTTCTTGTTGTTGTGCTGAATGTAATAAAGTGGTACCAAAAAATAGTCAAAGAACCAAATAGTTTACCTCAAAGGCATAGTTTTCCACTAGTGGTATGTCCTGCTCATCAATCAGAGTGTATTTCGTCTATAAATTAGAGGGGGAAAAAAAGAGATTATTTTAGTTTCAGGACGTTTTAAAAGCATCTTTTCAGCGTTGACTTACAAAAACCATTTGTCTAGAGCAGGGAGGGGAAACTCCAGTCCACAAGGGCTGCAGTCCTGCCGGTTTTAGATGTTTCCCCGCTCCAACACGACTGATTCTAATTAAATGGCTCTCCTCAACAGGTCGTTGTAAAGTTCTGCCCAAGCATGTTGAGCCATTAATCTGATCATGTGTGCAGGAAACAAACATTCAAAACCTGCAGGACTGCAGCCCTTGAGGACAGACTTCCTCCATGCCTGGTATAGAGCCTTTGCTATGGACTATAAAACTGGGGGGAAATTAAAAAAAACAAAACAACATGGTTGATCAAATTAAGCTATAGACAATATGACGATATATCAACGGTTACAAGCTGGCGCCAGCTTGTAAAGAATGCACTCCTGTTACCTCCGTTCTGTTTGGCTAAACATGGCCAGATCTAATGGAGAGGGAAAGAGATGGATAAAGAAGAGGGACCCTACTGGGAGATCTGTAAGATCTGCTAACCAACAAGCCAGTATGGTGCCAAAAATTGACCCTCTGCTAAATCCAATCCTCTGTTGTGGTTTGGTTTTTTTTTTTTAGGAAATGAATTGCTTCCATCACAAAGCAGTGTGTTTATTCTATGGAGTCATTTGTAGTGGACTTTCAAGTCACTATTTTGATGATGAAGAATCAAACATTTGTTTTGTAAAAATTTTTTAAACACATATGTTAAACATTTGGTAATGAGGATTGAAAATTGACAGATACAATTTTAGAGGGTGATCCTACAGTTTCAGCTTAGAAACGTGATCCTGAAGTTCAACTTGATGTGTGCATACAATAGACAGAGTGAGATTGAGTATACGTGACATCCACTTCTCATTCTGTACTTACAAATAGCCATTTGATTAGCAAGCTTTAATCATTTTAGATCAATTAAACACAAACTTAAAATTTTGCTTTTGAGCCTGGTGGTGCAAAATATGTCCACTCATCTACTGCAAAAGCAGTTTTTTTTCCTTTTCTATAGTGATACTCATTCAAAACTCTGTCATCAAAGACGAAGCCACATCCTTTACAACCTGCTTTTCCTTTTTAAAAAAAAGAAAAAAAAAAGAATATATTCTGAATATACTAATGGATCATTTAATGTTCTGAAATATGAACAGCATGTTTGCAGAGACCACAGCAATCAAAGATAAGCACTTCCATGCCTGTGTTTAAACTCCTCCTTGGGAACTTCCATTACACGTGAAATTTGCAACATAAACAGGAGGGATATCCGTTCAGGGGAAACATTTTCTTATCACTGAGGGAATGAGACGATCAAACTCGTTGTTTCAGGTCAAATCATTGCACTATCCACATTTGTACACATTATACAGAACTACCTGAGCTCTAACAAATGCACGTGACACGATACCAACACAGCAACCCCACGCTATGGTGAGCATGGCACAGAACAACACGAGCGCCGCTTTTCACATTCCAAAAAGTCGAAGTATGCAACGTGACCGTCTCTACTGACAGTTTGTTGTGTGTGGACTTTACTGGAGTAAAATCGGGCATATTAGCTGCGTGTCTGCTGACTGAAACCCACGAGCTTTGTCACTCAGCAGGTGGGCAGCTCGATTCGTCACAGCTCAAGGAAAACTGTCCGCACGGTTTATCCTGAGCGTCTTGTGACACCAGCGGCTAGGGGCGGTGATCCACCAACATTCAGCCCAGTTTAACGTCGCATCCCACCGCATGAAAATCTTACTTCGCTCAAGCCAAACGTCATGATATCCTGTCGAGCAACGCGTTGTCCTGTCGGAGCTTTGTTGCGTTGCACAAAAGAGTCAGTTGATAATGCGTGGCAATGGTTTCCTCATTAGCCGACACTTCAGTGTAATTCAAATATCATAGCTAGCGTGGAGCTGCTAGCTCCACTACTAATTAAATTGGATTATTGACCATCGAACGATATTATATAATAAGCGACAACAATATTAAAAACCAACACGGGCACCAATCAATGTAAGCAGGTTATTTGTACGTTAATTTTTTAGCGTAAAACGCTAGTCCAGCTAACGCAACCTGCTATATGCTAGCTAGTATTAGCTTGAATTGGGACTGTGTGATAGCGGCAGAGTTCAGGAGAGCAGTCTGGCTCGATACGGCCGGCTTCTCTAATCCGCTCAAATGCGGCTAAAACAGTAAAGCTAAACTACTCCCGCTTCCACAACTGCTTCATTACAATAAGCAGACGACTAGCATCGATTATACACCTTTAAGCATTTTTCAAATGCCTTTTGTGATCGCCGCGGGCCCTCCCCCGGCCGCACATGGCAGCCTTGGGATCCAGCTCACCTTCCCGGCCACACGGCCAAGCCGTACGATCCCGAGCTTAAAATCCGACATCAGGAGGACTGGCTATGGTGACACAGAGCGGTGTGGGATCCAACTTAGATAGAATTCAGATGTAAAATCGCCGGGGCACCCCCTCAGCCCCGCTGCGATGCCACTAATGGGCTAAGCGATCAGTAATTGCCCAGTCTCCGGGTCTCTCCGGCCGCAGCCCAGCCTCGGTGACACACCGCCGCTGGCGCAGGAAAGCCAAGCGAGCTGTCGTGGGGGGGGCGGAGCTCTGGTAGGAACGAGCAACTAAAATCATGATGTCCAATCATATCGCTTTATGGTGCGAAGCGTCTGCTCATATTACCCAATAGGAAATGTCGATTTTTAAAGACCGCCTATTTGAATTATTACGTCACTGCACTCTCGTGATCACCCCCAGCCATTTTCGCGCGAAATGTTTGATGGCTGGGTGGGATTATTTCAGTTGTGTTTGACGTCAATTTGAAACTAAATTAGGCTTGATGGAAGACATTGAGAATGTAGTATGTATATATTCTAAGAATATACAAAGAAATCATTGTGCTCACTATTTTGAATGACTGAATAAGGGTAGCTGATATCTAATACACTCGCACCCACATAACCCAAACGCATAATTGTATGTAATAGCTGGTTGGGAGTTCTTTGTCGTCAGATCTTGTTACTTTTTTTCCTCCTTTTTTTCTCCACACATACCTCTGTTGTCCCAAAGCAAAGATATAAATTCTTTCCACTTGTATTCAAATTAAACTTGGCTTATCTGGGTTTTGTGTACTACAGAGTATTTGTGCCAAGGTCTGAAGTAACGTTGACCCTGATCATTCCTCATTGTGGATGGGTTGTGCATCAACACTTTCTGCACTTCAGGCATGCTGTTTTGTTTGGAAATTGCCCTCTAGTGTTAATTTGATTTCCTTTTCAATTTTAATGGAAATTAAAAATGGAAACTTGTACTTATTTAATTGCTACATAACATATCATTCCTACAGTACACACAATTTTCAACATTGTAGGACAAAGAAGAATGCTTCTAGACCATCAAGGATCTATGATGTGTTGTTTTGTGACCTGCAGCTTATCAACATCAATGTATAGAGCCACAGTACATAAATTAAAATTAGGGAATACATTTTCATAAAGAAATGACTGACCATAAATACACAAGGAATGTGCAGAGGAAAAGATTAATTCCCAGTTAATTCTGCCATGTGCATTTATTGCTTTTAATATCCTCAAAACCTCAAATAGGTTCCCATCACTTGTTCATCTCATCTTCAGTCTCCAACGCAGAGTTCATGAAAAACGGTTACTTCATTATCAGCTTGTGAGGTGAGTCAGCGCCCCCTGGAGGTCAGGAGCCGTATTACAAATACATTGGACCTGTCATGTTTTTTGCAATTAGCTTGGGAACTTTAGGAACAGTGTGAGGAAATTGGACTGGGGGATGGTAAATGTAAAAGAATAATGCTAGCATTTATGTAAATTCACAAAAAACTTGAGTAAAAAAGTACTTTCATACAATCAGATCTTTTTTTATACCAAAACATTGTTCATTTGCTGATGTAAGCATCTCTTTGTCTTGCGTTTGTCTTGCCAATTACACAAAAGTTTTTTTGTTTTTGCATGCCAGTAAACAATGGCCACCCTGTATCTCCACTGCTTTCATTTCAAAGTGAGATTGAAGCCCACCTTGCCTGAGCCGGAAGGCCTGACGTTCATCTGTCAATCACTTCTTTCATCTTCACAGACATTGTTTAGGAGGTGTGGTTCACTGGTGGAGATTGAATCTGCTTCCTCTCACATTTCCCTGTAGGCTCAAAAAGTCTTTAGTTTCTAGGCAGTTTTAAAGTAGTCATTCAGAGGGACACAGTACCATCTTTTCTTAACTGGCTGTCTAGACCATCTGCCATAATGTACATCTGGTCTTCCTTGAGATTATTTTGGGCTTTTCCAGACTGCATGTTGCTTAATATTGCTAAATGGTCCTGTCCCATAGGGAGTGTCTGCTCTACTAATCCCTGCACATATATTGATATGATGCAACTGAGCACGCCCATCCTTCCTGAAAAAGGTGCTGTTTTCTTAATGCAATAGCTGTTAAACATAAATAACTTCACTGATTAAAATAAAAAAATGACTAATCAAAATTATTTTAGGTCCACAGAAGAAGAATATCAATTCAGCACATCAAGCAAAAGAAAAACACAAGTCACCAGAATGAGTTTAACATCTGTTCTTATTTGAGTCTCAATTTAAAATGCTGTACATTTAGAAAGTTGTATTGCCTAAATGCCATTATCTTTTTGATAGACATCACAAATCCAACATTATCTGAAGTTAGGAACTCTCAAGACTCATTTGATCACATTAATAATAAAAGCAGAACATAAGCTCCTTGTCAGTCGTTAGACCAGCTGAATTACAGGTAACACGAGGAGTACCTTGGTATTGTAAATTTAAAAGGATTCATTCGATCACTAAGCAGCCCTATTGAATTAAATACATTTAATAACCTATGGAAAGTCTAATTCAAATCCTATCTTTTAAAGCGGTGCTTTGAAATAATAATCCATTAAACACAGGCAACACACCTAATTTTGATCCAAAGTCTTTACAGACTCTATAATGATAAATTCTTTAACAAAAAGAAAAAATGGTCGAAATAGCTACATCAAAATATTTCACTTTGAGAATCATGTTTTAAGGAGAAAAAGAGGTGGTCTTTAGGAAATATACTCTGTACACTTAAGACATTATGTGGACCTGTATTTTAGCCCATATCTGTTTGTGACTCGTGTTTCTAAACTTAAAAGGCGGCAGTCAGCTGACAATCTGGAACCACTGAAAACCAGTGGAGCAGAAACCTTTCAGCTCTGACCTCTCATGTCCGTGTCACTTCCGTGTTCCGCTCACCTGTTACACCTGCGTTACAAGCGCTGTAGTGTAGGTGTGACTCCAGCTCTGCCGGTGCACCTGCTGCGTTATTGTGCCATGAGCGAAGAATTCACCGATTGCGATTTAACATGCTCGTCCACGCCGGAGGAGACTCTAAACAGCATGGATGTGGACTTTGAGCAACCTATTTTCTCCGTATTAACCGGGGGTATGAAGGCGCAGCAGGCGGGGGGCACAGCGGCGTGTCCGAGCACCTGCGGCGGCGGAGTGGCCACATCACCGACTGCCACCACATCCGACACGGAGTCCGGGATCTTTTCTGTGGAATATGAGCTGTGTGTGGATCACGAGTCTGAGTTGGAGTGGTTCTGTGGCACCGAGCAGAAACTCATCTGCTCTTACTGCTCCACCATAGGCTCCTGCCATGGACACACCGTGACCCGTCTGGCCGGCAGAGTTACCGCAGTCAGGGTGAATACGCGCCTGTTAAACTACTGTGCAACTGCTGTTTCCGGCTTTTAATTGGTGTTAATTAAGCTGTAACACACAGCAGTTGTCAGTTAATTTTAGAAATGTTGCTGCCAGGTAAATACAGGCAGCCTTTTGTTAGGATATTGAAATATTTCGAGTTACTTTCACTTTATGTCTCCCAACTTATTTGCTCTAAACTTTAGGTTTTTACCTCATCTGCTTATAGCTAGGGAAATTTAATTCTCTTGTAACTTCAATGAAAGAAAATGTGTTTTTAGAAAAAAAGAAAAAAAAGGCCTGCTCTGATTATTATTGATGGCAGCTCTTAAAGAAAGGGGGACTTAACATAGCCTATAATTAAGATGAAAAAACCGTCATATGTTAACTAATGTATCAGGTTATGTAGCCTACTATAGGCAAATTCTGTCAAGGGTGTGCCACAATGTGTATGTCACTTTTCTTGCTGATCATCA
This sequence comes from Leptatherina wallacei, assembly GCA_028567055.1. Taxonomy (NCBI): domain Eukaryota; kingdom Metazoa; phylum Chordata; class Actinopteri; order Atheriniformes; family Atherinidae; genus Leptatherina; species Leptatherina wallacei. The sequence goes on along the minus strand of JAOXYM010000020.1, from coordinate 11,821,773 downwards.
GCAACATTTCAGAGGACAGGAATTTCTTGTTGTCTCTCTAGCTGAGGATGTTCATCAGTTGTGATGTGTTTATCCAAAGACCAGAATGACACTGTGTTTTTTTCTTCCCAGAACCAGCTGGTGGATGTGTGTGAGAAAATGCAGCTGCAGGCACTGAGGATTGAGAAGTTTGTCGATCAGACGCTGACAGCCAAAGAGCAAAAGCTTCAGGTGAGAAATGCTGCTCCACTCGGGCTCTCAGCGTTGATCACACACTGACACAAACTCAGCACTGATGCAGTGACAAATGAAAGTGGAGCCTGTTTCACCAAGTACAGTCTGTTGAGGTTGGCTGACTAATTTTTTCCTCAGAAGTCACATGAACTTTATGGACACATGTTGGGTTAAAAACAATTGAACCTTAATGGAAGTTAAGATGATGCCATAGCTGTCAAAAGTCTATTAATTTAGATCAATCTGTTTAGTTTCCATTTAAACCATAAAAAGTCTCAGAGCTCATGATGCCCCAGTGCTTTTATGCTTTGCCAAGCAAAATCCCAAGGTGGCTATTTTGTGAATGATTCAAAACAAAACAAAAAATCCATTTCACGCAGTTTATAAAACTGGATCAATTAATGATTTGTTAGTTTTTTTTGCTTGGCCAATAAATGTAATGATTAACTACTGGAATAATATTTTTTCCACATAAAAACATTCATCTAGACAGGCATTAATAGGAATTATCAGGTCCATAAAGTTAACCCTTAGGCTACATACTGTTCATATCTGCTGCCTTCATATGGTCCGGGTCAAATACTATGAATGACCATACTATGACCAAGAATTACCTTTTATTAAGTGTCAATATCGAACTTTAAACTACACTCTAAATAGCCCTTTTCATATTAATAAATGCAAGATTCATCCTCAATAAAAATTTTAGAGAGCATAGAGAATTTAGTTTTTAGGTCTTATAACACTTGTTTTAAAAAAGACTTTATTACTACATCTTCTGTTTTATCATTTTCCTGTCACATCATTTTCCTTGATGTGACCCACACTGGCCCATCTAAAACCCATTTAAATTCAGGTCAAATTTGACCTGGAGCAGCCTCAGTGTCCAAAAATTTCTAGCATCTAAATGAAAATAAACAATAATAAAAAAATGTAATTTCTATGTTTTTTGGGTCACTTAAGGAAGTCATTAAATTTCAGGCCAAAAAAATGATATTTAGAGTAATTTTACTGCTGACAAATTTGACCCGAATAGTATGTAGCCTAACGGTTAAAAGAACCCATTTTACATAATATGGCATACATTATCAATAACCAGGAATCTAAATTCTTTTTAATATCATAAGCTTATCAGGCCACAACTTGGTCTTTAACATATTTATTCTAACAGAACTATTCTTAAAACAGAAAAATGGACTGCACATTTCTTTTTCCTAAAAAGGTCTTCAATTAATAACTCTTTTTTTTTTTAAAAGACAACTTTATTTTGAGCATTTAATGAAAAAAATTTAAAAATAAGAGAACATGAAAAAACTATAGTAACTATAATCACGGCTCAAAAAGGAGCTGGAAGATGCACAAGCTTGTTTAATCCTGCCCCTTCTCCACTATTAGTGACAATAACTGTTACTTCCTGTTTAATTCCAAGAAGTAACATTAATTAGAATTTTTCCACATTTTGTCACATTGCAAATCACAAATTAAATGTTTATTTATTGGGATTTTATGTGACAGACCAACACAAAGTAATTGTGAAAAGAACACAAAATGATATATAGTTGACATTTATTTGTAGTTAAAAATCTGAAAAATGTGATGTGGATTTATATTCAGCCCCCCCCTGAGTCAATACTTTGTTTAACCCCTGTTTTCTGCAGTTCTGCAAGTCTTTTAGGGTTTGTGTCTACCAGCTGTGCGCATCTAGAGACGGACATTTTTGTTCATTTTCTTTGCAAAAATGCTTAAACTCAGGTTGAGAGCATCTGAACAGCAATTTTCAAATTTTTCAGAAAATTCTCAGGTGGATTTAGACTAGGTCATTCTAACACAGCTTTGATCTAAACCATTTCCTATGTTTAGGGGCTGTTTGGTGGCAGGTGAACCTCCACCCCAGTGTCATCATTTGCAGCCTCAAACAAGTTTTTTTCCATATTTACCCACATCCATCTTTCCATCAACTCTGACCAGCTTCCCTGTCCCTGCTGAAGAAAAGTATCCCTGCAGCATGATTCTGTCACCACCATGTTTCACGGTGGAGATAGTGTTCAGAGCGATGTGCAGTGTTAGTTCAACAATAGTAATCTATAATAGTAAATGCATGTGTAAGACAATAGAAATCAATGAGATGACTCAATTCCAGTCAGTGCTTTGTAAAACCCACTGCAACCCACTGCTGTCTAATACATCTAGAGATGGGTAAAAGGCAGAGCTGAACTCAGGCGAACATGTTTAGGTAGCATCACTGATCATAAACCTCCCATTGTTTTCTGAATAGATTTTACATTATAGACATACAGTATACAGACATCAGAAACAAAGGATTACATGACAAAAAGCTGATCACAAAATCTTTTAGATTCTCCTCCCAAACTTTCTCCCTTATCTTCTTGCAGGCAGCAGCATGCAGGACAAGGGAGCAGATGCTGGCTCAGGTCAGCGCTGCACGAGAAGCCCTGGAAGAGGAGGAGCAGCGTCTCCTGGAGGAGGTGCAGAAGGAGGAGGAGAGGGTGGAGCAGTGCCTTCTCACGCAGAGAGCCCACTGGAAACAGGCTTTGACGAGTCTGTCACAGACACGCTCCCATTTGGTGCATATGCTGACACACACTCCAGACGCACAGCTGGTGGTGAGAGGCCGGGGAGCTCAGACAGAAGAGGAGGAGGGGGGGTTTAGATTCAGAGTTACTTCTGTTTATATTACAGTATCCTGATGACTGTTATATATTACTGAAAATAATCCCCCTCCTCCTGTTTTATATTTCAGATCAGTGCCCAGGAGATTGCAGAAAGGTACTTTTTTCCTCATGAGAATGTTTGGTTTGGGAGATACTAAAGAAGAAAGACCTCTCATTCCTCTGTTTGTTTGTTTGTTTGTATCAGAGTGGAAAAAGCCGAGGGGGTCGGGGAGCCCTGTGACACAGCTCAGCTCAACTTGAACCCAACCTGCAGTGACAGCAAGCTGCTGAGAGGTCTTTGGGCCACTGCACTGCTGCTGGGGCCAAACGGTTGGTAGATTTACTTTAAACCCAAAGCTTTGGATGAACTCTACAGATACAGCAGGAGATAACAAAAAACATATTTGCAAACTTTTGTAAAGAAGTACTTTTAAGGTTTGAGATAGTGCAACGATTTTATGATGGACTCAAAGAGCCGGCGACAGAATGAAGTGTAAGATTGTTAATAGGTTCTACAGATGAGCAGAGACTGATCATAAAGAATGCTGGCGGTGCTGGCTTGAGGGTGATTTTTGATGTGTTTGTGGAGATGTGTCGAGAAGGACCGGGTTTTTGCCTTATGCAGTCGCACTGAGGCTGTGATAGTGGTAGCGTTAGCAGGAAGAAGGAAAGATCCAGAGGGGAGCAGGTTAAATTCAAGCAGATGACTGGAAGCACTGAAGGACAGAGATAAAGCCAGGTAGTAACTGCTGTTAGGGTAAATGGGTGAAGAGACCAATAACTTGACTAAGAATGAACTGTGTGTAGGTGTCAGCCTCTATCTCAATGGGTTTGTCACACATTGGAACCGCAATATTCGTCATTAACCTTCCTTATGAGATACATAGGGGTTGTATTTTGCAATTGATATTGGAAGGTTATTTGGTTATAATTTAGCTTATTTCCATTGTTTTAACTGTTTTGTTAGTGTTGTATTTTTATTGTATTTAGCTGTATTTGTTTAAAAGTTATGTTGGAATATTTTGTATTATTATGTTTGAAGTATCTGGACCCAAGAGTAGTCTTCACTATGGCGAAGACTAATGGGGATCCATAATAAACTAAACAAGAGCAAGGGATTTAAAACAGGTAGTAGTGAGAAAAGTGGCAAATATCCAAGGCAAGATCCAAATCCTAAATCCAGAAAAGTCCAGAAGCCAAGGTAGACAAACAGAATATCCAATTCTAAATAGTAGTGTACTCATAGAATGAGCGAGTCCAAGGTCAGAACCAGGTTGGCAGTCCAAATCCAGAATCCTAGTCAGAAAATATTCAGGGGTCAGATATCCAAACTCATGGTATCCAGAGGGGCCAGAGGTAGAGATCAGGTCCAGGTCCAGATCAGGGGCCTCATTTAGAAAACTGTGCACATGACCCTTACTAAAAGTGTACATGCGCCCAAAACCCAGAGTTTGCGGGCGCCAAAAAATATTCTTATTTATAAAACCATGCCTACGCACAGATGCAAGCACTTTCCCCTTTCAATCCCAACCTTCCTGGAAGTTTGCGCAGGTAACTTTGGCTCAGATCCCGCCCCCGACACACCCACATTCTACCATAAATGGTCAATGCAAAGTTTTCTGTTTCTGCATATAAATAAGCCAGCTGATCTCTGGCGTCTTAATCTTAATCATGACAACCGGGGAAGACAGGAAAACGCAATTTCACAGGCGACCGAGTCGTTGTGCTTGTTGGTGAGGTGGAGGCTGGCAAAAACATTATTTGCAGGTCACAGTAGTGGAATCACAAATAAACAAAGACTGCGGAGTGGCAGCACGATGTTGCAGCGGTGAATGAGGGAAAGGTCTGTGCCAGAAGTCAGAAAGTGGTCCGATCTGAAGGTTGAGGCGAAGAGCATGATGGCATGCCACCGCCAGAGCCTGACATCTCGAGTTCATTAAACAATATTGTTAGAAAAAAATCTTGGGGAGGGGGCTGTGCATCAGGGTTGTCATGGTGAGGGGGAGGCCAGGTGGAAGAGGAATGACATTTCTTCGTGGGACGTTATACAGGACACCAAACACCATGATTCTTCTGCACACCTTTTAGGGGGTGTACAGCAGTCTGCCCCAGATGTATCCAAACACTTTCACCGGTTTTTGAGAAGACCGATGGCTTGCTCCAGAACTGAGCATGCACGAGCCTGGACCACATTGAAGCGCACCTCCTCTGCACTCTGCAGGTTTGCAGATGGAGTGGGGATCCAGCGCCTCAGGTTGTAGTCATTGTCACCTCCAAGTTATATCAGAAGAATTATGAATCAGGTTTTAATTGTTAGAATTTCTACTATGTGGATTTTCAAGGAGGAGCCATCATGCCTCTTTGCCTGTATTCATATGTTCACTCAGGAATTACACTAATTACTACACACCATGTCACAATTAATGTACCAATAAGTGCCATCGCTATATGTATGATGTATGAATGAACATACTGTGCTGTAACTGCTTATGGAATCTATGGCTCCATCCAGGATATTGCAGGCCACGGTGAATATTATCAAGGGTCTACAGCAGGGATCCTCAATCCTGGTCCTCGAGGGCCGGTGTCCTGCAGGTTTTTGTAGTGTTCCTGCTGCAACACATCTGACTCACACTCAGACAAGCTCTGCTGAAGTCTGCTAATTACCCACTAATTTGAGTCAGGTGTGTTTCAGCAGGGACACTTTAAAAACCTGCAGGACACCAGCCCTCGAGGAACAGGGTTGAGGATCCCTGGTCTGCAGTCTGATATGAATCGCTACATGCAAAAGATGGATGTGGCTCGAATTCCCCATCTCACCAGCTGCACCCCCGGTTTCCCCGTCTCCAAAATGTTCATCAGAGTTTGCGTACAGGTGCAGACATTCTCCCATCAAGTTTGTTTTTATAAATCACAACCTTTGCGTAGAAAGTGACTTACGCCACTATCAGACCCCGTTTTGTGCGTAAGCAACGTTTATAAATGAGGCCCCAAATCAGCACACAGATGGCTGGAAAGTCACTGGCTGACAGGCAGGTTTGCAGACAGTCTAGCAAAGAACAAGAAAGACATTTGTGCTTATTAGGAGAGGGGAACAGGTGAAACAGGTTAGGTTAATTAGGGGATGATTGGTGTGATTAGAGGGTAGAGAATGGGACAATGAGCATGACCAAATAAGGCATGGGCACAGAAACCAGGCGTTTTGGTGGGATTGAGGAGGTCTTCAAAGTATTCCTTCCACCGACCCAAAACGTCCCGAGTTGAGGTCAGCAGCCCCCCATCTCCACTGTACACAGTGTCAAT
>JAOXYM010000020.1:11802848-11815485 GCA_028567055.1 Leptatherina wallacei | reverse complement strand
GAGAGGGAAGTCTGGGCGTCCCTGCTCAAGCTGCTGCCCCCGCGACCCGACCCCGGATAAGCGGAAGAGGACGGACGGACGGACGGGCACAGAAACCAAATAGTTGAACATTTTCAGGAAAGCATTTCAAAGAGAAAATCAAGCTTGTTCTTTTTAAACTAAAATCCGCTGTTGGAATAAGTATTCAGATCTTTTGCATTAATGAAAGTACTAATATTCAAAGGCCCAATAAATGGTATTATTAGGTTTTCATTTTATAACAGTTTGAAACTTCAACTTCATCAGACCAGAGTGCATCTTAATTTGGATAATAATAACCCATTGTATTTTGAATTTGATTATACTTGGTGCAGAATTTCTATACCAACACTATATTTCTTGCAGTAAATGTAGGTTATTTTGAAATTGGAAGAAACGATTAGGTGGGGTTTCAGTGGACCTGCCAGATGATTGTGTCAAGGTTCTTATTATTCTGGCACTTGGAGAGAGAGTGAGCGATTTGTTTGTCTTCTTTTAATTGTCAAGGGAATTGGCCTCTTCTTAAAACAATTCTGTTTCAGTTCATTTTGGTTTGTGGACATTCATTGATGCTCTGCTCTCATGAGGTCAGGTTGAGGTATGGACCATTGTTACACCTCAAGTTTTTTCTTTTTCAATTATTCTGTTGTCGATTTGATGGTGTGCTTCAGATTATTCTTCTGTTACATGACCCAGTTTTAGCCAATATTTAGCTGAAACTGAGAGATGGCCTCACATTTAAATCGACTTGCTGAGGCCTATAGAGTCTGATATGTAGCTTTTGGCTTTTTTACAGCTCCTCTGAGCACAGTCTGATCTTGTCATGAACATGCTAGGAAGGGTCAACTTAACTAAAGAAGGTGCACTTTCTTTTTCACATGACCATGCACTGAGCTACCTGTGAAACCCCTTGAAGCAACACATGATACTAATTTCCATTTCCTTTTTTTGCAGCTTATGGATCAAACCATCTAAAGTTTGATGAGCGCACAGTGAGCCCTCTCCTCTCGTTGTCTGATGATCTTTGCACTTTGACCTTCCTCCACAAAAAGTCCCACCAGTCTCTCCAATACGACCCAGCACGCTTTGACAATTGGCCCAACGCTCTGGGTTCACCATCTATATCATCCGGCACCCATAGCTGGGTGGTGGACGTCGGCCAGAGCTGTGCCTTTAAGGTTGGGGTCTGCTACGCCTCTATGGAGCGCAAAGGCTCTGGGAATGAGGCACGACTGGGCTACAACAGTCAGTCCTGGGTGCTGTCTCACTATGATGGAGACTACTCTTACTGCCATGCTGGGAAGAAGGTGCCTCTACAGGTGGTGACAAGACCCCAGAGAATCGGCCTGGTGCTGGACTGGCTGAGTAAGACACTGCTCTTTTATGAACCAGACTCCAATGCTGTGCTGTACTCCGTCACAGAGCAGTTCAGCTCCCCCCTGTTGCTGGCATGTGCCGTGACTGACCGCAGTATTACCATACTGCACTGAATAAAAACACAAAGTGAGCTTATACATGTAGAAACAACAGGGAGAGTCTTCTCTGTCCAATGTAAATATATAAACAGTTGAAGAGCTTAATACAATAATGACATTTTATATTTATTCATCTTACTGATTTTTTTTTTTTTTTTTTTTACAGCTGTAAGTGATTTATTAGGTTGAAATTATTTCATATGTTGACAATATCATACAGTAATGCCATTATATTATTATTTTGACTGACATTGATTGTTGTTTTTATTCTAAAGATTGTTATTGTTTGCATGTTCAGTATGATCAGTTTTATCTGTGAAAGGAAGTGTCCGGACCTTTTAGAAAACATCGGTTACACTGGTTGATCCAGGTTTTGAATGTCACATGGCAAAAGTAACCACAAAAATACTTGGAGATAATTTTGTAGTGTTGTAATTTTGTCTGTTAAATGCTGAGACTTACTAACCATTTTATGTAGAGTTCTTTCATATAATGAAATAGTTTCTATAAGCCAACAAACTTCCAATAAAGCCGCTATTGTTGGTTCTTTTATGTTTATGTTGCAGCTTTCTGGAACACAGCAATGAAGCAGAGTTACCATTTATTTCCATTAGATATACCATTTCTTTGCTACATACACTACTTAGTGGTTACAGAAAGGGGCTTTGGTCTGGAGAACCTGGCCTTGAATCCCTGGTCTCCCAACAGAGATGAATCAATGTTTGCCCTTGAGCAAGAATGAACAAGTAATCACTGGGATGAGTGAAAGCTCTGCAGCTGCATTGTTCAACATAGCTGAAGCAGAGTAAATAATAATAATAATAATAATATATATACAGTCGTAAACAAAATTATTCATACCCTTCCATTAAATAAAAGACAAATTTCTAAATAGTAATTCAAATAACTGGAGGCTGAAAAAAGTATTAATAAATATAAATGTGCTAAATTATAATTTAGTGAAATAAGACATTGTTTGTTCATTTAATTGAGCTGAAAAAATGATAAAAAACAAACAAACAATACGGTCCTGGACCAATGAGAGCACTTTACTCATGAGCAGTGGGCCAAAATACCTGCCACAGGTGCAGAAGTCTGATTGAGAGTTACAGAAAACAGCTGATTGCATTGATCGCCTCAAAGGATTGCTCAACAAAATATTAGCTTATGAGTGACGTAACGTATATTAATTTCTCATATTTTTTCCTCGTTTATTTAAAAATATTTCTATTGAACCACAATTCAATAACAATGTCATGATTTTCATCAAATTTGATATATTATTACTTTTGTCAGTTTCAACTTATTTCAGTGGCAGCTGACTTTTTTTCCTTCTTTAATGGAAGGGTATGAATAATTTTGTTTCCGACTCTGTGTGTGTGTGTATATATATATATATATATATATATATATATGACTTTTCTGTGACTGTGTATTTCTCCTATTGTTCATGTTAAAGATGAAAATGCCATTCTATCTTTTACAGACTGTTATTGATCTGACAAAAGCTCAACAAACCCTTCAGCTGGACACGTGCATTAATGTTTATGAATTTATATAATATATAATTTATATAATCTCACAGTTTTAAGACCACTTTTCCTTAATCACAGAAAGTGGATAGGCCTTTCAGGCTTGAGTTATTCATAGAAAACTTAATCAACAAACTGATGCTGAGCCATGTAATGTGGCATGTAAATTAATGTATTAGTCTAATAACATACCAATACACAGGACATAAGTTGAAAATTAGCTACAGCTACAGTTACTGTTGTCTTGGCATCAGCTACAATTTTTTTGTAACTATGTGCAAATGCAATGTCGTGTCAAATAATTAAATAAATAAGTAAAGTGTAAGCATAGCGATGCAATCAATGAATACAAAGAAAAAAGAAATCTAATGAGATGAAATCACAACAACCATGTTGTACATGCATTCTTCAAGCTAAAATTGAACAGATTAACAAAAAAATCAACAATTTTACCTCTGGTTTGCTGAAAAGACGATTTTGTTTGCGTGGGTTTCCAGCTCAACAAAACAGCATGTGGTCAAGGCATTTGTCACTACCACACTAGCTCATGTCATGTCAATATTCATCCACTAGGTGTCTCTGTGCAGGGGTCAGAAGTGGCACTCTGGGATTTTGGTTTCAAATTTGATTTTTATTTTTTAATGTTTGTTCATTTTGGGCAGCAGCAATTAACAGCGGCCAAATTTGACCCCGTGGGTTCTCCAGGGTTAAAATCAGAATGGTAACAATGGAAATATCGTTTGATATTTCACACAATTTTCTCTCAAAACGTATTCAACATGAGTTGTATGGAACAGCTTCCTACCTTAACTTGTGAATTGATTATTTTATTACAAGTAATTTTTTTCTGTAAAACTAATTATTTTCAAAAGATTTCCATTAACTCACGAATGCACCGATAGTTCAAGACAGACGTTCACTAACATTTACAAACATATTGCAACTCACCTCCAGAGGGCGCTACGCTACCTAATAGTATTTTGCTGCACAGATATTAATTCATCCATCCATTTTCTGTACCGCTTAATCCAATCAGATATCAATTCATTTCTAGTCTTTATGATCTCACATTATTATTCAGTCAATCTGTAACTTTTGGTATAATGACCTATGACGCCTTTATCCAAAGCAACTTGCATCCAAGTACACCAGGGATGCCGACACTGGAGACGAGGAGGGTAAAGTGTCTTGCCCAAAGACACGACAGTTGACTGGGGGAGCAGGATTCAAGTTGTGTTCACTGATGGTTGTTTTTAGAAACGTGTCTGTAGTGTTTTCCACCACAGTCATTTTAGTTTTTAACCCCTAAAAACTCCAATATACAACTTTGGGTCAATGGTATGTTCAGACATATTCAAGTCACACCTGCCATGAACACAGATGATAACAGCCTGCATGGACTTTCTCATTTTTGGTATGTAGCACCTGGCATCAGTTCTTTTGGGTTTTTTTTCCAATAGCAGCTGAAACCTCGACTGATCTCACCCCAGTACATGTGTCCACTTGGTCAAACAGGGATGAGCTGTTTTTACTTGGGGACATTTTTACACAGCTCATTTAGAGATCCCTCTCTGAACAGTTTCAGCTTAAATCACTCAATGAAGTAGCAGATTGCGTTGACTGAAAGTGGCTTTGAAATGATACCAAAGCCCCTGTAGCTGTATTGATCATGGTGGAATGGAGGTTTCTCATACAAATACGTCTTCAAGGTTCAACATTCAAGCTCATCCAGTAATGGCTTCCAGCCTGGGCCCCAAACATCCTCAACCTTTTCACATTATGCACTGTAGATGTAGACAGACTGAGGTTCTTCACAGTTTTGCGAATACAAATACTTGATCAATGATTCAGGGTTTGGTAAAAAAGTGGTGAGCCATGACATGACTTATCCTGCTTGGATAGACTAAACCTGCCTTGCATCCTCCTCTTAAACCAACCCTACCCCCTCACCTGTCACAAATAAATCTCCTGATAGAATAATCTTTCAGAAAGGGGCTAGTTGTATAAACTTGGTTCTTTATTCAACCCTCTCCCAAGTTGGTTGCCGCTGGCAATAAATTCTACAAATATATGTAATATGTATTTATTAAATAAAATTAAGTTTGCCGATATAGTTAGACACTGGAAATCTTTCCGTTACATAAAAGTTCAAATTAAACATTTAAATATTTAAGTTTTCTTGCATCTTAGAAAGCTTCTCTGCTTTCTGAAAATTACAATAGCTTAACAAATGATCCCCAGTGAAGGACTTTTAATAAGAAAAGATGGTTATTTTGGGGGGTTGTTCATCAGAAACATGTCTACCCAATTTCACTTCCTGTTGATGTTATTTCTAAGTGGAGGTACAACATGTGATAAGTCAGTGAAACTCAACAGATGCAGCTGCACTGTCCCCGTTTTCTCATAGTCTGGAACAGGTGCACATTTTACTGTTTCTCTGTAATGGGTCAGAAATTACCAGTTAAAAATGTACCCAGCGACTCTATTCATCTAAAATAGGCAAACTGGATTAATAACAATATTCCGGTCAAAAGCGAATCAATAACTCTACTAAAAAATGCTGAAATTAACATTTAAAGCTGACATTTATTTGGCATTGAATGAACAACACACACCAGATTCTTAACAACAGGTGGCAACAAAACCTGTTCATTTCATCAGCTGACATGCATCAAGCCAGAGCTGATTAAAAAATATAAATTTTGGATACAAACTGGAACAAACCAGAATTTCCAAAGAACTGAATGTCACCACTTCCTCGTAGATAATTATATCCTTCTTGTAAGAAATCCCACAGTCTGATACTTGAAATATTTCTGGTTTCTTCATAGTTCAGTCATCTACAAACAGTTCCCGAACAATCAGAAAGTTTGAGGAACTAGTTCATCTTAACCATCAGGAACTGGCTTGGCTGTCTTTCAGCTTTCAGCTTGCAGCATTGAGTATGACAGGCGGAGGCTCAATGTTGAGCTCTTGCCTGAGGTCTTCGAGGCTCTGCTCCCACCGCCTCTCATAGAAGATGTTGAGGACACAGCGGGCCTGCCGGCCGTTCTGCAGAGCCCAAGGTCCCAATGATGTGAACAGTGACTGTAAACGGCTGCATGGAGGGAGACATGAGATAAGAAAAATGCAGGAGTTATGCAACACCTGAAGAAAACCTGTCAAGACTCATCTGTTGTATTTCTGATGAAACATTTCCAACCCCAATTTTCCAAACACAAGAAGATTAAACTTAATGTAGAAGTTTTAATGATTTACAGGATAATAAATGGTTTATGAACATTAGTCATCAAACAGTTGGTGGAGTGTTTCCGTTTATGATCACTGTGGTCAGGACTTGAAAAGGGCCCTAAAATCAGTGTAGTATTTCAGTCCTTTGGCTGACAATGAACTTTTTTTTAAACATTGACTATAAATAAATATTCATGTTAAATATCTCCGTATTAAAACAACTGTACACCAAGTTCATATTTATTGTTTAATATTGTCATACAATCCAAATTTAATACAACATGTCAATTATCTTTTGAGATGTTTCAGCATCTAGAGCCATCATACAGAAAAATTACCCAAACTTTTAGCTGACAAACTGACTGCATTGGTTTACCAGTACCACCCCTTTTATGATGATGTTAAAAAAATACAGATTTAACTGGACTGTAAAACGTAGTCATCTTCTTCTTGTGCGGTTCAATAACTCCCAGCAGGCTATCAAACTTGATAAGTGGTAAATTGGAATACACCTAGAAATTACCAGAATAATTCTGTTGCCTTAATATCAGACCAGAGGAAACCAAGATTCACTGTTTTCTTTTTCTACTGTGAAGAAGTGAGAAGGGCTCAAAATCATCTTGACTACTCAATGGTTCAATTCTACCTCATATTGGGAATAGCCGCAAATAAAAAATGAACAAAACTCAATAAACCCAAACAGTAGTAAATCTAAAAATTTAAATTGCATGAAGACACATTTACTATTGTTGTTTCTTGTTGTTGGTTGGTTGTTTTGTTTTTTTAGGGTTTTTGGGCTCTAGTGGACTTTATTAACCAATTGCTGGACAGAAAAGGGGGTCAGAGTAAGAGGGGGACAGACATCCATCAAAGGACCCAATGTTGGGATTCAACCCTTATTGGTATTTTATTGGCTCTACAGAAAATATACAACTACCAGTCAAGAAAACCATAGATTGATTTCAAGTCATCTGCATCATTTAATTCTTTACACAACTCTGTAACTTTTGATGTGAACAACCAAGTGCAACATGAATTATGAATTCCCACCAGTAAAACCTGTATGAAAATATGCTACTAATTAGAAATTTGCGGCTTTTTAGAAGAACTATTTTACACATCACACAAACCTGCTTTAATTATAACACAGAAGCCACTTTGCAACAAATATGTCAACAGACTGAAATTCATTTAGTGCTACAGAGCTCAGTATATGGCTTGGTGTGTAAGTATTGCGTTCTTATAAATGCTGATACTGAACCTTGCATTGAGTCGAAGTGGTCCCAACAGAGCTCCCAAAGCACACATGGGAAGCCCCGTCTGGGCAGCTTCAAACCACTTCACAGCCACTTCACCTGAAAGCAAGAGGAAGATACAGAAAAAAGCCAACATGCAAATTAAAGACGAGAAAAGGAGAATCAGAAAACAATCAACGGTATAATGGTTTTCAAACCAACTTCTGCTGTGAACACACTAAAAATATGTCTATTCAGTCCTTGTTCTGAAAAGAAAAGACCAGAGTTAAAAATAGGAGAGTTCATTTATGATTATATCAGCAGCTAAAACAGAAAGTTCCGATTCAGCTTTTACAGAAGAAGAGCTTTGAATTTGCAAGAAGTTTGTAAAGACAACTGAAAAGGTGAAAAAGATACAACAAAGTGTAAAGAATGAGCTCACTTGTCCAAAAATAAATCTACACATGCAATAAGATGTAAAGCCTGACTCACCCAGCATGTTGGTGGGCATGCCCAGTAAGGTGTGCAACAAGTCATGGACCTCTCTGTATCTTAGCATGATGTAAGCTAGCTCCTCGTCGTCTACAAACTTCACTTCTGCCCGTGAGTCAGGGGTCACGTTCTGCCGGAAAGCAGGACAGAGGTAAGCAAAATTTCTCATGTAACAGATTAACTCATTATTTAGAAATGGAAAACATGGAGCAGATATATTTCTTTCAGTTCCTGTAGACCACTCACATTGTCCTTCAGAAAACGGAGATACTCTCTCCCAAAAGAACCGTTGGGCAACGAGGCCATCTTTTCCAGATCAAGTGTAGACAGACGGATTCTCGGCCTTTCTCTGCAATACCAGGTAATTAAAAAAGGAAGACAACATCCAAAGAGGTGAAGGAAATGATAAGGTAAAAAGAACTAAACAGTGTTGGAATGGCTCACATCAGAATAGTATAGCCTTCAGGATCATTTCTCATCCTGTCCCTGAGATTGATGAGAGCTTGATGTCCTGTAGTCTCAGCAAGCACCGCGACCATGTCTGTAACATTCACATAGGACGTCAACAGCACATTTTCCCAGATGTGGCGTGTTGATAATAAATCTATCATTTAAAAAGGTGCAGTGTGTAAAAAAAGACAAACCTCAACAACAGAAAAAATGTATAAATCATTAAAAACTGTTTCAATTACTGTCTAATCACTTTACTACGTAACTGTTATGTTTTATTCTCTTAGAATGATTTATTCATATCTAAATGCCGTGGATCCACATTCATGGCTGCTGCCATATTTGTGCAATCATTTTTACCATGATGTCTCTGAATGGACAAACAACCCTGTGTATGAAGTGACAACCCTCTGAGCTTTAAGACTGCAGTATCGACTTTGTTGGATAGATGTTAGAGTACCGTTTGGGATAAGTAATGCCTTACTAGGCATATAGGAAACATGTAGAAAGTCATCGCTGCACCTGAGGCTACCGAATCCATTCGCAAAAGAAAACATGTTTATATTTGAAAGAAGTTGGCCACTGACGGCCACCGTCAATTTACAACTGAGCCCATCGTTTCCACTAGATGTCAGTAATTCTTACATGCTGCATGAGCTGTTTGTATCTCAACAATCAGATACCTAAAAATGTCAGAAATATCTTTTCTCTTGATTTGACAAGGTAGTTTAAAAAAAGTCCAGTAATAGTAAAAAGGAATGTATCAGTGTTACTTACATGATGATGGTGCTGTTGCAAATTGCTTATTGATTCATGCACCATCATTGTCAATTGAAACTGTTTACCAGTGTGATTCCGTCAGAAACTTTTAAATTAATTTTTGCTACCTATAGTTCATTTAAGCAAAAACACCAACAGTCCTATCACAGAGTTAAAAATGTACACTGAGCTTTCAGCCTCATTAGCAGATTGAGTTGCAGGTTAAATCTCTAAAAAGGTCAAGTACACAGACATTAAAGGTGTTCGTCAACATTTAAGATTAGAATAATTGGCTAAGTTGATACTTTCAAGATCATGAATGAGCCTTCAAGCTCAATTTTCCAATTCTATCAATTTTTTTAGACTTAGGTATCTTGCCCCTTGTGATTAAATTCCAAAGTGGGAACTCTTTTTATTCGTAAAACTTACCTGACAAGTGTTTTATCACACCATAACTTTCATCTGTCATTGTGATCCTCAAAATAAAAAGCAATTATAACTATTATGTTGGGGATTTTATTGGCTACCTCTCGGTGTTCGTTTGTCCTTCTAATTTATTTCATCAGTCTCAGATGCTCTTGTCTGAAAGCCGCAGTCCTTGGCTTAGCATCATCTTATTTTTTTATTCTAAGAAACTATCCCACATCTCTTTGATGGCACTTAACATTATTGTCTCCTTTATTTATCAATTTAATTCTTAACCCCTGTTTCTTTGGAGTTCAATCTCATGTGCTTCAGAAATGCCTCAGAAACAGAAATGAGAATGAAAGGTATGCAAAGCCAAATGTGACATTGAAACTATGACGGAGGAAGAGAGTATCAACACCTGTCAGCTGATGTTTAGTCACATATTTGGATTACCTGTGGTCTAAATGTTTTAAAAGTTGCTCATGTGTTTATAGCAGTGTCAGATTGTTCATTTATAAAAATAAATATCAGACTAAAATGTCTGATTATTTTATTTTTATACAGTAATTCCCGCCAACTTAAAAAAATAAAAATAAAACCCTTCCGATACTGCAACATCTGTTTTCATAGTTGAAGGTTTCGTTCTGGTAAAGTCTATTGGAAATAATATGTGTACAGTCTGCAAATTGTCCTTTTACTGGACAACATCAACATAAATTTAAGTTAAACTCTTATTAAAACAATACGCTAGAGCAAAACATACAGCACCAGTCAAAAGTTTGGGTACACTTCCCCATTAGATTAAATGGGAAAGTGTGTTCAAACCTTTATATGAAAATCTTAAGTTGAAATAAGTTGTGAGACAGAATGTCTCAAGCATTGCGAAGGAACGCCTGATGTCAGTGTAAATATGTAAAGTCAATATGACAGCTTTTCCGATGTTGTGAAAGTCTCACCATGTCGGTATGGGTCCTTGAGGGCTGCCACACCGGACCCAACAGACAACAAGGCTTTCTGGAAGGGTGTAGTGTGGATGTGTCCAGGGTAAAGCCCATCATAGCTGCTGTATGCAAGATAAGCATGACTAATGTGGAGCTGGTGGACAAGCACTGCTGAGACAAAGGTGGAACAAACAGAAACTGGACAGTGACAACATATCTGTCCTGCTGCTCTACAGATTACTGGAAATACATATCTTACTTCACGATTGCATATGTAAATTAAATAGTATTAACAGAGAAGAATAAATAGATCCAAATCAAAGTGACACATAGTGACAGCCGCAAAGTTTTCAGAATTACAGATACCCTTTAACAAGGTTCTGCTGAGTGTAACACTTCATAAACCGCGAAGATTTTTGTGGCTTTAATGTATTAAGTGGCTTCCCTGTAGTAGTATCCACACGAAATACTACACAAGGACGGAGGGTGGGGGTCATTCAGTTTTATTTATTTATCCTTAGCGATTGCTTTTACTCCGATAAAACATACAGTCATTTCATTTGAAACACTCATCACATGTTCTGGGACGACAGAAGTCTCCTTATATAATTAAGCTAACAAAATTACCCTTTTATTTATCACTGTAATATTAGCCAGCCGCTACATAGCGTTAGGTTTCGACACTGCTTAATGTCAGCTAGTTCATCTGTATACTTAATCAATATATCTATTTACATTTTTTTTAAAAAGCTATTAAAAACACACACAGAGGGCATTGTTGTAATGCATACCTTTAGAGGTTAAAGTGAGGTGTCTTCCAGTGTTTATCTGGAACAGTTTACAACACAGCGGCCACATTTTGAACCCCAGTACGCATGCGTCGCTAGAAACGGAAGTATTTAAACTGTAAATATAGGCAAAGGGCGAGTTCTCCTTTGTTTGGCAAGTGGAGCAGTTTCGTTTTACTTTTGTATCTTGGATATTTCCAATACTCTGAGGTTGGTTGGCTGAACTTCAACTTATTGTCGCTAAGCGAGAATGTTAACAGTTAGCTAACTGGTTAGTCAGTCTACTAAAACGTAAGCTACATAATATACAAAAAATAAACAGTATTAGCTTTAAGGTTAGTTGGTTGAAGTTGCGTAACTACTCACACAACCAAATAAGTCTACGTTAAAGGCCGAGTAACCGAATTTGATTGTATATAACGAGCAACTCAAATGCAACAGTAATAAATAAATAATACCCGCAGAAGTTATGTGGGAGTATAAAGGTATATAAGCACTCAAGATGATGTTCGTGCTCATTTAAATAGGTCTGATGACAAAAAATTGGGGTGGAACTTCCTATCGCAGAAATACTTGGGTAGGGAGGTGTAGCCTGTAAGACGGAAAAGCACTCCACGTATGTTCGGTGAGTAAAGTGTCACTTTGGTTTCAGTGCAGATGGTCACAGTGAGGCACGGAGTAGATTTAGACGGAAAGAGAAATACTGAGTGAGAACATGGATAGCAGACAGAACAGGGATGGTTTTCAAACAGCTGATGCAATGCTGCCGAGTAGTTGCAGATATTTGTTTGGGGAGAAAAGTGAGACGTAGTTTTTTTTTCTTGGTAAAAAATGTTTTCTTTTTTTTCTTTTTTTAATGAATAATGCAACTATTGGATATGATCTATTTCAGAGACATCATTGGAAAGCTTATACAGACCTCTAACAAACTCATTCTAAAGTTGTGTGCAGTAGTTGGTTTACTTATTTCTGACCTTGTCAGTGTTTTACTTTTTATCCTTGACTAGAAGAGTACGGTTTGTAAATGAGGTTTACTGCTGCAGTAATTGTCCTCACAAGATTTGTACTTTCGGCCATCATCATGTTTATAGTGTTGTGTGTTTGTACCTTCAAGGCTGACTGTTTTTCTTGGGTCAAAGGGTTTGGCATGTATCGCTGAGGGTTTCCTTTTTGACAGGTTTGAACAGCTTGTAAATTGCATTCATTCATACTTGCCATTAGGGGTGGGTTTAAAAAATCGATTAATCGATTTAAATCGATTCAAGTTAAATTAATTCAATATCGATTAATAAAACTAAGGATCGATTT
>JAOXYM010000020.1:11778120-11800050 GCA_028567055.1 Leptatherina wallacei | reverse complement strand
AGTGAAGTAATGATTAAACTGTATGATTTGAGCTGCTACAATTTGCTGCCAGCAAGCGGCGCATTCTAGAGTGGAATACGTGATTATACACCAAGAAAAACTTTGTTATGGATTGCTTTTCCTACAAATAGAGCAACTTATTTCTGATACACTTTGCTTATTTAGTTAAACAAAAGCTCACATATGTACAATTGTAATATTATATCCCAGTTAAAATGAAGTGAGTAGTTCTGTGATAGTAACAACCATTAGATGGCAGCACGAGCAATAGATCAATTCAACAGAATGAATTTTGACCTCTTGGTATCAAATGTAACAACTATTTAGACCTTACTGAGAGCCGCCGGAGTGTGTAAAAAGCACCACTGAACTTTTCTGCCACATGAATGATATTATCGAGTCTCAACAATGGTCTAAAGAGAAACCGCTTGAAAACATCTGTAATTACACAGACCAGTCATATGGTGGTGCTCTAACTTGTAGTTTTTTGTCATCATCAGAGCGGTAACAATATTAGGCTACAGTATTTTGTTGTGTTTATTGGATTTAGGGTGTCATTATTCAGTTGTTTGTTGTTCCGCTCATTGGACTGTTTTACTTGAAATTCTGTTGGATTTTCTTTTAATGTTGATGGGCGCAGATTTAACTAGCTGGAAGTGTTTAAAGGTTCTCAGGAACTGTGTAGGTGTATATCATGTATCAGGTAAATCTATCTCATCTTTTCTGTTAACAGCTGTTTTGTGTCACGCTCCTTTACAGGATCTAGTACCAGATTAATGGAGAAGAATGGCACGGATCTCATTGGACTGTCCAAACTCTTTACCGGGGATCCCCCTCAGTGTGTTGTCAGTACCTATGGAGAATAAATACAAATGCCAGCAATGTCTTCAGATTTTGAGGAAGCCTGTCCAGGCTCAGTGCGGCCATCGCTTCTGTGTACACTGCTTCAAGGAGCTGACCAGGTAGACTGGAGGTCCTTGGACCACCCAACAAGCGTGTGAAATGCAAACCCCCCCTTCCGCCTCCTAATGCTTCCCTTTTTTCTGGATATGTCTCAGCACATCCTGTGTTCTAATCTCTGCTCACATCTGGGAATTTTTTGCACCCAAGATCATTTACTAAATGCAGACTCATCCTCACATGGCTGGACTTTTAGTACTGGTGTCAGTGAATCACATGGATCTGGTCATGCTGACTCATTCTAAGGTGTTAATTGTTTTCTATTCCACTTCTTTTCCTTATTACAGATGCACCAGCTGTTCATAAATGCATGAATATGCATTGTGCATATAGTGGTGTTTAACCTCATGTTTAATCATACCTTGACAGTATCATTAAACATGAGGGGTAGGAAATATTGATCTTGAAAATTTTAATAACTAATCAAACATTACAGAGAGCATTTGATTAATCCTTTAAACCATGTTTACACAAATGGCTAAAACCACTTGTGAAATTTATGGTTTTACCTGAATTGTTTGTGCTTTTGTCTTGTGAAAATCATCATATGTGAAAAAAGCTTTTTTTCCCTGAAAAGCACCGATCACATTTGCTGATGAGTTCACTATGTGCTTTTTGTGTTAGTCATTTATTTGCCTTTGAAATAGCAAAACCATGTAGTTTTAGTTCACCTCCTGAGTGTTGCTACGCACTGCTTCCTGTTCTGTTGCGTTGATCAATGATTAATTTACTTTGGCTGGGATCAATTTTGGTTAGTTGTTATTCCAGTTGTTGGATTATCAGATAATAGTTGCAAATTATTGTCGCTTAGCAACTGTTTCTATGGTGAAATCACAAACTTGTTTTGTTTGGTAGCTCTGGGCCAAAGCCTTGTGAAGCCTGCCGTCAAGAAGAAATATATGAAGAACCTATATCCATATTAAATAGTAATGAGGTAAGCTCTGAAATACTCAAACTTCTGCAATTTTCTTTTTTTAAAGAAGTACCGCCTTTTACTTTCATTGAAAAGAAAACAAAACTAACTGCAGTCAGATGGGGTTTTCCCTGACCGCACAATAAAGCCCACTCTGTCTGCTTGCATGTGGTTTATGTCTTCACTGAACTCTTTGTCCTTGAACCCCACCCCCATCCCACTAGGCCTTTCCAGACAATGCAGCAGGTAGAGAAATAGCAAGTCTTCCTGCCAGATGTTTGAACCAAGACTGCAGCTGGAGTGGATCTATAAAAGAGTATGAGGTGAAGTACAGAATCTATTCATGTGAGCATTGCTGCTTTCTTTTTGAGCTCAGCTTCAGCTTACTCTATCAAAGCAAAACTGTCAGTACTTTCCTTCTACATATCCGGGTGACCATGATTTTCCCGCCCAAAAGCAAGCAACTGTCATGGTGGTTGAATAATGTGCGTGTAATGCACGCTGTAATCTGAGAAACAGGAAATGAAACTTTAGCATGGCTGGAAAGTCCCCACTGTTCCAGTTCCTACACTATCAACAAACATCGTATTGGAAAGTACCAGCATGAAAGGTCACTGGATCTGAGATTAGTTTAGGCTATGAAGGTTAGGTAGACATGAGATTACAAAGCTAGTGGTTTTATAACAACTAGATAACGTGAAACTGGAACGTGGTTAGACATTGAACTATGATAGACTGCAGTTTGCAATACAGAAATACGGCTGGATCATGTAGGGTTTTTTTTATGTTTGGGGGGTTGTGTGTCTGAATGAGTGTCATTTGTGTCCAGTTTTGTTTCTACTATGTAAATATCTGTTGTGGGTCAGTTCGGATGTCTCTGAAAGAGAAAAGTTTCCTCTGCTGAGTCTGTGTAAATACAGTCGCAGCAGTTTGTATCTGTGGTTGTTCAAATGTAATTGTTCAGTCACAACAGAAGTTTTAAAATCAGTTTGCAAGATATGTGTTCAAATAGGAACAATACGCTGATACTAGAGATTATTTTGCATGATATGCAAAATTTTTTATTCTGATGGTTAAGTTTGTTTCAACAAGAAGCACGTGCTCGCTTCCCACAACCAAGGAATTCACCCGTGATCGTTATGTTTTGGCACACGAGAAATTATTTCTATCCTGTTGTGATGCACGCACAACTTATGTGAACATTTGTGGGTTTCTGTCTTAGTCACTGTCGTCTGGAAAGAACAGCGCCGTTGCTCAAAGCTAGCTGTTCACACCCGAAGCGAGGCATTGTTAAACTGGAAAAATGCTATTTGTGGTGTCAGAGTGGCGGGTTGGAGAATGATTCATTTTCATTTTGCCTTTTCGATGTAGGATGCACTGATGAGCAAGTTTGGAAAGAGAAGAG
The DNA here is from genome assembly GCA_028567055.1 of Leptatherina wallacei. NCBI lineage: Eukaryota > Metazoa > Chordata > Actinopteri > Atheriniformes > Atherinidae > Leptatherina > Leptatherina wallacei. The sequence goes on along the minus strand of JAOXYM010000020.1, from coordinate 11,796,772 downwards.
TCAAATGGAAAAACGGGCTAACGTACCTGTAATTCTCGCTCTGTGGCTTCCATGTCGTGTAGCCATTCATTCTGAGAGGGAGTAACTTCCTGTCCATTAGGCACTACCTCACAACCAAGCTCTGCCCCTTTTCTTTTCCCGGCATTTTTGAAAACTATGGATGGTTTTTATATTTCTATATTTTTTTGTTGCACTTGCATGTGTGTATTTCTGCACATCTCTTCTATGCAGACTGACTTCTGTATTTTTTTGTTTCCTCCTACTGTGTAAGAACATGTTTTTATTTCAAGGTCCAGTTGCTTTGAACATCATGTGTTTTTAAGCAGTAACATTCACATTTTAGGTCCCAGAATACAAGTGAAAATAAATAATATTTAATATTTAATCAGGTAAAGATAATTAATTTGTTTTTCTTGAGAAGATGAGCGTAATCTACGTTTATCCCCATAGCAACCAAACTTCCTGTTTTACCACATTCCAGGTGTGCCCTGCAACCATTCGTAACATCTGTTCAATAACTTTTAACCGCCAACAAACGTCTTCAGGTTTTGAATGATGCACTTCAATTATCTGCAGACAGATTACATGTGCACTTTTGTAACCTACAGCATCATAAAGTACATCTGTCAGTTGATCATTATCACTTGAAAGCACATCCATAGCAGACATATTTGTACTGAGTGAGAACTGCAGACAGTTTTATAACGAAATCTGCCCTTATGTTTTTTTTAGGCTCAACATGAAGGTCGTTGCGAATATGAGCAGATGCAATGCGAGGCCTGCCAGAACTTCATTGTTCGCAAAGATATAGACAGACATAATGAGAGAGAGTGTGAAGCAAGAACTCTCAACTGCAAATACTGCAAAGGGACATTCAACTTTAAAGAGATCAAGGTGGGTAACTGAGGATAACATGATAAAGCACTTGCTGGATGAGTTTACATTAATGGGTATTTAGAAAAATATATATTTTCTGCTTTGTGAAACATTTTAGGCCCATGATGAAATCTGTGTAAAGTTTCCCCTACAATGCAAAGACTGTGGCAAGAAGAAGATCCCAAGAGAAAAGGTTTGACCTGCTTCTTGAATGAATGTTATCCTCCCATAAAAGTGTCTTTGATGATTTTAGTGGTTTTAAATAATTTGAATGGGGAATGCTAATGCAAATAATGAACATGCTGACCACAACAAAAGGGGCCAAATGAGTCTGTCATGAAGGGAAAAGTGAAAGTTGGTCTGAATTTGACAGACCTCTTAGTTTCTTTCTGATGAGGCATCTTGTGATTTGCTTCCACTTTCATTTTTTTTTAGTTGATGCTACACAGAAATGCCCCGCTAACTCTTAACTTTCTTTTTGACCTCTCTGCTTTTAGTTCAGTGACCATGTCAAGTCCTGTGCGAAGTCAAAAAGTGCCTGCCCGTTCAATGAAGTGGGCTGTAAGTCTGTGGTATGTACAGTGTACAAAATCTGTCTCATCATTTCTTTGTGTTCATTTTTTTATAAACAGAATTTTACTGCATTAGAGCGTAAATATAGAGTTTTCTTAGACTCCAAATATCAATTAATAATTAAATAATTATATAAAGTAATTATTTTAGGATAGTATGATAACTGAACGTGTGTAAACGTTATCCCAACTTTTGTCTAAATCCACAGATTTTCCAAAGCCATTCCATCAATCAGATGGTTGGTTGTTTAGTTACTATGATCCCAAGACTAAGTATGAAATAATTCTGATTTATTTAGCCTATTACAGACACACAGTTAGTGTCTGTACAAGTAAGTGAGCACTTACTGTATTTGTGGTTTGCAACTGAGAACAGGGACGAACTTCATTTTGTTGTGAAAGATTATGAGACTGAATGAAATGGAAAAAACACTATAAAATCTTGAAGGGAACTTCCAAACATCCATTTCCACAAATAGCAAATGAAGGCATCCCAAATATGTTTAGTCATTTCCCTGTAATTATAACCAAGTTATACATGTGAGAATCTACTTGTTGGCTTTTTCCCCCCTTGTTCAGGGTGAGTGGGTTTGACAAGCATACTTCTGAGAGCTAATCTTATGTCATTATCAAAACATGATGACAAATGAGGAAATTTGCTAATTCTTATCTTATCAGTTATCCAAACACAAACGCAGTGCTGATGAATCAGATGGGAATTTTTTTACTATTGAAAATGGAAAACTCAATTTTCTATTTCCCCTTGATTTCAGGTTTTGCATATGAACCAGCTTCTAAGACACTTTTATAAGGGTTTCAAAACACCCAACTCGGCCTCCATTCAAGGAGTTATTTTACACATTAAAACCCAAGATTTGAGGTTTTCCTTTAAAACTGATAAATGTCTACTAGAACTTCATTTCAGCCTCTAATTGTACCAGAAACATAAATGAAAATCCTTTCAGAGGTTAAACCTTCAACTTTGATTAGAAATGATTGACTTTGCCTTTATGTTGATTTTATATGATTTTTTTTTAAAAATCTAGTTTTTGTTTAGAAAATTACGATGAATATATTGCATCATGTATGAATTTCTTACACACCCTGACTGCTCTTCTGACTATTCTATGTATTTCCAAAGACTCCCCATCTGGAAATAAAGAATAAGTCAATTAATAATGTCTATCTAATCAGTGTTTGATAGATTTTTTTTTTTACATCTTTCTCAAGGTGTTTCTAAGTTATAAAAGATGGCAGCCTATTGATTACCTCAGTATTAAAATCCCAACTTATGAAACAGTTGAAAAGTTTTATATATCTTGAGTCTTTTTCTATTTTTTCTGTCAAACAGAAATAAGTGTGTTAACCTAAAGCCTTTTTAATTGTTCAGTTTTTCCCTCATGAACACAAACAATTAAATGAGTACCACTCTGTTTCTTCTGCACCCTCTCAGATAGAAAATGGGAAGCTCAGTGACCATGAAAACAGTAGCACCATGGAGCATTTACGTCTGTTGCTGCCCATGGTGCTATCTGTGGCCCGGACACGCCCAGAGGCTACTGGACCAGGGGAATGGCAGGAGGACTCTGGTTTGGGCCTATACAGGGCTCCAGAAGAGGGGAACGGGGCTGCAGCCCCTGTACAGTCTATAGACCTGGAAAAAAAAGTGAGTAATACCATATTAGATACTGTCCATCAACCACTGTAACTGATTCATTTTTTTAATGGATCATGAATATAATTGTTCCTGTTTGCCAACAGGTGAGTGCTTTAGAAAACATTGTGTGTGTCCTGAACCGAGAAGTGGAGCGCAGTTCACTTACGTTGGAGGCTTTCGCACATCAACATCGTTTAGATCAAGAAAAGATTGAAAGTCTGTCCAGCAAAGTGCGACAGCTTGAGAGGATGGTGAATATGAAAGACTTGCAGCTGTCTGAGACTGAGCAGCTGCTGCGAGAACTCCAGCTCTGCACCTACGATGGAATATTTGTCTGGAAAATCACAGACTTCGCTCGCCGCAGGCAGGACGCTGTGGCCGGTCGAGCACCTGCAATGTTCTCACCGGGTAAGAAGACACCATGCATCTCTTTTTTCCAACAGGTCTAAATTGTACAAGGGAGGCTTTAATGACCTCAGTGAAAGATTCATTCTTTCTAGAGAGCTGAGAGATCATGTGGTTAGTATGATGTTAGCTCGTGGCACGCAGACGAGGGGAATTCCTATTCACTACACCCGTGTTGTTCTTGAGGGAGTCACTCCTAGATTCTCATGATTTTCTAAGGCTTTGTTTACATTCTGGATTTTTCTTCTTTTTTTCCTTTTACAGCATTTTACTCCAGCAAATATGGATACAAAATGTGTCTAAGGCTGTATTTGAATGGCGATGGAACAGGCCGGGGAACGCATCTCTCACTGTTCTTCGTTGTCATGAGGGGCAAGTGTGATGCTCTGCTCAAATGGCCGTTCAGTCAGAAGGTACTTCATTTATGAATGATTGTTGCATCAGTGAAAATTTATAATTACCACAAATTTAAAACAAGTTGATGTTCCCCTCCTCTTCTCCTTCCTCAGGTGACTCTGATGCTCTTGGATCAAAACAACAGGGAGCACATTATCGATGCTTTCCGCCCCGATGTCACGTCCACCTCTTTCCAGCGCCCAATCAGCGAGATGAACATCGCCAGCGGCTGCCCGCTCTTCTGTCCACTGGCTAAACTGGCTGGCAAGAGTCCATATCTGAGAGATGACACAATTTTCATCAAAGCCATCGTAGACCTTACAGGCTTGTAGGGTGCAATCTGTGGAAGTTGCCCCGAAACCTCTAAGAACTTCTTTTAATGAATAATAAATAATATATAGATATGAATATATAGCTAAATATAAATATATATTTAATAATAGAACAAATGATTATTAAAGTAAACTTTATTGGTACATACAATATTATTACTTATAGAAGTATGAAGATGATTAACCGTATTTGGTTTACGGTCATCTATCATCATAATGGGACCTTTGGGGTCTTGTAAGTACCGCTAACTAGCTTTTACAAAATATTAGATATGTCCTATAACATATATTATATTATTATACGCCTTACCTTATCTTTATTCTTAGTCCCTAGTTTATTAACAATTATTTCTAGAGCTCAACATTGAAAAAACTGAAATTGCTAAATGAGTTTTAAGCAAATAAAGGAAACAGAACAATTGGTATCTAAGTTGTAATTTTAGTCACTACCAGCTGTAATGTGAAGATTTTCCCAAAATTAGCAAAAACACACTTAGTGGACGTCACCTAGAAATAAACACTTAAATACAGTAACATATCTGCTTCTGATATAACTTGTGAATGTAATTTTACTGTTGCTAAAACAAGGCTTAAATATAGATCATTCTCAGCTTTTATGCCTCCATTGGATATTTAGAAAAAAAAAAGCTCCTTGCAGGTTCATAGTCAGATTACCTCTGTATGCAGGTTTTACAGTTCAGCTCTGTCTGTGTGGCAACATGGCTTTTTTTTATTTGTTTTTTTAACACAATCTCACAGTGTTTAGATATAAAACTGTGTGAAATGGGTGGAAATTCAATATTCTGCTTATGCAGGAAATATTTCTCTGTAGCATAATTACTTTCATATATTTATCAACAACCATGTAGCTCTGTTGTTACTTTAGTGTTGTTTTGTTTATTGATAATAATAATCAGTCTGTTAGAAAGTCTATGAATGATGAACCTCAGAAAGAAGTCCCTATATGTACTGTATATTCTTTAGCTCCAATCTCCAAAAGTTCATTTGGAGCACATTTTTGGGATTTTTACAATCCCGCGACTCATACGAACTCATGACTTTACAGTTTAACAGGATCCTGTGACTTTTTTGTTATTTCTTCTGACATTACAAAATCTAGCTTTTAGTGAATTTATGTCTGTACCTGGTAGGTGTGGGGGAGTTTATGTCGATTGACCCATCAGGTAATTTCACAACCTTAAAAGTAATTTACTGCAACTTTATTCTGTAAAAAAAAAATAGACAACACTGGAAATGTTTACCTCCATGTTTCAAATTGGACTTAAAACCAGCTGAATTAAAAGCTGATTTAATATAAACCACCAAGTTCCATTTGGTTTATTTACAGGAAATGGTAGGAGAATCAAATAGAGTAAAATAATCAACAAATGAATTGGCAATGATCATTATATGTTTTGATTCTAAATCTACTAATACTAAACATCGTGAAACGCCCATCACCATCACATTGATGTGAATGTGAAAACTTTCCCTCATTGGTTCTGTCCACGTGATATGATTTTTTTTGGGAGGGGTGCTTTCTGTTTAATAACACCATGTCACCGCATAAAATGGTTTTGTTAGCTGATGACTAGCTTAGTTAACCAGACTGTTTAGTTAACCAGGTATTTTTGTTTGCCACAGGTGTGGCGCATGTTATCTAAAAGTACATGGGTGTGTGGGGAAATTCCATTTAGCCAACATAAAGGTCAGCTTTGTCGTAAATGCTGCGAAGCCATGTCTAAATTAAATTGTCCTGTCATTCAGAACACACTTTGACCTGTGTGACAGTATAACTAACATCAGGGGGAATTAACAATGAATGGTCTGATCATAAACTACGCTTTATCTTAAAAGTTTAAATGTAGCAATCTGTTTCTGAACGTCTTTGTCATGTCAGACATAAAGGTAGAACGTCTCAGTCCATCACTCAGTTCTAATCATTGTTTTCTTTTTGTTTTACTCAGACTTTTGATGTGCAGTTTTAGTTTTAAATGACAGAAGTACACCTCTACAAGATGTAAGGTGGATGGATTTACAAGTTAAAACAGCTCCACATAAGGGCAGACTCAAACTACTGTTGCTGAGTCATTACATTTGCGCTTTTCCACCACATATTGCAAATATTGTACCCGTCAAAGTGATCACACATACCCTGGAGCTTCAAAGCTGCAGCTCATTTTCTCAGCTTTGCACGTGCAGATCAGTACCTGCAGCACAGCTTCCTGTGAAGCAGGGATCACTTCTGGAGCCTTATTTTGTTTTTACAAATCTGAATAATTATAACTTTCACAACTTCAGTTTGACGCTTTACATCAGTCATATAAAAGTATAATTCATAAAGTTATTTCATAGCTTCTTTTTAGCCTGAGCTGTACTTTGGTGCACCTGGTAATGTATACAGATTAATCATTCACATATACCAGAGAATATAAGAGCATGCTAGTGTTGAGTGTATTTAGAACCTCACAGGTGTGCAAACAAGCGGTAGATAATACCTTGTTTAGTCTCACATCAGTAATCTACTAAACTGACTTCAAGAAAGGAGACCTGTATGATCTGTTAATTTTAATATATGCACCTAATGAAAAATGTGCTTCTGCCCTCACTGTGCTTGATAAAAAATAAAAAAAAGAAGCTCTGAAGTAATGTTTGGGAATGTCAATGTAATTGTTTGGGGTTGCTTCACTGTCTTAACCAGGGATGTCCAATATTGGTCCTCAAAGGCCACCGTCCTTCTGGCTTCAGTTGTATCCCACTCCAACACACCTGATTGAAATTAATCAACATTTTGATCAATTTGAGACCAGTGTGTTGAAGCAGGAAACAATGGTCCTCAAGGACTGGAACTGGTCTGTGGTCTCAACTGGGAAACTTGCTGGGATTTCTTCAGCTATAAATTCTGTGTCATATAAAAGCAAAATCCACCTAAGAAAGAGAAGCTAGGAGGACTTTTCATAAAAACCCTAAAAACGATGTGTGCATATAAGAATGTTGGAAGTATACAAGATGTTTGACTCGTGGAAAAAATGAATGTCCAAAGACTTTATCAGTGCTGCTAAGACAATGCTAAATAACATTCAATTATGCTTTAGTTAAATATTGACTGATTAAAAATACTGTTGCGGATGCATCTTTTTTCATAGGGCCTAATTTAAGAGTGAAGTGTTGCTTGCCCAAATATGTCTAAAGACATGTTAAACCACCGCAACAAGTTAGTCATTCTTTCACAACCGTGTATGTGTGTGCAATGATTTCATTAGGTATAAAGATGACTTCTAAGAAAGCCTAAGTCTAAAAAATACCCCTATGTGCTCAGTGTGTATTTACGTTTCAAACCAGAAAAGCAAGAAAGCCACAGTGTGTTCAATCTTCACTGCTACTGAACATCATTTAACATCCAATAAATCTACACCTGCTTTGGTCTTTGAATGTATAATTTCCCTGTGGGATTGATTAAGTTATTTTCATGTAACTTCACTTGTGTTTCCAGAATGAAACTAATGGTAACCCTGTTTTCCATATTAAAGGGTAAAGCTTTCTTGACATTGTCAAATAGCTGTTTCACTGTTATTGTTTTATTTGTTTTGACCCCTAAAGCTAATTGTTTCTTCTTTTTTTTAAAACCAGACTAAAAAGAAAAAAAGAGAAAGGAACGCCTTTTTGAAAAGCCTTTTTGTAAATTAAAAAAAAAAATGTGACAAAAGGTAAATGAAAAACCTCTGTATGGATCAAACTCTATCCACAACCTTTAATCAAAATCTGCACCAAAGTTTGAAATAAAAAAACAAAACAATAATACAAACATCAATCTGACTTTCTTTTTCTTTTAACTTATATCATTGCGGGACATGCTTTTTATTTAAGGGGAGTGAAAATAACACCAGAAACATGTTCATCAAGATGGAAAGAGGGGAAACGGCACTAAGAAAGCCAAGTTGTAAGTTCATGATTTGTTACACACATTTTAAAACATGGAAAGAAGTGCACAGGAGGTGACAGACCTGCTCATAAAGTTAGAGAAAACAGAAGGGATAAAATCAGATAAAAGGGATTTGCCACTCTTTTCTTCTTTTAAACAATAAACATTTCAGAAAAACTGGATGAGACACCTCATTATACATGAGTTCAAAGGATCAAATATAGAAATTAAAGCATCGGGGGACATTTGTGCAACTAGAAATGCCATTAAAATTCTATCAAATTAAGGTTTTCTTATTTTTATTGCTCAATTCAAGTACAACATAGAGCACAGTTTGTGAGAACAGCCTGTAAGATGTTCCAACAGAATGTCGCCTCAAACACCACATACACTGCAGGATTTAAATATTATAGAAAATCAATATTTAAAAAGGAAAAAAAACTTGTGAGTTCAATCATTACATTTATCCCACATTTAAATAATGACTATATCTTCAATAATATATATCGGCAATCTTTTTAGCATTTATAAGTTATGCAATTTTGACTGTGCAGAAGTGTGTCTGGTGTGCACGTTGTTTACGAGGAAAACAATGCTTCTGGGAAAACTGGGCAATGGTGGGGTCAAAAGCAGTGACGTCAAATTCTGTAAAGATGGCTCCATGTTGTCCACGTATGCAGGTAGCACTTACTCTGGCGACATGGTGAACTCAGGATTGGTTTAAATAGAAAAGTTCTGTTTGGGAACTAAATAAACCACCTGTGCACTACAGGGAAAATTACTTTTTTTTATCTTAAAAAAAAAAAAAAAAAAGTCCACCAGGCATACATTTTCCTAACATTTCTATTGAAATGTCAGGAAATAATATGATCAAATTAAAGTGTTTAGCTTTGTGCTACTAAAGAAGAGGGTTTAAATACATTTCCACATTACATAGGTCCAATAACAATCAGCTACATAAGCAACATTTTTTTGTTCAGTCAGGCTGTTGCTCTTTTATATAAATTCCTCAATAATTCTACATGTAATACATTAGCCATGGATCATTTCTGGGACACAAACAATGGGATGTAACATTAATAAAACTGAGGAAGACCAAATTAAATACAACTCAAAATCTTCTCCTTTTTTCTCCTCTTTTGCTTTTGAACGGTTTCATTATTCTCTGAGAACAGGGTTTATAAAGAATTTAGAAATCAAGACAACAATTAGATATTTTCATCAAAAGAGAAAAGACTGATTTCTCGGTTACTGCACTTTGCCCATGATGAGAAAGACATGATCAGACGATGCCATCTCTGCAGTACTCTTACATACATTTATATCTCAGGTCCAGGGTCTGGCCTGTTCAGACATAACATCACAGATAAAAGAAAGACAACAACCATCTCTTACAGAATTTTTTTAGGAACATCTGTCTTTAGCATTAAGGTGTCAGATCTACCGTTTCCATCTGTGGTGACTCATCCTTGGGTATATCCCTCCGTTTAGCACTGACACCTCTCTTCTCTGTTGGTGCAACATCTCCCCCTTGTGTCCACCCTTGCCTTCTCCTAACTGAATACACACGATCGCTGCTTCAGGTCACAAAACTGTGAGCTCAAGCAAAACCTTTAACTGTAACCACACTGCACATATACATGGAGTGTATATATTTTCATACCACAGAGGAAAAAGATCAAACCTTCCACCTGAAGGTGTTTTACAACCTGACTCAAGGTTTTCCATTCACACTTCCAGCAGATGTGGAGTTCTTGTTGCGGTTCAGCCAGGACGGCAGGAGGCTGCGGTGTCTCGTTGGCCGGGAGTTGGCTTGTGCAAGGCGGACCATGCGTGGTGAACGCCATACCTTAATTGTAGAGTCATCGCTGGCAGATAGGAGCAGCTCCTGATCTGCAGGACTGAATGCCACTGAGTTCACCACATCGTCGTGCGCCAGTCGTGCCAGACAGATGTTGTAGTGACGGTCCCAGATGTAACCATGCTTATCCTCTGCTCCACTACAGGAAGGAGATCAGTGGCATATGTCAGTGAATCCATCATGAGAAATTTATTTAATGTTCTTTTCACAGCATTTGCTTGAATCTGTAAATAATAATTCTCACAATCTATGAATCCAATGATGTTATATGTCAATTTGTTATTGCACGGTCCAGAGTCTGAAACCAGAATCAAAGCAGGCTCAACAAAACTTGAGCTCCAATACGAGGTAATGGGTAGGGAGGCACTAATGGCTGCAGAGTCACAGGACTTAAATGATTTCCAGCCAGCAAGTAATATGGTGGCTGTCGGCTCACGTTAACTCATCATGCTCACAGTGACTGACAGACAGCATGTAGGAGTTTCACTGTAAACTGGGAAATCCAATACGGAGCATCTGCGAGATGAAAATAAGCTGTGAAGGAACGACACCTCATAGTTTCCAGGCAAGAAATCTAATCTGACACTTAAAACAACTTCATCCTACTGAGCATGCCCAAGTTGGCCAAGCTAACAAGTCACAGTGGCTCCAATTAAAAGGCAATGTGTGGCAGCAACAACCAAGCAGCCTCCAATCATTCTGTTATATCAGCAATGAAAAGAGTTCATTTCTTTCACATGGATTCCATTTCTTCAAAGCTGTAATGAGTTGTTATTATGTTATAACAAAGTTCCAAAAGCCTCTTACACAACACAAACACTCCAGGTTACCAACGCTGCCCACAAGGAAATAGAATAATTTCTGTGGTTGATGGTAATGTATGAGCCCTTTTTCTTTTCTTTCGTCAGCGGATCACTTCTACATTTTTATTGAAACACATTTGTTTTGGACTGATATGTCTTTGCAATGATAGTCATCTTATCACGATGATTTCCACAAGACATGCTCTTTATTTATGAATTCTTAGCACTGTTTTAAACTACAATATTGTTGCTTATAAATACTTCATCAACAGTATGCCACACTTTGATGCTTCTGTCCATACATGTTTGTATAGAAACAGAAGTGTTACTCAAATAGTGGTATTTCATGTTTTATGGTCAAATGTAGATACATGTATATGTACAATGTATCAACCTATATATGTATAACTGCTTATGGCAAAAAGAAAGAAAATGAATTGATAAAGTCAGAATCACTTTATTGTCATTGAACCAGTGTCCTGGCAGAACTACATTTGTTCCGTCCAAGACAGGATCAGGTGGACTGAGGCAGCAGTGCGTTGCCCTGCACCACAAATTAATATATTCTTTTTTCTTTTTTAAAAAAAAGATTGTTGTTTACTCACCTGGCAACAAAGTCTCTGCTGACATCGAGGAAAATAAAGAAGCACTCGTCGTTGGGCGTAAAGGCCCGGTGAGCACGCAGACTTCTTCTCTCCTCCCTCAAGCTTTTCAAGTCGATGACGTGCAAGTCTATCTCCTCTGCGATGGGAGGTGGAGACATGGGGTCCGAAATGACACATCCTGCTGGCCAAGCTCGGCTATTCACATACAAGTATCTGATCAATGAAATATGAGAGAAGTTTGAGTGTTAAAGACTAACTGAGTTTAATTTTGTGTTTACTCTAATTAAAGCAATTAAAAGGTTTTAAAGTATTAATTTTAGCCACAAGAGAAAAAGTATGTATTCAAGACTTTTTTTATGTATATACCTGTGGTCTGGGGAAAGGCCCATACCAATGATATGACCATGAATATCTATAACGTGGTCCAGGGAATCAAAAAATTCATCTGAGCTCCGCTCCTCACCAAGCACAGGACCAGATGTGGTCATCTGGTCAGGCTTGATTCGTTTAATGCCTAGAAAAGAAGAGCAACAACCACATGGTAAAAGGGCTGTTCTTATTTAGCACTTTTCTAGCACATGTTGCATTTTTGCACTACATATTCACACACACTCATACAGCATTTCTATTAACCTATCACACACATTCATACCCGGATAGACACATCGGGAGGAAACGTGGGGTTCTGAGTTTTGCCCAGGGATACTTCGGCATGTAGTCAGGGGAAGCCTGGAATCAGTCCACCGACTTTCCAGTTGGTAGACGACTGCTCTTCCTCCTGAGCTACAGCCGACCCCCATGATAGGATACATCTTGTAGTGTTGTGCCTTATCTGTCTGATGGATATTTTGCAGAGCATCTGAAATAACCTCACCTATCTGGTGAGGTGAGTATGTAAGGCTGCCAGTGGTAAAAAGCAAATAAGTTTTATCTTCTCCATCTCCAGACTCAGAGGGTTCAATGTGGTTGGAGTCAGGGGCCTTCGTGTGGGCTCTTCCCATCATCTGAGCCACCTGAGTCTCAATCTCCAGCTCCCTGGATGCCACATTTTTACGGCTCTAGAAAGATGCAAGGGAAGCAGAAAAAAGGAAGTCAAACAAAAAACAAGGTTTGAAAAATCTAACAAATTAGCCAAGTTTAAAACCCAGCTTACATTAATAACATGCTCGAAACTTGAAATGGTGGGTTGAGGGAGGCGGTGGGAGGGATAGTTGTGACTCCTTGCTTCCCCTTGCCACTCGTCTTCTTCCTCCTCTTCACTACCAGAGGTTCCCAGGTCAAAGAGAAGAGGTTGGTGGTGATGCTCCTCTTTTTGCCTTCTAGCCTGATATTGAGCCTCGTAATCCAGCAGCAAGTCTGGGTTGTCGTGACGACGACAGTGAGCCACCATCACTGTACGAATGGTGCTGGCATTTATGTTTTGGATCTTGAAAAGGCGCTTGACCACATTGACGTTCTCCGACTCGATATCCTGAAGTAAAAAAGGGGGAAAAAATGAATATGACGCTGCTGTGGAGGTTTTTCTTTTTTTAAATTTCTTCATGTTTTCCTTCAGTCCGACCTGGAAGGCTTTGTTAAGCCAGAGCACCGAGCAGGACGTCATGTTACCAATCCAGTGCAGATTACCAGAGATCAGGTGGGTCTCATTCAGCCAGCAGCCAAACACATCATATGGCTTGTTTCTAACCCGCGACAACAGCGTGTAATTTTCTGGATCGGTGAATTGAATGGGGACAATAAGAGTCATAAGTGTAATGGAAACACACACATAAAGCAAAACAGAAAGTCAAAGTTGGACAGATTGCTTTAAGTAACAGTGACTGGGAGCTACAATGAAACACATATCCATGCTTTAACTAACTCTCCTGCTAAACGTAATATTCCATGTGAACTATAAAAAGACTGGGTTACTCCGAGCACAATGACCAGTTTGTTATCGTTTCCTCTGAATAAATACAGTCAGTTTAGATAATCACTCTACAATACAATCTGCTGTTACAGAACATATTTTTTAAGTGTGTGATTCATATTTATCTATATTATCCTTTTTCATGCATTATCTGAAATTTAATTGTATAGTGTAATTGCTGTAGGACATCCTACCGACAGTATATGTGGGAAAAGAGCCTCCTACATAAAATCAATATGAAACCTAAAAACAATCTTCAAAACACATCAACAGGAAATGACACATTTTCCCTCTTGTTCTTACCCAGACTGATGACAGCGATTTCCCCAGATGATGAATGGTGTGGACCCAGGTAGACACCAGACACAAGCAGCAGGCTGTCGTCAGCATTGAACTGGGAGAACTGGGTGTAGCCCCAGTTAAACTGCCGCATGCTGGAGCTGTGTACCAATGAAATATTTCCATCTGGCCGCTCAGTGTCCCATAGCTGAACAGAAAAAAAGCAAAAAGACAGGTTTAGAAATCACCGAGTGGACAATATGAAGGCTAAGGGTCTGAAATGCAGCAAAAGAAATTTTGAACTCAGAAATGGAGCCAAGTGAACTTCATTACAATTAAACAAAAGATCTGTCCTGATAACATCATTTCCAGGAATCCTGATATCACCCGTTACAAGAATTTAAAACTTGGTTATCTTTTTCTGAAATAACAAAAGTTCTAAAGTTCTGGTGACGCAGCCTGGTCTTTGATGACTGGTGGTTCTACGGTTTCATAGAGTAGCACACAGAAGCCTTTTGTACTTCAAATGAAGTGACCAAATATGGTTCTTCACCCAATAAAGGGTAAAAATAGAATAGAATTGCACAAGCAACAGAAAAAAACTGCCTGGGATTTCTTGTAATTGTAACTACATGTAAAATTAAATGTGCTAATATAACCAACTACAAGCCTACGTCCCATTTCCTGTCTGGTTAGATTTCCCAATTTGTTATTTTTTGCTCCATATTATTTAACTGTGTTTGCTGCTTTCAATCTAATTGTACTTTTATGGTTATTTTAACTAACCAAAAACTGAACACAGTCACTTCTTGCATGGGCAGAAAGTAAAAAATTAAGAGACAGGATGAAAGTAGTCTCAATAATCTTTTAATCCTTACCTTAACTGTGCAGTCTTTGGAACAGGAGGAGAACCTGTGACCCCTATGAGAGAAAGCCAGGTGGAGGACTTGGTCACTGTGCTCTCTCAGTGTCTGAACCTCCACACAGGGGATACAGTCAAACAAACGTTTGAACTCCCTGTACCATGACACAGCGGCTGCATAAAGGTAGATTCAGAGTAAATTCAACAGAGCGTATCTTTGTTAAAACCTTTTGTAGAAATAGAAGGTGAAGTCCTTGATGAAACATGTGATTTTAAATATTTACATGGGTGACGAGGTACGGAGCGTGGTATGCGATAGTAGCTGTAGAACAGCTCCCTCCAGAGGAACTCATCTCTGGAGACAGCCAGCCACTGTCTGCAGGTCAAACCAGCTCTCAGCACTGCATCATGGGGCAGACGCAGGAAGATCTCCAAAACCAAGCTATCCGGCAGAACTGGACCACACTCCATCCTAACATCCTGAGGAAGACATTCATACCACAAGTAGTACAGTATAGAGTAACAGGTACTGGATGGATTACATTACAAGGAAAACACATCTATGTTACAAAATATCCTGTAAGTTGCTTTAGATATCCTGCCAAAGAGATTTTACCTATTTTAGGCAATAACTTCAAAGAATTTGGGATTCTTCAAGAAATAATACTTGCAATAGTTTCTCTAAAAATTGCTCAAGCAACAGGTAGCTGAAGTTGCTTAACACACACACACCCATAAAAATTTTAACTGCATATACTTTTTAATTTTCTTGTGACATTGTTGCTGCAATAAGAGATGCTGCATAATGGAATTTTGATTCTTTTATGATGACAATAAAGCTTCTTCTTTAATAAAGCCTTAACCTCTATTGAAATCACTTAAGACACTGCTCAAGAATTAACCTATTCTTATACCAACTCTTATCAGGATCTAGAAAGAAATTACAGTGATTTTCATAGGCACATGTTTACTGGAGAGCAAGGCTTCCATTTGCCTATAAAACATACCAAATTAACTTTTATGTTACACCTAAAAAAAGAAGAAAAACTCTAAACTACAAAGGTGTTCTGTTGGATTTGTACTAAAATACAACATTTTGTAATATTTCTATTTCTATCCCTAATATTTCTTTACACAGCTTTGATAAGCTGGTACAAAAGACTTGTGTTCCTTTCCTTTGCCAGAAACATGGAGAGACACTATCTTCACATAGCTTGTTTTGCTCAGTTTAGAGCTAAAAATGACAGATCCTCATTTTTTTGCAGCTGAAATGTTTGCCAATGTTGCTGGGGAAAAGGCTATAAATGGATGCTGAACAACCCAATAATACATTTTATATCACCTATTAACTGAATAGAAAGACATATTTCTCTAACCAGCCACAAAATAAATTGTGACTATACCTCCCATCAGAATAATATGGATTGGGTAGTAATGGATGACAGCACTGTGGCCCCACAGCAAGAAGGTTGTTGGTTTGAGCCTCAGCTGGGGAGGGGTTCAAACAGTTGCCTTTCTGTGTGGAGTTTGCATGTTCTCCCCGTAATATGTGTGGGTTCTCTCCAGGTCATCCCACAGTCCAAAGACATGTGTGTTGGTTTATTTTCTATTCTACGTCAATTCAAACCTTTACGTAGCCAGTTTTGTTTATTAAAGATCATCTGGAAAATTTGGGAACACTATGCAACAGAAACATCATCTCACCTCTTGCAGTACACCTGTAGTTTATATCAATGTTGTTTTTGTGAGAATAATTTGAGTTGACCAACTTCAACTGCAGAATAAGCAAAATGCATTTTATGAGCAGTGAAAATGTTTTTGTGCAATTTGAAGAGGAAAGTATTAAAGGAAATCAAAATGTTGTGGGTTGTATAAGGGGCAATATTTCAAGTCACTGACTCTGTAATTAAAAGAAAATTTAAAAACACCTCAAATTATTCACTTTTTTTGTGATCCAGTGGGTCATGTTAGCAATAACCAAATTATCATATAAATACTCATTGATAACACTGCATTTCAGAGCCAATACAGTCAACCCTGCTTACTGGCTGCCTGACAGCTGCTACAATGCACTGACAGAGATGTAAGAACAGCTCTTTACAGACTTTGCTCATATACTTCACTTATTTAGTTAATACTCAACTGTTACTGAAAATAAAGCGACTGGATTAAATGTGCCATCAGTGGTCGCTGCTGGAAAAAAGCAATGACCTGGTGGCACTTCCTCAAAAACAAACTAAAACACCATAAAAAATTTTAAAGTAATTATTCAAAAACTAATCATTACACTATTGATATTGTGAGTTAACTGACTGTAGTGTGCTTTGATGTACGTACAGCTGTGCTAAGATTACCAAACATGGACATTTTTGTCGTTGTACGATCATTTTTTTTAAAAAGTTACCATTTATACTCAAAACGAACAAGTCTAGACCCTCACGAATAAAACATATAGTAATCAATAAGAGATATGGTCGAGGTTTTGGTGCCTGTTAACCCAAATTTCGAGCTTACTTCACAGCTAAGCTAAAGAGATAAATCGATCAAGCTAGCGTTAAACTAGCTACGTTAACAAGCCAGCTAGCTGTTAGCTGACATTTGTTTTCAACTTTTAGCGTACAACATTTTTATTAGACAATAAGCTGTTGCTCTTATTAGCAAATGTTGTCCTTGAACGAGCTAATCAGCTTGGTGTCATGTAAAGTTGCTGACATAAATTGTGACCCACCTGCTGAATCAAAGTAGATTGGAGAGAAAAAAATCTAGCAGTTAGCCAGCGTTACAGCTAGCCACAGAAAAATGACAACAATCCTCGAGCAGCGGTGAATCTGTTAGACCCAACTAACAGATGCCAAAATCCTCGCTGGAGCATGGGCCTATTAATCAATTCAGTATGGCTGGTGTTCGATCGGAAAATTTTACATTTACTTTATATACATTTATTTTATATATTTTACAGGTTTATATAACCATAAATTTACACGCTTTGTTTTTAAAAAAGTACAATACAACCGTGACATTTATTTTTTATTTTTTTTATTTTTTATTTTATTTTTTTATTTTTTTATTTATTTATTTATTTATTTATTTACTTATTTATTTATAATTTGGGGGATTGTGCAAATTTATTTATTCATTCTAAACAGTAACAGAACATGAGTAGAAAACGGACAGACAGACAGACTACATAGACAAATGTACACAATTGTGCATGGAGAGAGAGCGGAGAGAAAGAAAATAATGATGATAATAATAAAAATTATAGATAGACGAATAAATAAATAAATAAATAAATAGATAGATAAAAGGGAGGAAAAAATGAAAATGAAAGTGATGACAGCCATATTTGAATGCAACAAAAAAACAAAACAAAACAAGCAATAACAATAATTAGCAAATAATAAAACAAAAATAGACACACAATGCAACTGTTGTTATTAAAATAGAATAAAATAAATTAAATAAGTGATCATAAAGGTATTATCTCCATTAAATGCAAATAGAACATTAATAAGATCTGACAATATAAAACCAACACAACTGATAAAATTCACCTACTGGTTGATGGAAAAACACAGATTGTGTACTTGTTTGCCATCTTGTTTCCCCACAACATTGTTTGTCATGCTGTTGGGAAACACATCTGATTAATGTGTTTTGTCCCACATAATGATCTACAAATCTACAAGATATAAATTCAAGAAAATACTGTTGACTGGGTTTAAGGTTAAGCTTGGGATTGGACAACTTGTGCCTGTGCTTAATGTAGTGTATGAGTCTAGGAAATGAATCTATGTCCGTGTAATGTTTTCAAATGACCAATATTATAATCTATTAATTTTTTTTGTTTTTTGTTTTTAAAAAGAAAGACAAAAGGGAAATAAGAAGGAGAACTAGTAATCATCTGTATGATCAAGCATCAACAGTTTTATGCTCAACAATTATTCATGTTGAATTATCAATTCAAAATTATAATTCTATTGATTTGATGGACTCATATAGTTTCTAAATCAAGATGGAAATATTATGACTATTTCTTTAGCTGGTCTTGTGAGACAGGGAACACATCTGTGCCTGCAACAGTACACTTGTGTGCCTGCGTGTGTGTGTGTGTGTGTGTGTGTGTGTGTGTGTGTGTGTGTGTGTGTGTGTGTGTGTGTGTGTGTGTGTGTG
>JAOXYM010000020.1:11753473-11778020 GCA_028567055.1 Leptatherina wallacei | reverse complement strand
TGTGTGTGTGTGTGTGTGTGTGTGTGTGTGTGTGTGTGTGTGTGTGTGTGTGTGTGTGTGTGTGTGTGTGTGACAGCTCTTAGTTTCAGCAACCCCACAGTGAGCGTCACCCAGAGGACTATAAGAGGTTCTGTGACAAGTTGCTGTCATTGGCTCCTTGCAGCAGTGTACCACCGCTGAGCAGAGCCGCAGTACAAAATTCACCCATAAAGGAACCTTTTAAACCAGGAACTATGCTGTGACAGATATTCTCTGGTAAGTTCTATAACTTTGTGAGTTTGCTTTAAACATATTGTTTTGTACCAAACACCTTTTATAAACAGAAAAAATTGGTAACATCTTTTGCATGGCACTCATTGTTGTAATTGTTTATATGAATAGAGACTGAAAACATGAATGCATTGTGTGCAAAACAGAGTGTGATGAACCTGATAGGGATAGGATCAGGTTACCTGTTACATTATCTCAGCAGAAAGGGTTTAGGGCCAAGAGTGTGGCTGATATAACGAACATATAATCCCTATCTTTCTTCAGCACTGCACCATGCAGCTAACTGGATATTTTCTTGCTGTGGCCCTCCTGTAAAGGACGGGACATCTACAGGATACCAGTGTAAAGGTGCACCTCACTGTGTGAAACTGCGTCATTTTCATTCTTATGAACTGCAGAATTTTTATTTTAAAAAAGCTATTTTGTTTCCCTCATCTTTGCAGGGCAGACAGTGTGGACAGTCCAGGGTGATGAGAAACCATCCAGCGAGAATTTGTCATAATAGTTCCCCACAGGGTGGACTGAAAAGATGGCCACATTTATCCACCTGCTGTGAAGTTGATCCATATTCAGCATAACAATGTCTGCTCTTACTCAACTCTGTGATGTGCTGTACTTGTTACAATGACGACTTGTCTGAAAGCTCCTTGTTAGGAAGTTGGATGATGTCTGAGAACTGACAGGTACACCACAGGCTCTGTTGGATGCATTGCCGTATGGTATACATGGTAAAATGTAAGGTGGTCAACCAAACATGTTGAGCTGTGTAATTGATTAAAAACTGCTGATCACATGTCTTAGTCATATGAGCCTCCTTAACTGTCCTTCCAAGGAAGCATCTCCATTGTGTTCATTTATATGCTTTTCCAGAGTTTTTGACATTATCATGTGTGGAAGCAAAAAACAACTGCAGGATGCATCTGTCAAAACAAACAAAAAAAGAATTCCCAACTTGCAACATATGGTTGGAAGACTGGGCATGAGTTGAATAAGTATTTTATTGTAAGTTCTTGGACTTTTGTTCAAGATACTTAGGTTTGACTTCAAAACATTATGAGCCCTCCTAATGATGAGTCCAGTCACTTTGTGGGGATCATGAAGCACTTTTTTTTTTTAAAATGTTTGTTTAGGTTTAGCCATCAAGCTACTTGTATCCTGTATGAATGGGATTTGTTTGAAAGAGTCATAGGTCCCATTCCTCGACAACCCTTATTTAGTTACAATGAATCAGCCAGACACATTTTTTAGAATATAGTCTTTATTTAAATTATATCACAGCTAGAAACATGTAAAGCCATGTGAATTTGATGTATATTCAATCTACATGTATGTATAATATCTTATTTACATTAAATTTGATCATGTTATTGACAAATGCTAGCCTCAAAGGGGCTCCCTTCTTGTCTAAAAGGTTTAAAAGAAAATCAGCCACATTGTGGCAGCAGATAGTCATCTTTTCCAGCATCTTTTTACAGACCCTATGTTTTTTTATACTCAGTCTACTGAGCAATAGTTCAAATGAACTAAATATTTTTACAGATGGAAAAAAATCAGGTGTACCTTCTGTGTAACATTTTGTTTTCCTTTTTCTAGGGTTATGTTAGACAACATTATTGAATTGCTCTGAAATGCAGGAAACCATTGCATTACCATTGATTTAACAAATACTAAACATTACAGTTCATCATATTTGTATACCAACATAAATATCTGTGTCACCATGCATTTATTAATAACTGCAAGATATTGAGGATTTTTTCTGTCACGAAAGCTGAAAATATACAATTATAGAAACTAGATGTAAAAGCTGTTTGGCTGATGCTTGGAAAGCAATATACACAGTGAGCAAGTCAGAGATGTACGGAGGGCCTGAGCCATAGTGCTTCACGAGGATTTTAAATGTGATTCTTTGTTGAACTGGCAGCCACTAAAGGGATTTCAGTACAGGAGGGATATGTTAAAATTTTGGTGTCCTAGTCAGAACTCTGGCTGCATTTTGAATAATTTGCAATCGTCCTGTTGATTGTGTGAATGATCCTGCAAACAGAGCGTTTCAATAATCCAGTTGGCTTGATATAAATACGTTAAACAGTTTCCTAGAGTCTGATTGAGATATGAATTTTCTGATTTTTGTTTTCAGATGGTAGAAAGCGGTTCTGGAGATGTTTGTAATAGGACTGTCAAAACTGAGATCACAGTTTACAATGATACCTTGTTCAGTGTGTTTGAGAGAAATAGAAGAAAAGTAGGTACATATTTTTTCTCTCTGACGTTTTGGACAAACAACCAGTATTTCTGTGTTATCATTATCTAATTCTAAAAGGTTTCTGGGCATCCAGCAATTAATATAATTGATACGGTGCGTGCACAAACTTGTCAACTGTAGTTAAAGTCAGATCATCTGAGAAAAATGATAGATAGAACTGTCTCTCATCTGCCTATTATTGATAAGCTATATTAGGTTTTTTTTTTAATGACATTACCAAGTAGAAGCATATATATGTTGAAAAGAAGTGGGCCAAGAACTGACCCTTGTGGTACACCAGACAGAATCTTTCTCTTGGTTGAACTGAAACGGCCAATTGAAACATGAAAACTTCGATCCTTTAAGTATGATGAAAATCATTCAAGAACTTGACCAGTTAAACCAACTTTGTTATGGAGTCTATGAATTAAAATGTCATGATTGACAGTATCACAGACAGCAGTAAGATCTAGTTAAACCAATACTGATGTTGTCTGTGAGTCGCTGTTGATCATTTATTACTTTGAGAAGAGCTGTTTTTTCTCTGCTGTGGTTTGACCTGAAACCCAATTGGTAATTATCATAAACTTTCTTATTTGGGAGATAATCATTCAGTTGTATAGTTAAAAAAAATTTCAAGTATTTTACTAAGAAAAGAAATATTGAATGAATGAATAAATGAATTATACTTTAATGATCCCCAAGGGGAAATTGCATATGATATGAGTTTACTGTTATTAATTACTGATGGGTCCAGGTTTGTTTTCTTTTAGTAGAGGGATAATTACAGCACGCTTCAGAGAAACAGGAAAAATATCTGTTTGAAGAGAGCTGTTAATATCTAATAAGAGAGGTATACAGCAATGAAATACAGATTTAAACAATTTGATGGGCTCGGGATCAAGACAGGAAGTTCACGACTTTAGTTGGTAAATAACGTTTCCCAAATCGCAAGTATTTAGGTGAAACAGTGACT
This sequence comes from Leptatherina wallacei, assembly GCA_028567055.1. Lineage (NCBI taxonomy): Eukaryota > Metazoa > Chordata > Actinopteri > Atheriniformes > Atherinidae > Leptatherina > Leptatherina wallacei. Next base: position 11,774,529 of record JAOXYM010000020.1, on the reverse strand, counting down.
TAGCTTTACTACATTTAAAATAGGCAGCCATGACATAAAATCTTCTTGTAATATAGTCATTTAACTCCTTGTAGACGTTTGTTGTTGTATAAAGTTGAAAAACATTTACATTAGTAATGTCTTCAAAACTAAATTAGTTAAGGATCACAAAATGTAAAGGATTTCTTCTTCAGCCATGATCATTTTGTTTTTAAATTGTTGAAGATTTGAAGCAGAGCAACCAGAGGAAATTAAGAAAGAAACCATTCAGTTCAAAATGAAAACACACTTGTTGATGTAATTACATCCAAAATCAAAGGTTTTTAATTTGTATGTTTGTTTTTAATAATATCAGAAAAAGACCTTCAAACTTATTATGCCTCACATGGAAAAAACAAGGACTCCAACTCTTAAGACTTCATCCAATTCAAAAACAAACAAACAAAACAAACCATGACTGTACACCACTTTAACAAACTGCTGAAATGTCCTGAGAAGTTTTGGTTTCAATGTTCAATGTCACTAAATACCACCAAAAACTGGTAGCCTCTAGCCTGCTTTATCCTCATGATAAAGCAGAAAATTCTCCAGAAAATCCCTGAACTGGACATAAATCAGCCTGGGTCAGTTGAGTCTTTTATCAGAGGCAGAGCCGTTGTTCTGTGGTCAGATTGTGATAAAGATCATGAAAACATACATGGAAACACTGATTAACTGACACAATAACTGAAATCTTGTCGTATGATTTATTTAGGATAGAAGAAAGCACAATGTATTTACATTCACATGTACAATTTTACAAGTACCTACACAATTTTTCAAAGTACCCACTATGTACAAATTTAAAGTGACAATTTCAGTTTATAGTGTGGAATGATGCAGCTGAAACAATGTGGTCTTCTCTCTATCCACTGACTGAACAGATATTTTACTGAGGATACTTTCCACCTGAGTGGATGAAAAAAACACAAGAGAAACACTGAAAACAAATGCATTGAAAAAGCTGAGTAGGTCTGCCTCAACTTGCTTCCAACATATAATACATCTTTATGTTGTTGTCTCGACTTCATGACACCCAGAGGAACAAACAAACAACTTTCCTCCTTGAGGTCTTGTGTGTGAGCACCGTTTACTTCTCCACTACAACTTTAAATCTAAAGTGCAACGTTCCGCGCAACAGTCTGTGTAAGTGTCTGTCATCATAGCACCATAGTGGGGATGTGGTGCACCAGGGGCATCTGGTGGGACATGACTGTCAACTGCGGTGGAGGAGGGGAGACTTTCGGGGCTGCGTCGGTGCTAGTCGCCACCGGCTTGTGTCGTGCGCTCTTCTGGTGCGCTCTGAGCCCTGCCAGCTGGGAGTAGGCGCTCTGACAGACGTGGCACTTGTAGGGCCGCTCGCCGGTGTGCAGGCGGACGTGGTTGCGCAGCGTGGACGACTGGCTGAAGCGGCGATTACAGAAGCGGCAGACGAAGGGCTTGTCCAGAGTGTGGATGCGCATGTGAGAGCGCAGGTTGCTGCGAGAGTTGAAGCCACGGTGGCAGATGACGCAGCGCATCCGACCAGTGCTGGAGGAGGATGAGGATGAGGAGGAGGATGAGGAGGAGGAGGCGGCGGAGGAGGAAGAGCAGGAGGAGAGAGAGCACGTGGAGGTTCCGTCACTGGAGTGAGAATCATCTGGGAGGGGAAACAAGGGCATAGCAAGTTAAGACCCTCTCAGTTCCAAGTTCATCTTAGACGGATGATGGATGGTTATTCACAAGTTTATTTTTCTGATTTCACTGTGGGGAATAAAGTACACATTTCTTCCAATCTGCGTTTATTTCACTCACCAGTTCTACTCTTCTTCTGGTGTTCCTCTTCAGTTCCAGGCACTCCAGGTATTCCCAGGAATGTGTTATGAGTGTTTCCATACCAAACAAGAAGTTCCTGGTCCGGTGGGATGGTCTGAGGGAAGAATAAAGTGGAAAATGTCATTTAAGATGCAGTTTCTATGTGACTGTAGACGGTTATTTATTGTTTATTACACTTAACACTTCAAAATACAGTTTGATAAAGGTTTATCCTCCCCGGTCATGCAAGACACAGAACCCACACACCAGAACCACATCTAGATGGCAGGCCAGAGCCTTTGTGTGAATGTAGCGTACAATAAGCATTCATCCAATTTAGATGTTTGCATCTACTATGTCCATTTGCATTCATTATGTAAAAAGAGGCACAAAAGTCCATGACCTGCAACTTGTAACTTATCCCCAACTAATCAAAGTCAATGAGCCTGTTTAATTCTTCCTATCAACAGCAGGCGGCGCTGCTATCCTATCTTAATGTTTAGAAGTCTAACAAAGTTTTACATATATTCAAGTTGGGGGCAAAAACATTGTCATGTGCATCCTCACCTCAACAACTTTATAGAAGATGCTGCTTCCGATCTGCACCACCTCCAGGTTCTGCTCCTGTTCGTTTCGGGCACATTTAATGTAGGTCATCCAGCTGCGCTGGTCCTCCTGACTGGCATCGACAAAATAACGCACTGTGCCGTCTTCATTGAACACCTGAGCGTAAAGAAAGCAAAATAATCATCAGCACACAGGCGGAAATGCCATAATACCCATAATATTTTCTGGCCTGCAGCCTGAATAAATGAACTCCGTCATATGCTCACCTCCCACATGAGGTTGTTGTTCTTGAACAGGTCCACGTGTTCGGGGGACAGGAGTCTCCCTGTGAAAGGGCCCATCTCGGTTCCTGCTTTGATCCAGGTCTTTGAGAAGATGCCCAAGCCTTCTCCGGGGATGGAGCTTTGAGCGATGATCACCTCAGTGGGCAGCACCAGGCTGGACAGCTTCTGTACCTCTGCAAATGTAAAGAAGGAACGTGAGCATTTAAAATATGAAAAAAGGAAAAAAGGAAAAGAAAAGGTACTTTGGAGCACAGTAGCCTGTAACTGCACATCCACATGCTTCAGTTTAAAGGAAAAGTTTATGTTCAGCAGGGTGAGTTGACGCCAAAGAGTCTCATGAAACAAGATTGCCTGAAGTCCTGAAAGTAGCCAATGAACTGAATCTTATTTTAGTCACGAAATATTAAGCTTATACCTTATCCTCCGTTTAATTCGATTATCTGGCTGAATTGAAAGTTTTTGTTGTATAAAAGCCCCTTGGAAAGCATTTTCATTCGCAGGAAAAAAAGGGAGGGGGAAAAAGAAAAAAGGTGCCTCTTTTATGTCAAAATCAAAGTTGGGTTTTTTTCTCTCTCTTTTTTTTTTTTTTTTCAAAATTCAGGCTGCGAAAAAAGCCAGCCGAATAGGGGTTAAATGGTCCTCTATTGCTCGGGGTCCAGCAATTTGTCATGCTTCAGATGTGATATTCATTAAAGTTTACTGGAAAAGGAACGGCTAATTCCAAATTCATTATCCTTTTAAGAACTTTGTAGCAATAAATTTGCGCTGAATGAAACCAGGGCTTGTTTAAAAGACTCAGGAATTTCTGCAACAAAAAAATGGAAAGGCGATTAGATGGTTGACATGCAATGAATAGCATTAGATTTAGCCTTCACGGTGCATTATGTGAGGAACAGCAAATCTTTTAAGGAGAGAGAAAGAGAAAAGCTCCGGAGCCCCATAGCTGCCAAGAGAGGAAAAGAGACTGTCCGGAGATTGATGAATGCGGGATAAAAACCCGGGACATCTCAAAGAAAGGAAACCTTTCTCTCCGCGAGGTTTAAGTGGAAACTTTCCCAGGTCAAGCACAAAGTTAACCAAATGAATTTAATGCTCTGCGTCTTTCAATCAGCGCCAGTTACACGCCTAACAAGCCTCCAAACGCGGAGTCTCAGAGCTCTGGAAGGGTTAATGCGTTAAATGGATCAAAATAAAAAGACCAAAAAAAGAAAACACCAGAAATTCGTCCATTAAACTTTGAGAATTAAATACTTAAATTTTTCAGATTTTGTCTAAACAGTTTGCTTTGTTTTAGCTGGGAAAATACTCACAGATCCAATATATAGGCCAAATAGTAAAAAGTTGTTTTTTTAAAAAAGAAAAGTAAGAAAAGAAACCATTGGTAATTTAAATATAAGTTGTAATGTGTTTTCCCAATTCAAAATAAGTTTTGTGATTATAGAGTCAAATTAAAGACAAGTTAAACGTTTCAAAGTTGCATAAAGCACTCAAATTGTTTAATTTAACCAGAAACAAAACTGCAATAACTAATCCATGCACGCACCAACCAGTTTGGACAAGAATAATAAATTTACGCACAGCTGCCCTAAAGTTAAAAAGTAGTTCAGCCTACCTCCAGCGAAGGATTGGGCCAAGACTTCGGCTGTGAAGGCAGTCTTGGGGCTGCTGCCGTTGCCGCCGCTCTGCCGCTCCTCCACCAGGTGCTCTCCCAGCACGTTCCTCCACCTGCCGTATAAGAAACTGTGAAGGATGTCCGACGTGATCACGTCTGACAGCGAGCGACTGGGACACTTAAATCCAGACTTTAGAGCCAAAGCCTCGGCAGGTAACACTGAGCCCATGTTGAAAGGAGAGAAGCCGGCTGAAGAGGAAAAATGGTGCGACTGCAAATAGACACACAGAGCTGTTCTTCAGATCCGTCCTCCTGCTCCAAACCCTGCGCGTAAAGCTGCCCTGCTTGGTTGTGAGGGTCTCTTTATATAAGTGGCTGGTCTGACCCCTGTCTAATTACTTATTAATGACACACCCCTCACCGCGTGGACCTGCCTGCTGCTCTGCAACACGCAAGCAGGGATATTAAAACACTTAGCAGAGGGGGCGCAAAACTTTACTTTAGCAATTATCCCCCAAATTAACATTTTGACGCAAATCTGTAAATACATTCTTGGATAAAATGAATATAAACCTTATAAGCATTTTCTTGTACAGAAAAACAATAGCCTAAATTGAATACCAAACGTTCTTAAAAGTCTTAAAAGAACTATTTTTGTCCAGGTTAGTGATAGTCTGTGCATGCGCTGTGGCTTGTATATGAAAATTGAAGCAGTTGTTTAATGCATAGTTGAAAATGATGCAACAGGATGGGAAAAAGAGGCAGAACAAGATGAAAGGAAAACAATCGCTGCTGTCGGTTAAGGTGATAAGTTGCGTTTTACTCTGCGCAGAAGTGGGTCAGCGAGTCTGGGAGTTGCTTATGCATTTTTTTCTCAGGCATTTCGTATTCATGCGCTGGTAATATTAATTTTTTTGTGAGGAGTTAGCGCGGGAATAACAAGCTTCTTTTTTCCCTTTTTTCTCCTTTTTTCTTCTCCAACATTGTTCACATGCAAAAAATGCAAAGCTGCTTTGACGTGGTGCACTTTTTCAAGCCCTTGTTGAGGTAAGCGGTTTAATATTCATGGATGTTCGGAGCCCCCTCGGTATTGTGGCAACGTTTAGATGAGTATATATGGCCCCCTTTCTTCTCTATAGCCGCAGTCCTCTGTGTTTTTTCCTATCTTGCCTATTTTTCGGGCTTGATGGACTGGGGCTAAATGGGCAGTTTTCCTTCTTTTCCAGCAGAGAGGACATCTTTATTCCATCCCCGGCTCACAGGTTTCCCATTCAGCTCCCCTCCAAGTAATGTCAGGGCCCTGAAAAGTGCTGCAAATCAATCTTTCATGGTGTTTTGAGGGCAATTTGACATCCATGCACTCCTCTTTTCACTCCAACAACTACAAGGGGGATTGTCCGAAAAAAAGGGCAAGTTGTGCTCCCTGTGTCTCTTTTTTTCTCTTTTTTTTTTGCACGAATATAGACTGTGGCAAAGTAATGGGAAAGAAGATATGGCAAGTAAATACAATAGCGGAGTTTTTTGAGCAGCAGAGATAGTGAAAAGGCAAGGTGAGTGACAGAGCACGAAAAAAGATTACTGTGAAACAGCTGCTTTTTATGAGCGGGCCCCTCCTACGTTTGTCTCCTTTCCCAGATGAAATTTCTCTGCTCTTTCAATGGGATTCTTTCTCATCTAGATTGATTTACATTTATAGCATTCAACGCACAAATCCGACGGTAAATGGCGGGGACAGGGGGTGGGCCGCTTCTTTATTAAAGAGGAATTAAATGAATTGAATTGGGGTAACGCATGGATTTGATTTGCTTATTTATGCATTAACCTATGGCATTATTTGGAGCTGGTAAAGCCGCGGGCATGTCAGCAATAGCAAATCATCCTGCTTTGCTTTTCCATTGTAAGACAATTTAAGCTATTATTCTGTCCATTTAAAGCTTATCAATTTAATGTGGATGATTGACAATTATTGCACAAAGAATGCGGTAATTGTTTTGATTTCAAAGAGCTGGTGGGAAACCTATTAAAGAAAAGCATTTGTTTGTGGATAAATAGCAAAGTTTTACGCTTATTAGTGTAGAAACCAAAAAAGCCTGTAGAAAAAATAGAAAGGACAGACTTTATCATAGATTAAATATTTAAACTTTAATGATAGATAATCTTAACATAAAGAGGAAGTTATGAAAATAGAAGAGTAATGTTACATTTCCCATGAAAGGTTAAGTTTGCTTTTTGTGAAACAAAAAAGAATAGTAAAAAAGAAAGACTATTTTCAAAGACACTTTAAGTATGAAAGGAGTCTAAGGCCTGGTGCGGGGAAACACACCCACACACACCTACTGCGGCCGTCCAAGCAGCGGGGAGAAAAGAGCGCAGTCTCCGGGGATCCTCCGCAGTGTCATTAAAAACAGATTAAGGTAGCTGCCACAGTGTGCTGGATACTCAGGATCGGCTTATCTGTTGCAAAGGTGAGAGCGGCGGAGACCCTCATCTCCCTAAAGAGCCCATTTTCTCCCCCCTCCTTCTCCTCCCCTCCGTTGATGGACGGGACAGGGGGAGTCAGGACACCTGCTGGAAGTATAGGAGGTGGAAGTGCGCCTTCATTCAAATGAAAACGGTTTTCCAATAGTGGGAACATCAAAATGTAAAATTCTTTAGTGGAAAATAAATTAAGAAGTCGGGCTTGTTTTATGGATGCTTTTAGAAGAGTATTAATTTCTACACGGTAGAAATTGATTCATTTTAAAGCCTTTAGCGTTTCTACAAAACTAAGTAGGCCTATAATTGAGGAAATAATTCAAATGTTACAGTGAATGCAGTAAAGCTGCTGCAATAATGCCCTCAGTTAAAAAAAGAAGTCGAAAACCTGTTTTTCAACTTCTGTTTCAGCAAAACAAGCACTGTGATAAATGTTGAAATACTCAATAAAGCTAGAACATTTTCTATAAATGTACCTATTGCACTACTACCTTAAACTTTGGCTAATCCAGTTATCTGCTCTGCACTGAGTTAGGTTACACGATCCTTTTAAGCCACACGTCATATTTTAAAGGCTAGTAAAATGATTTGAGAATAAAATTTGTTTGCAAAGCAACTGGTGGAGAAATTAATAGCAGATATAACATATGACATGTAACAAAACTTTAAATTTAGAGGAAGTAGCCTACATTAAAACGATTGTAAATTATTTGATCATGATTTATTAAAGTGATTGAATAAAAAATTAAAAAGACATATTTGATTTTATCATAGGCTATATTTAACACTAAAGAGAAGGTCGTGTTATTTGTGATTAAAATTCAAATGTTTCATCTCGGATTTACCTCGTAATTGCACGTGCTGACTCAAAAGTTCCAATAAAACCAAAAAACATGAAGAGCTAACAGCTGGGGGGATCCCACGTCCTCAGAAAATACCAAATAAGCGGGGGGAGGTGGTAGTGGGAAGGGGGGGGGTGCATAAGAAACAGTTTCAGAATTTTAAATCACAGGAACGTTTCAGAAAAAAAAATATATATAGCGGTTTGTTAAATTATGTTTGCTGCTTCCTGAGTAAAATTTTTTTGGTTATAAAATATTTCTTGGACATGTCTTATAATTTCATAACGCGTTTTTTTTTCTTTTTTCTGGCTTCTTGTGTTTTGCATCTGGTGGTGGCCATCACATTAATATTATTTACAAAGCTTCAATTCATTCATGTCATCCCTTATTTTATCATCATTGCAATAGATAAACGACCAGTCCTCTGCTAAAGATCCAGCACGAATTAACAGATTTGAAAGAGAATGTTTAAGAAAGGGCCACAATGCCTCCAACACTCAACTAAATGAAACAGCTAAAATATGAAGACAGCCACAAAAGACCAGCAGGTCTGATGTATCCACAGGGACGACACTTTTTAAGAGGAATAGGATCAAAATCAAGGGTTGGATTTGGAAACAGCTGCACAGCATCAAAGCAGGGGCTGGTACGGGGCCATGCAGGATCCACTGTGGTAGGAGCCTCCCTGCTGAGGGCAAAGATGTGCAGTGACAAAGCTGGAGGGGCTCTGGTGGAGGGGGGCTGGAACATCTCAGTGGACAGGAGACTTGGGCTGTAGGCATTTAACACTTGTGAGAGGAAGGGTGCAGGAATCATGAAGGTGAAACGGGAAGCAAGAGAGGAAGTAGATATTGTCAGGACCATCACATGTGCAGACATTTAAGTCCTTTAATTCAGACCCAAGTCAAAATGACATGTCTTGAAGAGATGGCATACTTTAATCATTCTAAGAGATTTAAACGACCCCCTCTACGAAGCAGCAGCCACCCCGGTTTGTGCAAAAAGTTTAAATGTCCATGTGTAAACAAAGTTACAGAATGTGTTACGCAACATATTGACGGCACTGAAAAAGTTAACTAAAGGTAAAGTAAAATGAGATGGGCAGCAGCAGTAATGTCTTGCGGCTACCATCGTAACCATTTAATAACCACAAGAGAGGCTTGCGGAAAATTTATTTGACTTTGAGAACTGGCAGTTTGACTATAGAAAATATAGATTTTCTGCTTATAAAACATGAAAACATACATTTGGCCTATATATAACTTCTATGTTTCACCTGTTAGTACACACAAAAGAGTTCTCAGTTTCAACACTTTAGTAGCAGAACACAACAAAAGACATTGAAATGTTTATAATATTCATCAAACAGAAAATCAGCTTAAACAGTACACATAAAAGGTAGTCTGGATGTTTTTAATACACGGTTAACTGTACACACAAAGAAAAAACAAAAACAAAACACCATAATTAGACATTTTGAAATTATATCCCTTTTCATTAAGAAATGACATTAATACCAGAATCACTCTCCATAATGATGCATCATTTATATCAATTATATTAGATCACACAGAAATAAAAAATTAATTAAAAGGTTATTAGCATTGGACTGAGTCCAGCACCCCACCGAGTCCACAGCGAGGAATCGGTGGGGTGTTGGCGAACTGGGAGGTACCAAATAAGACAGTTTTTGATCATAATACCTTAAAACATAAAAATACTACATCAATTATTACACAGATACGAATCGCAGAAGCTTAGCAGTCTTGAATAGTTCAGGTACAGAGTATACACAAAAATCTACCACCTCTTGTTTCTCTTCACAAGATGCAAAATCAAATTTCAAATCGCACATTCACAACCTTTGAACATTTTCAGTATGAAAACAGAAAAAGAGGGACAATTTTTCCTGCTACACTGATCACAGGAAAAAAATTATATAAGTGTATATATATATATATTTATATGAAACATATATATCTTAAATTAACAGTCAAATATATGAGCATATATACATAGTTTTACAATGTAGTAAAGGCAAAAAAAGCTATTTGCAACATCCCCCTAAATCCTATCATATCAGATCATTGTAATAAATTATCCATGACATTTCCATTTGAAAAAAAAAAGAAAAAAAAAATCTTAAAACTACAAGTTAAAAAATCTGTCAACATATTAGAGAACCTATCTTTGTTTCAAAAGTGAAATAAGATATTGCACCTTTTTCTTTTTAAACCAGAGTACAATAAAACGACAATGAAAAACAGCATACAAAGCACAACAGGAATTAAATTAGAACTACTGCCACTGGCTGACATTAACCCATTTTTTTTTTTAAACCTTGTAACAAAAATACATTTCCTGTAACAAAACATCACAGTTTCATTTCAATGAATTATGTAAAAGAAAAACATTCTAACACACTCTTTAAACATTTTATGACATGTGACAAAATCATATTCAAGACTGCTAAGCACAATGTTTCATTTTCCACAAACTAGAAAAAATAGATCATATTGCCTTTTGAAATGTTACAACTCGTGGGTTCATTTTGGCGTTTACAATCTGTGTCAAGACAGGAAAATATAGAAAAACAAAAACAGCTCTCTCAAGTCCAAAAAGGGATCCCAGATACTGTCTATCCAAAATAACAGTGTACATAAGCATTTAGTAACAAATAAATGTTCCTGATTTTAGAAATATTACTTTATCATATAAGTCATTCTACAGCTAGTGTTTCTCACTAAGAAAAAGTCTTCAAGGCGTTTTAAATCTAGACCCCTCCATTAAACAAGGGTTGTTTTCATCCACTCAGTGATTCAAGTCTTTAACTTGGGCGTCCTCTCTAGTGATCCTGCAGAACACAAACAGATCATCAATATTTAGGAGTCACACGGAGAAGTCTGGCGGAAATTGACAAGTGATCAAAACCATGCGTCTCTGCAGCAGGAAGCCGCCGCTTCATTAAAAAGGGATTGTTTAATGCAGTGAAGATTGACAAAACTATGAAAAAGAATGGGGACGGAGACCAAAAGGGACTCATTTATGAGACTAGAGGGAGCACATTTGAAATGTTTAAAACAGTAAAAAAAACAAACAAACAATTTGCTAACAAACTTAGCTGATTAAGAATTAATCAACTTATTGGTTAAACACTCACCATAATAATTAACTACAGTAATCACTGTTTAAGTTTTTAGTCTCCACATGACACATACAGACGTCAGCAAACATATTTGGGGTGAGATTTCACCTGAAGGCCCGGGGCTTGTGTCTGCTGAGTGCCCTGGTTGAAGAAGGCCATCGGCTGTCTGTAGAAGTCAACCCAGGCGTTATAGTCAGGATTAGAGGTCTGCTGAGATCCAGGACCGGCTGTCTGGCCTGGGGAAAAAAAATTAAGAAAAAAGGAGGAAAACACACCAGTGAGTAAAAAAATAGATCTTTTTATGTGCTTATGCTGAAATACTTACAGGAGAACTTACCCCAAGCTTTGTTGTATTCAGGAGCAGAGCTCTGGGCTTGGTTTTGCTGACCTGTTACAAGCAAGCATAGGTTAAAAATGTAGTTTGTTTTTTTTAATAAAAATTCGTAAAGACAGTTTTCTACTTTGACATTTCAAAACCTTGTCTCTGTGAGCTCATTGGGTGAGTAAAAATGTTTACATCAGCAAATAATTTTACCAGGTTTTGGTAAAAAAAAAACAAAACTTGCTTAATGTGTACAGATTTAAATCTAAACTCAGATGGTGAAGCAGGAGTAAAATAAAGCTGGAGCTGGGTGATCAAATATTCCTTTGTTCCCGAGCGACACTCGCCTAGCTTTTTATAATACTGCTCCCAGTCCATCTGGCCCGTCTGGGATCCATTGTGACCTGAAACCAGACACAGATAACACCACCAGTTACTGAGAGTGGTTTTCTGCTTCTCGCCTTCAGCTCTCATCTACAATTCTACTTCCCAATGAGTTCGACAGACAGCAAATGTAAAAAATTTGTCAGTACAGTAAACACGTGGATAGCTGCGGGGAACGTGCCCGTCATCAGACGGCAGAACACTTTGATGACAACACGGACGAAACGCCTCATCGTCTGCACTTTCACAGCCAAATACATTCATCGGGCCAAAAAACATGAAAGTCAATTTCTCCTGTTAAGTCTTCTGTTTAATAAATGTTTAAAAAAACATTTCTGCAGTCTAATATTTCAACATGAGAAGTATTAAGTTGAAGTACTTACTGTGATCCTGCTGGTTTTGAGGTTGCCAGATCTGAAAAGTCGTACCCCATCCTCCAGTCATGAAAGTCTGAGGCCCACTTAAAGCAAGACAGTTTATCTGATCAACACACTTTCAGACTTTTTACCAATATGCGTGGAAATATTTTAAAATGTGATGAGGTAAGGAGTTGGACCTTACTGCTGAGGAGGTGTGGTTGGTCCTTGGTTGTAAGGATTCATACTAAAGCTGCTGTTAACCCCCATTCCCGGACCCTGGAAAGAGAAGGGGAAGATGAGGCGAGTGAGAGACCACACTTGTGTTTAAAAGGGAGCCAACAGGCAAGGTCAGAGGCCAGAGGCGAGTGCTGATGCACTCCATTAAGTCCATTTGATGGATTCTTCATGTTTAACCTCTGGTGACATCCTGCTGGCCACCAGGACCACAGCAGCCTAGCTCACCCTAGCAGCTCCCTACATTGACATGTGCGCTCATGAATATCCAGCCAGACAATGGCATTATGGGGGGGAGCAGTGCAGGGGCCGGGGGTAGACCACCTACCCCAATTCTCTCATTGATCAGCTGACGGGCCTTTTCCAACTGCTGAGGGGTGCCTCGGATGGAGAAGATGCGTATGTTGGGGTCGGTGTTGGGTGGCGGGTTTCTCTGTAGCTCCACGTGGGCACGGGACTGCTCTTTGATGTTCTTAATGGTTTCTCCACCTGAAAACAGGAAGAATTTAATAAATCACCAGTATCCGATCTGGAAGCAGCTGATTGACATTTCACAGAGACTTTTTTGCAGCCCCTTCCTTACACTGTTAGAGATGTGCCAGTTTTTCCCAACATTTTCTCACTCTAAAACTTGAGATTCGAGCATACTCTGGTAGCAGCATCTAATGAACGCTGGATTTGTTAGCCTCAGTTTTACTCAAGGTCTTGTTTGAATCCTCGCATGCGGTCATCCTCCCACAGACCTATAAACCAGATGTGTACAATCTGTAGAGTTTCCTTTTCTAAATGTCAGAACATTTCTGCTCATCAGGTTGCTGGATGACCAGCAGTGTCTGAAACATCTTTTCCCCACACCTGAGACTTAGTACTTCCCGTCTCCATCATCCCTTCAAGATGCAGCATTAGACTGGACGTCTCAATGTCTCACCTAACCCAATTCATATGCTACCTTGTGAAAAACCTGGCATGCGTCTCAGCAGGCATCTACCATTCTCTTGGAACATCCATGCAAATCAGAAAACAAAAGACGACGTCTCCTGCACGCCACCCCCTGCTGGGCATCAGATGCCAGCTTCCCAACGTGTGGGGAGAGCAATTACACCAGCAGGGAGAGTTGAAACATAACTGGCAGGAGAAAAGGGACAAAATTGAAGCGTATCCTCCTTCTGGGATATCGTTTGTCTCTTTGCCCCTCTTCATTCTTGACTCTGTGTTGTCCTCTGTTATGAGAGGGACTGAGAAGGGGGGGGGGTGCTTCCCGGGGTGGAGTGGAGGGGGACACTGGGGCTGTCCCAACATCAATTACACATTTGTTCACATGTGGCTGACACTCTGATGACCCTGGCTGACCCGTAAAAGAAAACGCTCATCAGAAACCTCTTCGCCTCCGGTAGCCTATTCCTTGCTGCCAACAGACTGCGCATGGGCCATTAACCCATTGTCAACCAAATGAAACTTCTGCCTTAATGAAGCCATTATGATCTCTTCTGGTCAGACAGCAGAGAGCCATGAAGACCCCAGCTATTCATTTCATGGACTAGGCTGTAGTGAAGACAGATAATACTGGCCTTATTAATGAGACTGGTTTAGTGCGCTGGAGAAAAGGAGGGGATACAAAAGTGTAACTGGTGACAGCATTCAGGGCAAAGCCGAGGGACTGGTTAGCTGCTGGTCCGGGAAACACCACTCAAAAGGCATCAAGTGATGATAACGTCGCCAGACTCGGCAGCATGAAATTTCTGATGCAACAGCAGCTTTATGTGAAGATATGCAGACAATATTTTCTACAATATCCATTAAAATACAAAATGGAAGAGACAAGATGCTAGTTACACACTCCAGGCCTAAAACTAGTAAAAATCTGTAAAAGCTAGTGTTTTTGACAATTTGTAATCACATTTGTGACATCTTATTGAGCAAAGTATACTGCTTTTATGTCGAATAAAGTTAAATCTATGCGGTCACCGCATAAAAGAGTTTCAGTGCCTAACCAGGAAGAGTAGTGGGGAACATAGTTAGCATGAAAGTATGTTTTGCAATACAGACAAAAACTCTGCATTTGTCAAATTCTTTTACAGAAACTTCTGGAAGGTAGTTTCTATAATTCTTGGATTTAATATCGTGAAAAGATTAAACCGTTCTTTTCTAAACATCTTCAATTCCCCACAGAATGCATATTTAAATAAAACTGACTCAAAAACATTTTATTTCCCAGCTTAATTTGATAAATAAATCCCCATTAAACACCAGTTCCAATAATATTGCCAAGTCTTGTCGTACAGTCTACTGCTTATCTGTGAAACTTTGACTGAAATGCAAGTCATTCAGTGCAGGACTTCTGCAATCACATATCAGCTCTGACCTGGACAAACTCCCATTTCTTCCATGTGAGATTTATCTGAAACCCAGTTAGCCGACCTAAGGTTTAGTTGTTTCAGGTTAAAACTATTGCATATAACTGCAGGATGCTTGTTAGGACTTTTGCACTAAATTCACGCTTGTAAGAAAGTCTAAGCAGGTTGGTGGGGGGCTTGATTCATGAAGCTCTGTGCGACTGAGTATATATATGTGTGTGGGGGGTCAAAACAGAGGGGCAACCGGCTGCATATGGCATCGTAAAGATATTAATCACCGCACTCTTTAAGGGATTGCTGACAGCACCCAGACCCACCGCCATCTCCACCATATTGGTCCACTTCATATGCTAATGTAGAGAGAGGGGGACGCAACGCCCAGGTTTATTTGTTTCCCTCGCCCCACTACATGCACAAAAGCCACTTGACATTTCTATTGCCATGTTTTTATCTTAGGTAAAGAGGCCCCCTTCGATCCGCCCACTGCTGCACACACGCACACACACTAAGGCAACATGCATGCCACCATACTACACACACACACAGCTCCTTCCAATGCAATGGTCAATGACTTTTAAATAGCTGCCAATAGAGTGGGCATGAATAGCCAATAAGCTAATTCCTCCTATTCATTCCCTTGCTGCACTCTATTGGACTGAAAGACCCTCATTAGATGCCAGGCAGCCTTCCACATGATTGAGGGCTGTTATTATGCACCTTTAACAATTAATGTCACATTACACGCATTATCCCCGTCATTAAGCCCTTAGTGAAGCCAATGAATGCCACTTGTGCTGTATACATGAGCCCTGAAGGGAGAATAGGAGGGTGGTCACAAACCCCCGTCTTCTCATCAGTTTCACGTAGTGGCCCAACACCAAAGAGCATTCAGTTATTAAAAGAGAAACGACAATCTGGTGAGTTAGGTTCACTTTTAATAAGACTGTTCCTTTTGATAAATTGTGCATCATTTGTCTAAGACGGTGAGCAGGGTCATTATGCAGCACAAGCTGGACCTTGCAATGAACATTTCAAGCCAATAAACGATTCAGAGCAACTTCACCTTTTATTCAAGCAAGAAAGACTTCGCTATAGACAAGAAACACTGAGAATTGTTCATCAGCTAAACTAAAGCGTGTTTCTTACCTTTTCCGATCACCAGTCCGCACTTATCAGCAGGTACTGCATATGTAACTTCCTGCAGTCCTCCAGGTCCCCCCATGTTACAGTCACCTCGACCTCGACGACTCATAATGCCACCAAATCCATCTCTCTCCTATCAGGGGGGAATTGGAAGCAAAAAGAATGTTTTTTTTACACGAATCTTCACATATACAGCCTGAAGGTTGTTGCATGTTCTCACTAAATTTGCTAATATCCAACAGTAGTGCCAAGTGTGTATATGGGACAGGATGTCATGGGTTTGATTTCAACAGGACGACTTTTTTGGCCTGAATCAGCGGTTTAAAAAAAAAAAAAAAATTGAAAAAAATTTAAAAAGCACTGCATACAGTTGCTTTGTTTCCGTCTAAACACGTCAGCAGAAGCCCATACCTGAGCAGTCTGAACCAGTTCGTTGATGAGGTGAACTGCATGGTGGCAGTGGTCAGGCTGGCCCATCACCTGAGCAACACGGTCAGGGCTGACTCCATCATCTAAACCAAACAAAGCACACACACCAAAAAGACTAAATAGGTTTCCTGAGAAGGCATCCAAAGACAAGTAGGGCAACTAGGAAAACTACTGAATTTGAAAACATGCAAATGGTTTTTTGAAAAACATCCAACTTTAAAGCAGTTCGTCCAGATGAAAAAAAAATGAACCGTATATCTTCTGTTGTTCCTTGTAAACATTGTTAACTTACCCTGTTTGAACTGGATTCTCACACCTGCATCGTTCTGAATCTTCTTGATCATCTCTCCGTTCCGGCCAATGATGATACCGACCGCAAATCTGGGAACACCCACCTACATGAGAACAAACAAGCCAGGACCTATTAGATTGTTTCCAGTCCATGGATGGGAAGAAACTTTCATTTGAGAAGCAGAGAAATGGGACTTACATCCAGACTGCTTCCACTCATCTTTGATCCAAAGTCTGCTCTCCCAGGCCTGAAGTCTCCCTGGTCTTTGTCCCGAATAAGTTTCACCACAAGTTCACGGGCTTGCTACAAAGAAAATTGGAGGACATACCAAGACTTTGTTTGTTTTAAATGGTGAAATACATATTGTGTATACACACACACGCATACAACACGGAACATTTGTCAGAGCACAATTTCCTGGTACATCGATTACACTGATGCACATGTCAGAGCTTGGCTAACGCTGGGACTTTGGGATTATATTTAGAGAGTTTTCAGACCACTTTAGTGACAATTTGAAAAAAGCAACTGGCAACAAATCTAGTGACTTTTTCTGGTGTTATTTTAGACTGATGTGAAAGCACCTATAGTCTACTCTTCTAAATGAGCAGCGGGTGGAGCTGCAGGCCCCTTCCTCTGTCCAAAAAACACTCACAAGAGCCTCAGTCCTCACACAGCAGCCCAGCTGCAAATCAGAACTGCGCCATGACCAGAGTTAAAAGGAAACGTGCAAAGTTGCCACCGGTTGATCCCACCCTGGCTTACCGTCAGATATTAATGACTATCAAGGAAGAGTGTGGATGAAAACATTTAAAAGTTAAAAGTACTGTAACATGTTGTAGGCTCTTAAGAGAAAAGCCGGAGCTGTTAGTTTGAGTACTAAAATGGCACCTTAACTTTACATCTGTTAAATTTTGGCCAGATCCATTTTTTATTTCTTTTTCTTCTGTTTAGAACTGTAATGAAATTAAAGGCATTCATAGATGCATTACTAGAACTTGAGTTTACAATATCAATGTCTGTCTATTATTTCAGAATTCAGTCGCCCACTAAAATCCATTTAAATAAAAAAAAGGAGCAAATATTGTTAAGCTATTAAAATGTGATTAATCAAGACGAATTAAATACAAAGCTGAAAGACTCCTAATATTTAGGTGTATACCGATGACACAATCTGGAAAAACGGAGAGTAAACAGCAGAGCCAACAGCACACAGCAAGCCCTTCTCGCCTGACCTGCACTTTGTGGGGATCCCCAGTGATTCTCAGGGGCTTGTCCGCTCCAGTGGGCATGGGGTCATCCTGAATCATTATCATTTGCACCCCTGTTCTCTCCTGCAAGGGTACAATCAGACGCAGAAAACACCAAAGTTACCTGGGGCCCAAATACTATTCACCGAGGACAGAAATTGTGCCACATCTAAAAACAGGTTTACATTCCATGAAATACCAGTCACACAAACCCTGAGGTGAATATGTAGAAATAAGTGAAATTTCAATAATGTGAATGTTATTTTCAAGTAGTGTCGCAGTTTTGCATTTATCATGTTTCAAGGTCAAATATAGTGGTAAAATAACAATAATATCCAATAAGAAGCTTTTGTCTTGAAAGAGAGGCTTAAAATATGTCGTCACTCCTCGTGGCGCAACCACAGAGTAAGACATGAGGGACAGAAGCCAGTTTTTATTCTGCGCAAAGATGCGATTTATAGCCGAGCGAGAACTAAACAGGAACTTGAGCAGTCTGAAACCAAGTTTTTCAAGGAAATCTAGTTCAAATGAAAAGCTCTTGCCAAGTTTCCCAGCAGAATAGAATACTGTCTAGCAGCTGCACATATCTTTATTGGAACAATATTAACTAACAATGGCTAGCGTGATGTTATCCACTGAATCTGACTTATTTAGACGGCTGCAGAATGGGGGAACAGAATGAGGACTGTGGATCATGTTTCACGTTCATTGCAATGTGATCATGTTTTGAAAGTGACACTTGAAATCAGGGAAGCACAGCAAGCCTAGTTGAAATTGGGTTTGTATTATTTTGTTATTCCCATAATTTTTTTTTACCTTTACCATTTGATAAAAAGTGACTATTGGAAAAAGTGACTTCTACAAAAAAAACTGAACTGTCTCATCGAATCTCACTTTACAAGACTCACTCCAAAAAAAGTTGGGAAAAAAAGTCTTTAAAAATTTTTTTTTAAATGAAATGTCATCCTCTTATACTTGAACAATTCATATGCAAGAGTTAAGTGGCTTAATAAACCAAGAAACACATTCCTCTAAAAGTAATCAGGTAGTCAGGCCTGACTGAAAGTGAGTGAAAAAGAAGCCACTGTCCAAAGAAAAACTTAGAAAAGCCTTGCGAAAGCCTGGAGAACTATCGTTAAAGACTGCTTTAACAGAAGAGTCCTACTATTTAGAAGCAAAATATCAAGAAATGAGGGATTGTCCAGGATGTTTGCACAGTACTGTAAATAATCTTAGTAAACTGAAAGTACTCTGCTATGAATGTGGCCAACAAGCAGACCTGCAACTGTTTAATGGTCTCTCCTCCCTTGCCGATGACCAGGCCAACTTTGTTGGCAGGGATAAGGATCTGCTGGATGGAACTGTTGCCATCCATGTCGCTGTGGAAGCCTGGACCATACCGACACTGCTCCACAATCTCACTCAGCAGCCTTTTTGCCTGGCTGTGGGGCAAAGCAAACACCAACAAAGGCATTTGTCAACACATTTATACAAAATCCAGTAATGCATTGATTGATCAGGAAGATAGGCATTCAGAGATTTGAGTTTGTGTCCCGTGTCACAACAATAAGACACTTTTCTTATGATCTTGCAGTTTCAGTAAATCTGTCAAAATAATGAGACTTACTCGATGTTCTCCGGGCTCCCAGTCAGTGTGCAGGGCCTGTCCAACATGCCACCACTGTCTGTCAGGGGGAAAAAACCAAACAAACAAAAAGTCAAGATGACTTAAAGGTAGGCTGCAAACATTTACAAAGGCTGCAAGAACAGAACTACATTAATAAAAGACATCAACATTCAGCCTTTAGAAGGGAAACATCTATAGAAATGACAGAATTAAGTTTTAACTTTCAGATGCATTATATGGTGATTGTTACGCAACCATTTCTATGAAGATGCAAAGCATCCGTTTCAAATACAAAATCAGACACCAGAGTTCTACTTAACATTATACTATACTTGTGCTTACAAACAAAACATGTACTAAGGTCTTTTAGGGCAGATTCACAGTGTGGGCGTTGAGCTGGTGCTTTATACAGCCTCAAACCCAGAGTACTGTTTCATATGAAGTACACACAAAATATATAAAAAGAAACATGTTTACTGACACCGTTTTCAGCTCATTGCTTATGATTCTTTATTACAAACACACAATGTGATTTGTTTGAACTTACCTGAAGCAATCTGGATCTTACAACCGGATTCCTGCTGAATTCTTGAGATCTGTTCTCCTCCTTTTCCAATGACTACAAGGATGGGGGAAGAGATATTTACTTAATCCCTTTCAAACTGAGACAGATGCCTCAAGCAGTGACCTGAAAACTGGTCAGTCAATACTGATGATTGCTTGTTAATACTGACTATAATGAACTGAAAGGCTACTTACTGAAGCCCACCATCTTATCAGGCACTTTGAAGTCTTCTGTTGTAAGAGCCCTGTGAGGGACAAATGGAGACAGATGAAAAATCTGGAGCAGGAACGATTGATCATAGTACTTATTGATCAATGTGTTGAATCATTTTTCAATTATTCATCCCATTAAATATTTAAAAAAAAAATTAATGGAAAAGTACCCCTTCAAATCTATTTTCTTCCTCTCCACCAAATATAAATTAAATATAAAAAATATGGCAAATATCAAGCTGAGCTACATCAGGCTAAAACTGGCACCTTTAAATTAAAAAAGCATGAATAAATAAATAATGTTACGAAATGGATTTGTAGGATGTATGAATAACTCAGTAATTCAATTTAGTTTACTTAATGGTCCAAAAATAAAAACACGGGCATTAACTTTGTGGGATAAAACTTTGCAGGAGTTCAATTAATTGTAAAGATGCAAAAAAAAAGGAAATAAAAATCAATAAACTGGCATTGAAAATGTTTATTTCGGCAGAGGAAATAATATACCCAAATCATCGTATTGATCAGTGAGACAGTGTTTGCTGCTCACCTTTGATGTACCATTGCACCGAGATGGTTTCCCACTAAGAAAAAGAAAAAAAAGGGAGGGGAAACCAAAGCAATTAAAATGTGAGTAATAATCCAACATAATGTATACTAATCCATAATATTTTAAACATTTGCTTAAGTGACAGCTAGCAAAGTGAAAAAGAGTGCATCAGAGCCGGAAGGCATGGGAGCAGATGGATATGAAGCTGTCCGGGGCTGACCCACCACAGGGAGCCTTCACCGGCATGGAAATCAGGTCTGCAAGAGCATGACTGAGCGTTTCAATTAGACCCGCTCAGATAGAGAGGCAGCAGCCGGGTCAGTGACTGCTGTTCCTGAATTGAATTTTGACAGGTAGCACCATGCAAGGGTCCTGCAGGGTCACTGGAAGATGTGCTGCCATGGACGTGAACACCTGAATTGATATCTTGTGGGTTCAATCAATTTTATGGTCGACTGCACTGATTTCACTCCTTCTGGAAAAGAGCTTGGGTTAATGTTTGAGAATGGAACAGCTATGAATACTTATGCCCCTTTCACACTAGCACCTACTCAGCCCGGCCCGGCACCACACCGCCCGGTTTGTTTGTGTTCCCATT
>JAOXYM010000020.1:11719958-11735578 GCA_028567055.1 Leptatherina wallacei | reverse complement strand
TCTACCTCACGACAATTTGCACATTTACCCGTATTATGTAAATATACTTTATATATACTGTAAATATATACCAGTAACAGTAGTTTATATTTTATTTTATAGTAGTTTTTTTTTTTTAAGGCATTCAGTGTGGATGGCAAAGTAAGTTTTTCATTATACAGGGAAACTAGTTTCTGCACTGTACATATATAAACGCTATTTGATTTGATTTGATATTACCTGTGAAGCATGGTAGTGGAAATATTATGATTTGGGGGTTGCTTGTAGTCATTGTTTCAAAAGTGAATCACTTAAAAGAGTACCAGGGAATGTAAATCCATTGTCTTGGAGATAAATTGGAACTGGAATTTTCACTGCAATAATGATCCAAAGCACCAGAACAAATCCACTAAGAAATCAGTGAAAGCAAAATGGTCCAGTTAAGGCACAGATTTACATTGTTTTCAGAGGCTCATAGATGATAATGCAAAAATAACATTCCCTCAATATATCAAACTCACTGATAAAGAAAATCCTTTTTCAACTATTTCAGATAATATTTACCAGGTTATGTAATGAAGGCCAGTTAAACACCCAGCCCAAACAGCCTGCATGTCCTGTGGTGTAATTCATGCACTATCGAAAAACATTGCATTACCATCCATCATAACGCAAGCCATCAGTACCAAATAACCAGAGCCATTAAACATTTACATCATCTGAAGGGTTCACTGGGGCAGATGAAACTACCAGCAGAGGCACCTCCAGCCTGAAAGGGCCCAACATCCATTCAGCACCTCACGGAGCAACAGATCGAAGAACATAAAGAGTGTGTTCTCGCAAACAAACCCCACTAGTAGACCCCTGGGAAAGGAGGGGAAGGGGAGCGGTATGAACAGCTAAATTTATTGATTTGAGATCAACATGCTGCATTGGTGCTGCTGCAGGGGACCCTGAGTACAGGGCAGCGTAACAGTGCTGTGTTTCTATAGGTTTTGTCTCCAGCTGTGAATAATAAACACAAATAAACACTTTAGCGAACACACTGGAAATAAAAATGCAAAAGTAAAAAATGTATACAAATATGCATCAACACTGATTCTAAAGAGAACATCTATTTAATTTGAGTTTGCTATGGAGGTACATTTTGCAGTTATATAAGATGTTTTCAGTTAAATTTACACTGAATGATTTCACTTTCAGACTAAGCCAGAAAATCATTCGATTTGAGGGTAAAACATTAAAATCTGCACTCTCTTATGTGTACTTGAAATGTAACGATACGGGGCCAAGTGCAACAAGGAGCTCTGTTCAACTGCAACAAAATGTGCCTTGAAATTCATCTATAAACATGATCCAGGTCATCTGTTTAATTTGTGCAAAGTGTGAAAACAGCAGGGGGTGATGGATTTAATTACCTTTGGAGAAAGCCAGACTTGATGAACTGACAGATGGTTATAGTTTCAAATTTACCTGGTATGAGTGAGATAGTGTTTGTAATTTTGTCTAATTTTTAAAAAGAATTTTCATTAAAGACTGAAAATGTAAATGTTACAGCTCAAAAGACCCCCTTAGGCTGTAATACAAGAGAAACTTAATCTGGCATTAAGAAAGGTTATTGATTCTTGTTAGTCCATAGAGCCTGCAGACTCCAGACTAGTCAATGTTAGCAGGTAGTTGAGTTGTAACAGGAGACAGAGAAGTCCTCATGCTCATTAACCCTTTTAGATGGGCAACATTGAAAGCAGGCAAAATATTTCTATTTTTCCATCAATATTTCATCACTGGCTCAGGACAAACAAAGCCAGGGGCTTTGGCCGTAATGGTCCCATCTGTCTATAGATCACGAGGACATCACTGTATGGGTGTCCTTTGACACCAGAAAATAAGCTCTGACATCAAGGTAAAAACACCACACATGCACACAGGAACCACGGATGTTATTAAGCCTGGAAGGCAAAGGGTATTTTGCTTTATTCAGATGGTTCCTCACAGATGGTCTCTGGATGTTGCAGCAGGAGATCAAGTTTCAGGAGGATGAATGAAGTGCACATTTGAGCTGTAGGACACATCAGCTCTGTTAGAGCACATAAGTGCCGTTTATACCCAAAGTGTGACTCTCACAATGAATTCACAACAGGTGCCAAAAACTTCTATTCCCCTCTTAAAGTATTTCCCTTTTTATTTTCCATATTGAGTCAAACTGCCATCACATCAATGAAAACATTAAAACCGCTTCATGTCCTTGTTACTATAGAACATCCTCAGTTCATAGAATATATCCTGTTCTATATAATGCTACCACTGGATATAAAACACTGAATTATAAATAATGTATTAATAGTAAGCCAGTAGAATTAGTATCCTGGCCTGTAAATCACTCATTGTATTTTAGTAAGAGTGACCTCATCATCTTTGCCAGGCCTATTAGCTTTCTACCCAAACCTCCAGGGACCTGTCCATTAACCCCTTATACCTACTATGTAAAGCAGCATTAAGTGAAATGCTGAAACACAACACACAATTGGCGGTTTAATAACAGAGCATTCTTCGCAGAAGCAGATACAACATGACGCAATGGTAATGACAAAAGGAAAGACATGAACAGAAAACATCCACTGATATGAGCGGGATTTCTATGTATTAATCAAATCAAATGTACATCCCCCCTCCATCCCATTGCACTTCAATGTGTTACTCTTGAGTCAGGTGAAGAAAAACCTCAGCTCGCAGCAAAGACCAGCCACAGTTATAAGAGTCTCGATACGGCTCCTTGGGTTTGGGTTACTCACAAAACCATAGCGAAGGAGAGCCACTTTGGCCTCTAATTGGTGGTAATTAACTCTCTATGGTCATTGTTCCTGTCTTTTTGTGCTTTAAGAGGAGAGGTCAGTGAACATGGGAGCCTTTTCCACAGTGACAGATAGATGAAGAGCACAGATTGAATGACCACAAGATATTCTGATGGTTAGGAGACAACAGACATTCACATGTGCTTTCTTTATTTAAATATTTCTTTGCTTTCCAACAAATTAAAGTCACTAAAAAACAGGTAATTCCAAAACTTGTGGGTTTTAAGTTTTAGCTGTAATTTCAATATTCTTTCTTCGCTGTGTTTAAGTTCTACACATCCTGCACTATGACCATAAAGTTGTCAGACTAACAATGGATAACATAGGAAAAAAGAATGTAAGCTGCACCTTACACACAGGTAATAAATAATTTATTACTATTTTGTGAAGCATTTATTAACTTTTAGTCAGGACACATTTTTTGTTCCAGGTTGTATTTCAAACATATGCAAGAGCTCTCATAATAAAAATTGGGCTTAAAGTCTTTAGCAATGACTGATTAACATTTATGAGTTCAAATGTTGCTGTGTAATAAACTCAACATATTCTGTGATATGGTTATCACTAAACCCTGAATCAATTATTTCTAGCATGGCTGCCTGCTCATTGCCAGCGGCGCTGCCCTGTGTACTTCATCTCAAGAGGTCATGGGCCTCGATCCCGAACAATAGCCCCCTTTGTTTAAGCCCTGTTGGAGAGCGACAAGGACTTGAAGGTTAGTCGACCTGGACTCCTGAGGAGAAAGGTTTGCATACGGGTGTCCATTAGGGCTTGGTCCTGCACTGCCGCTGACTTTCCTGTCATGCTATTGTTACACAGTTCTCCCCTGAGAGATAGTCACCGAGTGGGTAATGAGGAGTAATTGGTCCAGGGTCAAGGATGATTAATTCCCTTAGTCAGGTGTCAGTCAGTTTTCATACCTGGCTGGCTAAGCAGGCAGGTATGAGGGGAAGGGGGAGGAGAAGGTGGATGGAATATGAGATGTGGTAAATGGCAACAAAAATAGCCGTGCAACCACGCACACATGAACAGAAATCAGCACTAACATAGGAGTGAACAGGGGGTAACAAACAAAACCATCCTACGATTCCTAAAATAATGGACAGATTACAGCGATAATGGGCCCTATGAGCATAACTACATATGCTGACATAACAGCATAAAAATGTAAAACGATCAAAATGAGCAAAAAACTATAATAAAAAGAAATAAAATTATATCAAGGATGCACAAAAGAATTTCAAGAAGATGGGGCATGTAAATAAAAGCAAACAAGGCCAAACAGGCTAAAAAGTGCAAAAATAATGACAAATAGTTGTAAAACAACCACAAGGAGGTGCAAGACAAGCAAGAGATGCAAAATGACTTCAGATACAAAAAAAGGTAACAAGTAAAAAGAGGTGAAAATCAACAACAAAGACAAGCAAAAACAGGGTTCCTCAAGTAAAGATAGATTTAAAGTGAAAACAAAGACATGTAAAATGATTAAGAAAATGACAGATCATGGACATAAAACAGCCATTCTTCCCTTTCACTTTTTGTGTATAGCCTCACTGTAATACAGGTAGAATCTCCCTCCGCCTCAACACTCACAACTAATCCAACTATGCCTGAAATCAACATACAACAGAACAGCTATAATCAGCAAAAATTCCACAGGATCATATCTTTTTCAGAAAAAAGTTGAAAGGTCACCACAATCTTCCCCCATCCAACCACTGAGGCCAGATTGAGATTGATAGCTGTCCCCATCCCTCCTGCCTCCCCTTCAGCTTGACTAACTAATCTGAATACCTCTCTATCCATCCCTCCATTCTAACCGGGCAATTTTGGACACTGATTATCTTGCGACCTGTGTGTGCGCGACAGTAAATGCAGGGGCTTGGATGGTAATTGACTAGGCAAAGACTGAGACGCCTGCCGTGTAATTGAGCAGAGGCTGAGGGGCTCTTGCAGGACTGAAAGGGTGTAAGGGTTCCTCACTATCCATTAGACCTGGCAGGGGGTCCACTGTGCCTGTGGACTCTTATCATGAGGCCCACAGCGTACACTGCACCTCCATGCAGGACTCGCACCTTTCAGTGGTTGGCTGGGACATGGGAGTGGCAGAGAGGCAGCTGTGAGGGATCAAATAGTATGGAGCGTCAGGAAGGCAGAATCATTTCAACAGCTAACAAAACACTAAACTGAAACACAGCTCGGTCTTAAAATGTCCTCTTTAATAGAAAAATGTAAAGAACTGGGAGTCGAAAGGCCAAATTCATCAATAAGCAAAGTGAAAAAGCAAGCATAGCACGTACCTTACATAAATTTCTCACATCTTTCCTCAACACAAAATGGCCTTCATTAGGACTTTTGACAGATTTCAGTTTTCTCTGGAAGTGTAAAATTAAGCTTAATAATTAATAGATGTCCTATTGATGCTTCATGAATGTCTGGTGACTTTGAGTTTATTTATTTTTTTATATCAGTATGACAACATTTCAGAATGAATTTGAAGCTGCTCAGATACTCAAATTATTTTGTATCAGTTCTGCGAGTAAAATGGGCAAATTGCTGGTTTATTAAGACAAAGAACAGTGCACGTGTTTTACTTCCTATTCAGTGTGATACAAGAAGGTTTTTATTCCCCAGCTGCATTATACTCATCGATTACAAGTGTACCAATCTCTCAAAGACGAAGAGAAAAAAAAGATCCTCACAATACAGCGTCTTTATGTTCTCTAAACGTGGCAACCCCATGCTGAGCAGTGAAATACACATATGTGGCCAATTGGTTTTCTTTCCATTAGACTTGTGCCATGCGAGCTCAGAAATTGCCTCATCACTTCTGCTCCAGTGACCGCCAGTGAGTCACCATGCTCACTCTGGCCTGTGCCCCTCTCAATCTGCATTTTCCAAATATGATATGGTGTCCTCGAGGTTAGCGAGAGTTAAACAGGCAGGCATTAATAAATAGGCTGCCTGCCAAAGACATGAACTATCATATACTGTCAGGATATGATGAACATCACATCAGTGTGTTGCATGCAAACTGATCAACACTCAACCTTTCTTTAACAAAATATTAAAAAACCAGCAAAGAAAATGCAACTCACTCCTTTTATTTCCAGTATTGAACAATGACAGCCACAAATGAATGACATCGTGTAAACAAATCACTAAGAAACACGTTTTTAATATGTTCATACACAATATATTTCAGAATATCTGTTGACTTGATTTTCACATGACAAGTCTTGTATTCACTTTCTCCTCTTTTAACTTCATCACCTGTGGAAGAGTTTAACACTATGAACCTGGTGTGCTTGCTGTGTTCATACACTAATACTAATAAAACTGGCACTCGACAATAAGGCAAAAGGTAGACAATGGAGGCACAAAGTTTCAACCTGTTAGTGTTTAAGACACAGTAGAGAGAGAGAAGGGAAGAAAAAAAGGCAATTCACAGCACTTCAACAATTACTGTTTGGAGCTGGCGAACCCCTGCAAACGGTTATGTTCCCTTAACCTGTAAAGGAAAAGAAAAAGGAAAACAATAAAGATGATGGGTAAGTGTGTAACTTTCAATCCACTTTTTAAATGGTTTTGCAAAAAAACTGTTGGAAATCATTCTTAGGATCTATGCAGAGCTAACCTGACAGCGTTAACCCTGATGAATCCAGAGGCATCGCATGGGTCGTAGTCTCCTTGCACGTCCATGCTGAGTGGAAAGATATCAAGGAAGAAACACTCTTTAAATTCCATGTTAAGAGGACATTAAAGCTCAACGACAACTAAGAAGTGAGGGGAGATTTGTTACACAATATTGTGGTGAGAAAACAGACAGAAGTGTTGGGCATCACTGAAGTAAACATAAGCGACACAACAACTGGGATAACTGGACCACTGATGAGCTACTTTTATTCAAATAATGCTCTGATTGATTTTCTTCTGAATGCTCTTATTTGGCACTGCTTGTCCTGAATGACGCAGAATCAATACAAGAGAATGAAAACCGCTCCATGCGCACAAGCTCACAAAAGAAGCACATAACTCATTTAAAAACAACCCCATCATATCAACTGTGAGCTAAGCATCAAGATATTGTAATATGATGTTTGTCTTTCGGTTTACCCATCTTAAAAGTAGTAAATCTTTAACTTATGCAAGTCCAATGTTGTTGTGCTTCTTTCTGTAAACACCTCTACTTGGTGTGTGTGACTGTCTCACAAAGAGTGCGGTGTAATTGCAGCAGTTTCTACCTGCAGTGTTTAATACACTTCCTTACGAGTCTTCTCCTCCCTGTGACACCCCCAACTCCCAATGTACCGCTTGCACTCATTCTTCAAAAGCACTTAGCAAAAGAGGAAATTGCCAACAAATGATAGGATAAACATTATAAAAAGAAAGGCCGACAACTAAATCATCAACTCTCAATACAAGGCTCCCTACCCGGCACCTGAACCATTATGAGTGAGTGGCCACAAAGAATATGGCACTTTAGTGTGTGTGTGTGTGTCTAAGAATGGGATTGGGTTTTCCTTTAAGAAACCCTGCAGTCTAATTGAGAGCGAAGCCGGCTGAGAGCGAAGAGGGTGACATTTCTGTCTCAGATGGGTGCGGTGACGGGCTGTAATACCACTGTGTTAATGACGCCGTTTACTGATGCCTGTGGAGAGCCAACAGGATGTCAGTGGGGATTTCATGCCTAATCTGGTCTGTATGTGTGTGTGTGTGATTGTCGCAGTTTTTCATGTAGCGGCAAATAAGAAGTGTATCAGTGAGACTGCTGCTTCCAGGTGTATCAGTTTCAGGTAGATGTATATGTCAGAGTGCAACAAATACACAGGCCATTAGCACCTGATGAAATGGTCCATTAAGTAGTCCTCTAATGTATTTTTGAACAGCCTAACTGGTAAATTAGGCAGGTGTATGACAGATATAAAAGTACAGATGAAGAGTTGAGCAACAGTTTTTTTTGTTCTTTTGCATCAAGCTTTCATTGACTAATCTAAAAGTTTTCTTTTGTATTTAATTTCTGGTTTTACCTTACCTATCTAAAAAAAAATCCTGTTAATGAAACTTTAAAAACAGTAATATCAACATAAATACTCAAATGTATTAAATTAAAAAAACACTCTCACTCATCATTTTTAAAGGTAAATAAATGTTGTTGGTTGATGATCATTTCTCCCTTTCTGTGATGATTTCATTCATTTTTTTGGTCAACTAACAAACATGCTGATTTCAGTTTGACTTTACATCGTGGAAAGGATCAAACTCAGGATGCAGTCAGTTTGAAATAATCGATTAACTTAGTGTGTGTTTTTCAGCCGAATTTCTGGAAAAGAAACAGTAGCCATCATTGCACAGGGAAAGCATGTGAACTCCACACAGAAAGGCAGCAGATGGGATTCGAACCAGAAACCTTTCAGTCTGGAAAATACACATATGATGTAAAGCACAGTGAGCATTTATTGTCACTTTTCAGTGTAAAAAATGAAAAGTTAACTTTGTAGGATCAAATCTCGATATTTGTGTGGTGATTTGAAAACAACCAATCACAAATGAGTATGGACTGGTTGAGTTTTCAGATTAGTTGTTTTTAAAGTTTTTTTTATAGTAACAAAAACAAATTACTTATTTTTTTTCTCAATGACCCTGGTCTACATGAAGAACCACTGGGCCCATCTGTCAGTGGCCCCTAGGACTTTATGATGCTGCAACACAACACTGTCACACAGATGTGTCAACCCAGCTCAGAAATGCATCTCTTCAACATGAAGTAATAATAGACAATGGCTCAGTGAAAGTTTTTTTTCTCTTGACAGCTGCTTGTTGAAAGTTTGTTGTAATTTATCTGTGAAGCTGTTGAGTGAATCAACAGCTCGTGTTTCACCAAAAAGAAAACATTACTCGCAAAGTTTGAAACAAACAAAGTTAAAAGAGCTGAAGGAATGTCTTTAGTGAGTATTTTCTGTTTATCTCATTTCTGTCTCACAGAACAGAAACTCACCTTATTGATTTTTTTCTACAGGTTTTTTTTTTTTTTTTTCAATGGACGAACTAAGCTCTGGGACTGAATGGCTGACTGTGTCTCCCTCTTTCTGACCTGCTTAACTACCATGACACCCTGCTTCTTTCCTCTTAAAAGCCCAGTGAAATCACCTCTCTCCTCTTGCTGAAAACACCATTAGCTCTCTGACTCAAGGGTACAACTCAAGTGTGTGTGACTTAAGTGGAGATGGAGAGCCATATGGAGGGGTTTTCCTTTGGTCAGTGTTGAGCCTGCCCAGAGGGCATCAGGGGTCAGCCTCCTGAACAAACCCACTGTTACCACAGCTAAGACGCCATGGGGTTGTGGTGGTGGGATTGGGGTCCGGGGCTGCCCTGCAGGAACTGAGTATGACACTTCTCTGATGTCTTTGTGAAGCAGGGTCAGTTTAGTATGGTGATGTGGGGGTCAGCAGAGAACCCGGGGAGGCTGACTGGTGTACATGTGGAATAGCTGCACTATGCCCAAAGCAGCCACACACATCTGTCGTCAAGTTAGAACAAGCACATACTTTGATCCACTGACACATGGTTACGTCTGTTTTCCCAACAACACACAATTCTGTTCCCAGCGTACCTGACCAGCTCCTCGTTGTACAGAGACTTGAGCGACTCACGTCCCAGGATGTAGACCTGACCCTTGAAGACAGACAGCTGTACTTTGCCCTCCACATTCTCCTGAGACTTGGCAATGCAGTGTCGCACAAAATCACACTCTGGACTGTACCAGAAACCTGCAACAGAAGTATGGCTGTAAATGTTGCCTTAAAAATCCCAAAACAACACATTCTTGCTTCTGTTTTCATTTAAACACAGCATTGTGAGAAGGTATTTTCAGACCCATGGGACAGGGGACAATATTCTAAGACAAAAGTGTCATGACTAAAACTATGCATATATTCAGGGATTGGCATATTCATGAGAAAAATCTTAATAGAATAGTATGGAAAGAGTTAATATTTCAATATTCACTGGATTATAAGAGGTCAACTTCCAAGAAAAAAACACTGAACTTCTCAGACCAAATTCACACACTTAAGGGGAGGATTTCTTTCTCCAATGAACTACATACTTTAATTTATTCTGTTTACCAAACTGTAAACAAAGAGTGTCTCACACACACACACCCGACCTTAAGGGAGAGGTTCAGCAATATGACCAGTCATGTCCTCCTGTACCGCTAATCCAATTAGAATTACTAGTAGATTTAACCAGCGACATCCATTTATTTTTACATTGCACTATAGTCCCTGATGTATGAAATCTGTCACCTCATCTGAGATTTTTGAAAAAAAAAACAACCTTTTAAATATTGTAACTAAATGTTCTTACCTAATATTTATTTAGCCAAAGTAAAAGGGCCAGTTTTGTTAATCACTGAATTTACCAGCATTTATTTACCTGTGTAAAAACTGCAGACACCAGGAGAGTCAGAGAGTTTTTAATTATCATTTAACTTATTATAGAGTTAAAAGCATAAATCACTAAGTTAAGGGGGTTCAAACCCTCCCCGCTTCTCTATCTTTTTCGGATCCTAAACTGACAACATCATGCTAACATCAGGCTCAAGTCTTCTTGTACTTCTGTTGACTAAGATAATTTTTTAACCCTTTGGCTACATGTTTGAGATTGTTGCTCTGGTGAAGAATGGATGGGATCGATAGGATGTGACAACAGATGTGAATGTTTTCACTTTGACAAGACTGAAAACAATATGCAAGATTCCACAATGAAAACAAGAAACTTGCTTCTCCTCTGCAAATCTTCCACTTGCAGAGTCTTCATAAATCAGTTTGATGCTTGCAGTAATATATTTTATGAGATGCATCTATCCGAGCGTTTCTGTCCCAGGTGAAGTTTATGCACTTCTTTCTTCTCTCCCATTTTGCTGACCTGAACCATCAGTCTCTGAGACAGATGGGCAAGGGATGTGTCTATATGTTCAGAGGTCAGGCACACCCCACTCGGCAGGGGTCCTCCACTCATCAGCAGCTGACCTCCACCTCATCGTCTGGCCATGTTCAAAGACATAATACCCGGCTTTCATTCCCTCTGAATTGGCACAGAGTGTAGGACATGACAATTGCACACAAGCGATGGTCTACTTAAGTAAATCGTAACGATTGCATTTAGTCTTCATGTCATTTGAGGCCATATTCATGTCTCTGATGTACAGACATCAGGTCTAACAATGACATTATTCATGATTTATTTTAGATGATCAACTTTGTACTTTTTACACTGATATTAAACAAAAAAAAACTAAATATCTAATTTAAGATGTCGCAAATGCTTGTTGCTTTTACCTAAAGAACAAAAACCACAAAACAGATCTCAGTATTTATTTTGGCAGATTTGAACTGACAAAGCAAAAATTTCTTGCCGTATCAAGTACTGCTCGTCCTAAATCGCTGCAACTTATATTCTGAAAAGTGTTGTGGGTAAATGGTGCAGTAAACAGATGTAGGGCAGGTGGATTGTTAACATAAGCCCCTACTACCGGCAGTCTGCAATCTACAGTTATTAATGATTTAAACCCACAATGGGTTTAATCTCTGCCCTGTCTCTGAAGGTAGCACCTTTATGAGTGTGTGTGTTTTTTTCATCTTGTCTCTGGAGGGTATAACCGAGGCAGCCTAGCAGTAAGTCTGTAATGGCACTGATCCTATTATGTGGATGAAGGTGCAGACGATTGGGGACTGGGCAGAAGGGAGGATTAAGACACCTGAGCCAAGAAAAGCTCACACACATGTCCAAACATACTCAACATGCAGGGTTGTATGCATGTATGTGGTATGATTGCAATTCTTCTTTTATATAAACTAAATAGGAGAATAAAACAGGAGATCTTTTGTTATACAAATGTAATTATGTTTTAGCCACTTACCATTGTAGACAAGTTCAGAGAACTTGATACCAAGTCCCTGTTTGATCCTTCGAACCTCTTTATCCATGGTAAAAGTCTCAATGTCTAAATGGGCCTTCAGCAGAACTGTGCCCCCAGGAGTTTCATATATCCCTGACAAATAAATCAACAAAACATGTTAATATTTGCACAAAACACAGCAGCAGAAGTTTAACTAACTTATGTCCTTATTGAAAAATCAATAAGGAGATGCACATCTGCTTTGCAAGCCTTAGTGACAATGATGTCCATTTTTAAAAACATTTTCTGTCTTCTGCTTTTGTTTTTTTTAGATCCAAATAATGGAAATTTTAACATCTACTTTTCCTCAACCCGTTTCACTGTTCATCATTTTAATCTTTAGAGGCCATTTGCAAGAGTGCAAGCTACAAATCCTGTTTGTCTGAGCTAACTGCATCAAACAGCATGATTAACCATTAGCAATCTGCCAGGCAGGACTTCACAGTCCTCACAAAACACGGACAAGCCTGTCCTGGATAAATGACAGGGTAGGAGGCCCCTGCCAGCCTGGAGTCTGGACCAGGGCTCTGCCTACCCTGCAATTTACCCCCCTCTGGACAGGAAGGGAGGTGTGATGGAAGAAAAGATGAGGTACATGTCAGGAGAAATGAAGCTGTCACTTAAATGTCAGCTAAAACAAAAAGAGGGCAGGGGAATCGCTACAAGACATGTCTGACAATAGAAAAAGAAAGAGCTTCATTAATGACATGCATTTCTGTGAAAGCTAAAATTGTAAGAAAGTGAATACTGTTTCCCCATTCAACGCAAGGTTCCTCACATCTTCTGCTAATTTGAGGGATAGTTTGATAGTCCCACATTTTTGGTTTAAACCATGCTGACAAACTGCCCAACACAAGGCTCGGCTCCTAAATTTCACAATTTATGTGACATGCTCTCCGCTCCAAAACGCTTTCATGAGATTTAAGAGATGACTGCAGTTTAATCTGGCAAGCAATGGAGCTCAAACTTATATGATCCCCAAAATATTCCAATGCTGGAACCAATCTGAAAATGGAGATGAGCTTTGCTTTATGCTGGCAGGCAAAAACAGAGCTTAAAGATGAGGCTAATTGTCTAAAGCTTCAAAAGATTTCCAACCTGAGCTAGAACTGCTTGTGGCCTTCTGGTGTTCCTGGGCCACAGAGGACATGTAGGGACTTTTCCGTTTGTCTATATCAGATAAATAAGTTAAAAATCCCCTCCAACACAACTTGGCTTAAGTGCTTTAAAAGAGAACTAGCTTAACAGAGAGGAGCACACAATGGAAAGCTATCTGGTTAAGCTCCAACAGTGGCAGTTTAGTTAGGCTTAAAGAAACAAGACCTGAATGGTTTTAGAGGTTTTAATCTTTTATACAGTCACTGCAGGTATGCTAACCATGCAGCAGGCCTGCAGGGCTTCAGGACAAGAATCCTAAGCTAATTTCTTCTGACCCTTTGGGAAACATTATTTCAGGCTAAACAGGAAACATATAAACACATCTCGCTACTAGCATTAGCTGGTAGCAGGATGTATTTACCTGCATATGTTGTTGCCTGTTCATCTGTTTAGATGTTTTTGTAAAAAAATACTGTGCAAAGTCTTTTCACAACTCTTCTGGAGTTTCACAGCAGTTGACATGAGGCAGACTGTTCATCAAAAGATGAAGCCATTTCCGACAACTTTTGATAGGTGCATCTTTATCGAGGCCATCACCAGTGGATGAGTCAGAGGTCTGACAGCACTGTGACAGGTGGGAAATGTTAGGCTGGCACACAGATTTTTTTTATGTTTTGTAGCACTGTGACAACATTCTTGACAAACCCTTTCAAAACCCTCCGCCTCTCTGACCCCACACAAATAAATATGACCCAACACAAATAAGTATGACATGTCCCTTTTCGATCCCTCCCATCATCTATTGTGCTAACACTGCCATTCCAGAGAGGGCCAGCATGTTCACTTGATGGTAGTTATTCAACCACTTGGGCACCTTGTGCTCAACCTCTTCCTATTGCTTCTGCCGTGGAAACTGTTTTGATCTTTTGTTCAGCCAAGGGGAGAGAAAAGTGGGCTTCCCATTTTCCAATTTCTACCTGCCAAGTTGCACCACAGCAACAGTCTGCTGGCCAGTCAATTTGCCAATCATAGCACATAGTGTCGTGGGGGAAGAGGAGTCTGTGTGAATCCATGTGAGTGTATCATGCAAGGCCAGAACAGCACACCAGCCCTGTGTATTTGCTGCAGTAACACATGTTGAGACCTAACAAAGGAGCTTTTCAAGTTGCTTGTTGATGCCAAAGATGAACATAGAAAAACATCCCTGTGTGTCTGCATGTGCAAAGATGCGAATGACTTTATATTTGTGCGCATCTACTTTTATCTTCTGTATTCACTGAATGTTTGTGTGCATGCATAAAAGAATAAAAAGTAACTTCAGCGTCTTGATTCCAGGTAAACCAGAGGAAAACACTTCTCCTGTGGAGAGCACTTTCATTATCCAGCCCACTTTTATGAATGCAGAATAGCGAGTGAGACGCTTATAGCACTCATGTAAAATAACTGAAAATTGCATAAAAGCCCTGGGTGCTGAAAGGAAGTCTTTTGAAGGGGATGTAAAATCAAAATTATAGGAGGTAGCAAGAAAGCAAGAGACAAACGAGAGAAAGCGCAAATATATCAAGTGTCATTAACTGAGTAAGTGAATAAGCCTTTCAGACCAATTTGGCACAGAAAAGGCAATAATTAAGACAAACAAAATAAACACCAATTTTAAGTCCTTACCTCGGGACTTCATGCCGATGAATCGATTTTCTACAATGTCAATCCGGCCCACTCCATGCTTTCCTCTACGAGACAAAGACAGACTCATAAGGCACAATCAAGAACAATTTTCTAATTCAATTAATTGCAGCCCGTGCATAGAGCCTTCAAGATAAAAAGGCCCCTCGACAACTCCTGCCCAACATGTTTGTGATTCTTGGACCTTCCCATCTCTGTGGCATTTTGGTGTCGTGCACACAGTGCAAAAAAAATGTTTCTCTGACTTTGTGCTGTTAAAAACAAACGCATACATTTCTGCACAGCATCAGTATGCTGCTACTTTGGTGTGTTTCTTGCAAAACTGAATACTAGCAGTAAATTCATAATGATAAGAAAATGTTAGAAATTTAAAAACACTGTTTTAATGAAACATCCCCCTGCATGTAAATGAGCAGGATAACTTTATGTTGATTGCACCTCAAGTAAAAGACCTATAGTATCAGATTTAAATTAGACATTAAAGACACATTATATAACTTTCCAACCTTAAAACTTATACTTATATATAAAAACATATAAAACTTATATATGCATTTTTAAAGCTTTTGCTGCTCAGCAGCATCCCAAGGCTGAGAAACCACGCGATACAACTATTTCACCCAGGATGCTGTGTGACGTTGTAGCCGAGTTTCACTTTACGCACCCTGTCACGCGCTAGCAAACATATAAAGATACCAGCCACTTTGAACACGCACCATGGCTGATTTAGCAAAGAAACGCAATAAGACATAATCGGAGGAAGAGAGGAAAAGAAAGAGCAAAAGGGACAGAGCAAGAGATAAGACAAGAGTCAAGATATGACTGGAATGTGTCTTTGGCTGGAGCGAGCTTACAGTTCAGTTAGGATGCAAGATGGATGCTGAAAATAGCCGTTGATAGGCGGTGCATCACTGAGAAAATGGCAAAAGTTCTGTAGTGCCTCTTTAACAGTACTTTTTGCCCACAGCTATTGTGCTCGATAAAAAGTTTCCCCATCAGCTGATTCCCTGCACCCATCTGAAGGCAGCATGTCCTTGTATGTGGAT
>JAOXYM010000020.1:11708791-11719858 GCA_028567055.1 Leptatherina wallacei | reverse complement strand
ATGTGGATACATCTGGGAGAGATGGAGTCCCAGAGTGTAGTGCCATTAGGCAGGATGGTGCTTAGTGTATTAAAGCTTCATCCATCACTACTTGTATCAAATTGTTAGTTTGGACTTGGTATTCTGGTGCTCATGAATGAAAGTTATACTGGCCCCACCCAACTTTCTTTAAAGTAAAAGTGGCATTTCATGTTTAATCCGTAGAACATGATGTGAGAACTGATGCAAATCCTTTCCCATCTACTGTAGACACGTTTGTGTCTGTGTTTGTTTTCCTTACCTGGTTTGTGACATTTAACTAAGTAGTAGGTTTTGTACATTTGACTTCAGTGTATTCAAAGCTAACATTAACCAAAAGCGCTGGTGTGCTGCATTACAGACATTACTAAAAGCTGTATAAGTTACAGATGTAGACAACAAGACTTCCCCATTTCTGTGATGACTAATAGGACCACATCAGAACATGGGCTAAAATCTGAATTATCACCGATTTAAAATTGGGGCTTATAACTAGTCATCTGACCCCACAATGAATGCTGGTTTTACCCTTCCCCACTGAACATAAAAGACTTTTAATGAAGATCCCCACTTGCACTGGACATCTTAACATATGATTCATGAAAAGTATTAAAAGCAAACATTTTCCTTCCTTCCTTCTTTTCTTTAATACATAAATACTTCATACAAATTATAATAAAGCCACAGGAAAGTACTTACCCTATCTCATTAAGGTATGAGAAAATGTCCAGTGGTGTATCTTTGGATTTTCCCTCCTTCTCATTGATCACTTTGACAGGCACTCCTGAAGAAATAAATGTTGATAAAAATGTTGATTACAAAACAGATAATTAAGACAAGGTCAATGACTTATGTAACTTTTACTGATTTATGAATAATCCAATAGTATAAATAAATAAAAACCCAACAGATTAAAAATATTATTTTGGTAGCTTTATGTGAAAATTGTCTTTATAATTTCTTAAAGTTCAT
Source organism: Leptatherina wallacei (assembly GCA_028567055.1). Taxonomy (NCBI): domain Eukaryota; kingdom Metazoa; phylum Chordata; class Actinopteri; order Atheriniformes; family Atherinidae; genus Leptatherina; species Leptatherina wallacei. The sequence continues at coordinate 11,718,868 of JAOXYM010000020.1, read as the reverse complement.
TATGTCTAATGCTCCTGCTTTGACACAAGAACTCCAGCAGAGCATATAACTTTTTTAATTAACCTTGGAATGCTCTACCTTAAACAAATTATAGTTTGGTCTTTGAAAAGAGTAAAACACAAAGTTTTTTTTTTTTTATCAAGAACAGCGGAACCAACACATAGTCTACAAAGAACAAAAGGTGATGGTGACAAAGCGAATAAATTCAAAGGCCATCCTCATTTGAAAGCTGTGAATTGCAGGCCTTTACCTAATTTAATTACACACACAGCCCATCCTCTCTTTAACAGAGATTTTTTTTTTTTTTACCACTAAGTGTCATGCGCATGTGCAGAAGACAAAAACCACCTGCAAGTCCATCACCAATTTTCCTATCACCATGTCTCTAACACACTGAACATTTTTTCTCCTTTAAAGACACACTTCTTCTCCGAAGCCACTTAAACCAAGTGCACATCAATCACTGTCACAGACCTGCTCATTCATGGCCTTCAATAAGCGACACGGGCCAAAGGTGGAGGCGAGGAACAAACAGACGTGTGAAAAGAGTTTAAAGACAGCACAAGGAGGAAATGAGAGGAAATCTTCTGCACTCTTCATCCATGTAGTATCTATATGTACTTCAGCATGTTTGCAGCTGTCAGTCAAACGGCTTTGAAGAGAACTGCAGCACTTCTTGTCGCCTCTCAGCCAGCATTTACAAAGCTCCAACAGGAATGGCATGTGAAGGACTTGACTAATTTTTCTAGACAAGGGCTTTGTTGATGGCCCATTCTCATATCGCGGGAATCGTGGTGGCTCCCATAAAGAAGAAAAAGTGCCTCTCAGAGCAGTAGAGGGCAGTATGCTGAGTGCTTTATTTAAAAAAAAACTTCACCCCCCCCCCCCCCCCCCCCCCCCCCTCCCCCTCAGATATCTAATAATTAGATTAAAAGTTCCAATAAATTAACTGGGTGTCTGATCGTGGGAGTGTAGGGGCTGGCCTTTCGTCCCTGTTCTCTCTTCTTCCTCGCTCTGCCCATGTTGTGGGTTCTATCATTCACCCAGGGGTCTTTCTCCACTCATGATCCTTTTCTTCACTTTTTTGCACCCTAACAGTGCAGACAATGGAAGCGCAGACACAGTTGTAGGAAAAATTACTGCTTTACATTTTTCCTCTCTGTCTCTTTTTCCTCCCCACTTCTTTGGCATGACAGGAGGGAGGGATGAAATTTTTTTTTCTTAAAAAAGGGAGAGGAATGGGGAATAGAGCATTTGACGGGGGTAAAGGTTCCTGTTGTTAAATATTCTTTTTTAATCAGTGAGAAAACTTTGGTGAGAAAGGCAGGGATGAAAAGGTGGGAGGGGGAATGAAATGAAACATTCTTGTGCTGATCTTGTGCTCAGAGGGAGGAGTAGGCTTGGGCCTTTGTGTGGACAACTAAAACAGCTTTTGTCATAGGGTGCTCAATAAAGGGGCAGAGAATATGTGTGAAAATGGAGCGCAGGGCCGCTAAGAACCCGCGAAACCAGTCTGGGCTTTACTAGTGCATCACTGTTTTACAAAAGCACATCTCATCTCCAGCTGAACTGACACCAACCAACTTGTTTCATAGTTAACATTTTCTTTGGGAAGCTGGTAAAGTGAGAACTGGTACTTATCTTGTTGCAAATCCACACTGACAAATGCAAGCCATTCCTTGTACTTATATATCATATATTTTCATTTTACTCAGCTGACAGTGGTTGCAAATAGCCCACCACATATACTGCTCAACTTTTGAACTTCCCTGAAATTGCTATTAGAGCTCATAAAGCTGCCCATCAAACCCTTGTGATCAGAGGAGTTTGTGTCTCACAGCCCATTGATGTTCTTGCACTTCAGCCTCCCCTGGTGACCAAGATGAAGGGACATCTGTGCCATTTGCCTCGGGCCTGGATGTGTCCTACCATTTTCTCTTTGCACAAACATGCGACACGTTCTGCTATTCAGCCCAGACCCTTGCGGCAACATATCTAATGAGTGTTTCTCTGGCCCCTCAGGGCCTGGTGTATTAGCTGGAGTTAATGCTTCCGGCCTGTGTGTGCGCCCCCGGGCCAAACATGGTGGATTTGGACCAAAAAAACACTGTGAGGGGTTGAAGATAAGTCTGGGTGGCCAGAAGTGGTGATAAAGAACAATGAGTAAGCTTTAAAGGTACTATGGCTGTGATGTTAAGTAATAGAGGGGATGACGAGCGGAAATGGTCTCCCGTTCTTACTGTTACAAACCCACAGAAAATGTAGGGACGCTGTGTAAAATGTCAACAGAAAGAGCAAATAAAAAAATCAGGTTTCTAAATTACTTAAACTACGTTTAACTGAAAACAGAATAAATAAAATGCATTCAGTGTTGAATTTTTATTTTGAATTTGATAGCAGCAAGAATGTTTAGAAAAAGTTGAGAGAGAGGCATGCTTACAGCTGTGCTGCATTACCTTTTAATAATGCTTTAGTGCTTTAATGCTCTTTGATCTCTCTCCCGTTTTAAATTTTGATTAATTATACTACAGGATCGTTTTTCACTTAGCCTCACTTCGTTTTAAATGAGCTTAGGCCCCAGAAAAAGCAGCTACAATGCTTCTGGATCATTTTAATCTTCTTTTTTCTTTGCATACTACAGCTTTATCTTGCACTCGTGGATGCGGAAACGCCTGTGTTCACTGACATTTTTTTCCCCAAGTATTTCTGAGCCAATGAATTGATTTCCACTACACTGTCATGTTTTTAATGCTGCGCTATTGTAAGGCCTGAAAAGTCATGGTTATCAAATACTGGTTGATACACAGATATTATTCATATTAGTATTTTCTGGAGTGCATAGAGACAGATTTGGGGACAGCAGCGTTTCAACAATCACAAACAGAAGACAAATAAATAAAAATTGACAATAAAGTGACGGTAAAAATTTTTTAAAAAGTAAGATGCTCCACCAGGTCTTTTCCCCCCTCCTTGAGTAAAATATATTTTGCTGCCCCGTGCCATCTATTTCAAAACACTGCAGTCAAAAGAAATGTGTTTTTTCTTCAATAAACAATTAAATGAAGAGTTCAAATCACTGCTTTTTTTTTTTATTTAACTGGATTGGTTGGATTTTGCACCATCAGGACTCATCAGGGACATACACCCAGGGAAAATGATGTAAATCTATCTACATCATCTATTCCCTTTCAGAAATCCGCAGGTTAAAGACAAACGCAGGACTGACTGAGCAATCAATATGTGACACATGTAGCAAGCAGACAAACCGTTTCTGAACTCTATCTCCAGCATGTCAGGGACATTGGGAGAATCTTCTGGGTTTTTGGTCATCAGGTACAGGTCAGCGGGAGCATGGCTCTGAAAAATAAACAAAACACGACACTTACTCTCTCGATTTCACACATTTTTATTTTCTCTGAACAACTAGGACCTTCTGTGAGACCTCATCAAATGAAAAATACTGTGACTATTGTCCGAGGAGATGAGGGACAACTCGAGATGTGGCAGGTAAAAGAACAGGGAGACTGATGCGTGAAAAAGAAGAAACCTGAAAAGAACATTAAGAGTTGAGCGAAGACGGAATCAATGTACCATTTTTCTCCTCTATTTCGTTTTCATTTTCTCTGTGAGGTCCTTCACCACAGGGGAATGGGGGGGGGGTGAAAGGGCAAAGAGGGAGAGAAAAGAAGTAGAATGACTTATATCCGCACATCTATGAACACTTCAAGAAACAATAATAAAAAAAAAGACAACATGTCAGAACCTCAATCATGTATACAGTTTTATAACTGTGCTCTCCTCTTCTTGTCCGCCAGTTTTGATTTTCTGAGTGACATTTTTTTGTCCGATTCATTTTCAAATGAAGAATTTTCCTAAATGGGCATCAAACAACAAAACCTTAAACCAAAGCCCAGTGAAGATGTTGTGGTTGGCTGACAGACATTTGTCGTTTTTCCAGTTGGAGGGAGCTGGGAGTGATTTTAGTAAGTCATGGTTGGGACCTAAAGGAGCGTGGCGGTCTGACGACTCCACCCACCGATGTCCCCCTGCAACAATTACACACCATTAGGACAAGACGATGGCCAATGTCTCCTGAGCTGAGTCAAATTGCAGGGGGGACTATGCAAAATAACTACTGGGTGCATTTAAATGGAAAGCTTTACCAGACTCTAAATAATCATACAATAACTAATCGGCATCTGCTCGCCGCCTGTCAGTGAGGAGAAAACGAGCAGCGCAATCACTTCCTTCCTTTTAACTAAACACCAAAATTGACTGGAGAAGGTGCCCGTCTCCCTTTCCATTATTTTCTGCCTCAGTGCCCTGAAAGATGCCAAATGAGAGCGAACAGGAGAGGGATGAAATTACTACTCTAAAAAGCCTTTTGATGCTTACTATGTGAAGGCGGGGAAAAGACAAAAATTCTTTGGCTGGGTTTTTTTCAATTTTCAAATAAAACCTGCTATTGCACACGGGAACTACTGGTCAAAAGAATATGTATTTAGTGGTTAGTTCTCGTGCATTATCCTTACAAAGATCAGCATTTGAAGTTTCCAGTTTCGACTGAATTAAAGTTCATCTCCGAGTTCAAAATTTCTTTTTTTTTTCATTCTGTATGTACTTTAATAGGCCATAAAAAAAAAGGGGATCCATTTAAAACACAATCTTGAAATGTGTACAAACTGTGTCGTGCTTGAAAACTCATACGTGTTCCAATAATGACAGTTCAAACGTATATCCTACTGGATATAAAAGGAAGAAATAAATATATGGGAATAGGGCTGTTTCCAGTGAGCAGGAGATCAATGCATTTCAATTCTAACCCCCTGCAGGTGGACCTGTCCCAAAGCCGTGGCCCTGAAAGAGAGGAAAAGGTAAAGATGGAGAAGGCGGGGTGCCGGGGGGTATTGATGGGAAATGGGGCGTGAAGCGCACCATCATGTAGCGCAGAGTAGCTCCTTTGGCAGTCTTTGCTTCTGTGATATTGTTGTGCTAAACGTGCCCCATATAGCAAAAGAGAAGGCTGACGCATGAACTTAAAGCAAGTAAATTTCAATCTTTCCACTTATTAGTTGCCTCATTGGTTTTCAATCAAAGCCAAAAGGGCCAAAAAGAGGCAGAGGTAGCAGGAGGGAAGAGGGGTAGGAGGAGAAAGGAGTGGGAGATGGCAAAAACATCTTTGGTGCACCAGATTGGAAATGATGCTTAAATCACCATGTTTTCAGTCTGTCCATCTTATTAAAATGCAAACATGACAAACTGAGCCAAGAATGAAACAATATACATGTGCTGTACGGGACAGATATTTATATCTGTAACACCCGGGATGTCTTTTTAATGCTAGTGTTGCCTGAATTTAACGAAAACAAGAGGGAAAGCTGTGGTGATGCTGAAATAGACACAGAGAGCACTTGCTAAGTATCAGGTCAAGCCTGAGGGGCAGACAGGGCACATGACAAGCTCTGACCTCTTTGCTTCAAAGCACACATTCACATGTCTACACACACCTACAAGCCCACTTCCTACGCCTACAGGCAGTTCTCTAACCATCCATCTTTCCAGAAAGCCATGTGACCAGCAACAAACAAATGTTCATTTCCTCTAGATGAGCCGCGGTTTGGCATTTCGCTCCCTTACCAGTGGTCAACATGAGCAGTGGCCCATCACCTCCCTGATCAAAGAACTGAGTGGGCTCAGGTAAACTCACTGACAGAGGCTATAATTAAGACTGAGGTTATGCGTTATTTGACTCAGGACAAGTGTCAGGCTGCTCAGGATGGGCTCTGACTGCTCATGAGTGGAGGGACGAGGGGATAGAGAAGAGATACTGGAGGGTGTGAATATCCAACATACTGTTGGGAGTATGTCAGATTATGGCATTTGAGGAATACTATGGCAGAAATGCCAAAGAGAGAGAGTTTTATGTGCACTAGCACAGGAATTAAAACAGCTCTGCTCAGATAAATCAAAATCCTGTAAAACAAGCTAATAAAAAGTCAATATCTGCTAATTTGGTGCAGTTATCAGGTGCTTGTTGGTTGTATTAAAAAAATGGCATAAACACGATTACAGCTAGCGGAAGTTTCTCTGAGGGCATTTCTTCCCATAGGTTAATGCTCTCAGATGGAGCTGAGTAAATAAAATTCTCCAGACTATTGTGGCAAAAGGAACAAAGTTTGGGGTTATCAGGAAGGATGCAGTGTTAATCACAGAGTAACCTGAACTCTTCTGACTCTTATCTACAGGAAAACATATGAGCGACCATTTGGACATTTCCTAATCTGACTGTGTTGAGCAAAGAGGGACCATTGTATCACAGGTGGGGGGAGCTAGGGTGTTTGAATAGTTGAGGTCTGGCCTCAGCCTTTAGGGCTGTAACTGGAGGAGACAGAGGATGAAACACAGAGGAGATACTAAGAATTACGTGGCCTCTTTCAGATAGTTTTATAGATGGATCAGAATCCGACAAGCTGGTTTAAAATTTTGAGGGAGAAAGTTGAGTTGACACGTTGTGTTTTGATTTCTGCAAAGGATCATCTACAATACATAATATTATAAAATAAAAAGATTTGGGAGAAATCTCTGTAAGCACTCGATACAAACCAGAATACTAAAAGGTATGGCTTCTTGGACTCCCAGACTGCATTGCATTAAAAGGTAGACACAATGCTGAGGTGCAAATCACTGAATGGGTTCAGAATCACTTATAAAATCTATTGCTTGTGAACAATTTGTTGTTGCATTCACAAATACAAGACTTTTAGAAAATAAAATAACCAGGTGCTTTCTCTGGACTGAAGTGTATTCAAGATGGACCGAAGTGGAAAAGCCCCTGTGGTCTTATGAATCAAAATCTTAATAATTCTTATCCATCCTTCATAAGTGCACGATTTAAAAAAAAAAAAAGTTTAGATTTATGATGATGTTGGGTTGCATTTCTGTGCAGGGTTGTGAAGGTACTATGAATACTAAATGACAAGTACAGGGTTTAGGGCAATGTGTGTGTCCTGCCACAAAGATGGCAACTTCATCAGGGAAGGCCTTACTTTTGTAATTCAATGACACAAACCCACATTCAGCACATTTTGTACCTACGTCATGGTTCAGTAATAAGAAAAGGTAAACAGGTTTACTACCTGTCTACCAACATGTGACCGATTTCCTCAGCTTCTAAACACAGAAAGTTTAAAGATGAAGCGATGCTCCTTGTGATGACTCTTTTGAAACTGAGAACACAAAATAAATGTGTTTGCTATGCTGCCTGCATGGCATTTTCATCTACTGTATAATGTTGAAATGATTTGCAAATCCGTGTATTCTGCTTTATCAATATCCAAATATTTAATGCCCCAACTTTATTAAAAAACAGAGTTGATGAAATTCTGTATACATTCATCCTATTCCTCCTTAATAAACACTTGAAAAATAAAACATCAAATTAACAAAGGGACAAGAAGTTGTGACTTAAAATAACTAAATTATTAAACTTCTTTTTAGATCACTATATATAATTTCGTGCCCAGGGTAATTTATTCAAATCCTTTTACCACTTCAGACATCTGCACCATAAATATTTCATTGTATTTAATGCCATTAATCGATTCAATATTGAAGTAAATGGTTCAACACAAAAACCCTGAATAAAATCAGTTACGCAATACTATCATCATACATCGCTATGCTATTGAGCTGGTTTGTCTCGTTCTTTTCAAGACATTTCTCCACAGGACGGCCACTAAAGAGGCAGTGAAGGGGTGGGAAAGGGACGGAGAGACCGAGTGAGAGACAGAGGTCTGAGAGTTACAGTGGCTCTGCCCCTGCACCTCCTCTCCAGCAGAGAGGGACCCCTTCTCTTTATGACACGCCGTGTATTGGGGACTCATCTGTCTGGCACACTGTCTTTGTACTTTACTGTTACTGGTGACATTTTGGTGTCACGGTGTCATGGTGAAGTGGCTCCCCTCCCACGTCGCAGCCTGCGGCAGTGCAACTAGTGGAACAATGAGGACTCGAGGAGTTGGGGCTGGAACTCAGGAGGCCCCGGTTGGGCGCAACGCCCTAACCCTTCCCCCTCCCAGGCTCCCATGAAATCGGGAATTAGTCGAAGCGTTGCTGACGACAAGTCAGTGTCTGTGTGTCCCGGGCTCTTCCCAGGCCCGACGAGGACCTGGGGTGAGGAGACACAGAGACACAGACACATCGACCGAGGGATGAGAGCGTCTGAGGTCACTTGGGGCAACCTGTATGTATCGCACTGACCTCAGACCCCAGCAGAGATCAAACTCATGTCTCACCAATGGTACTGTGAGAGAGGGGAATCGTGTTTATCTCAGTGGGGCTAGCATGGGTCAGCAGAAAGGAGAAATGTTTTACTGCTGTGTCACTATAAAAATACGACACATTTAACTAAAAAATAAAAATTTGGTCTTTAACGTGGTTGGTTTGCAAGAAGGAGTTTATTATAACCAACAGTTATGTGAACCTCTCCCTCTGTGTTGCCAATGGATTTATTTAAAATTAGTGTCTGGTTGTCTCAGGTTGTCTCAGGTCTCATTATGGAGCAGTAAGAGAACAGAAGTTTTTAAGAGTGAGTTATGGTGTGCACAGGTCTTGAGATGTATTCCTAGATGCGTGTTTGTTTTCAACTGTTGCCACCTTCTTGCCGTTTTGGGTTTTCAACATTTTTCTTTTTTAAAAAACATTTTTTAACAGAAAAAAAAACATGACAAATGGCACTGACAGTGAAGTGTACTTAACACTTTCTGTGCTTAACAAGCAGTATATTATACAAAATTCAGGTTGGATTCAATTTAACAACAAGCACATCACAGCTCAAAAATGAAACATGAAAAGATGATGAAGGGACAATAGGCTTTATCTCAGGGAATCAATCAGGGACCTACCTTGGGATTCTCTAGGATGCCAGACTCATAGCTGCAAACACAAACAATTTAAGGGATTACAGTTTGCTTATTTTTAAATGGAAAAAACTAAAAAAGAAAAGGGAATTAAAAACTTAAGAGGGTGCATTACATCAGTCATATCTACCTTATGTGCATCAGATTTGCATCCATACTCCAGGGTGCTCGAGGAGTGACTGGTACTGGTATGCCATGTTTCTGCAATGTGACAGAAAGCAGCTGATGTGGGACATACTTTCTGTCTGAAAATAACCGCAGCTTAAGATTTAAAGTGAGATCTTAAACATTCATGAGAAAGTTTTCTACATGAGGAACAGAGAAATATAGTTCAAGCAGTTGGTTTTTGACATGCTGTGTAACCGTAATGCATCAGTTTTCCCACACTACTTGTGTCTTCTACAATGAAAATAACAAAAAACAATCAACAAAATATTTTGGTATCTTAGAAGGAAATGTCAAGGACTCAGTGTTTTATGATTGCAATATTTCACACACTCCATAAGTTTGCAAGAAAAAAAAAACTGTCAACAAAAAACATCATGATCACCCTCTAGTGGGAAAACCTGGTCAGGATCAGGTGCAACCGTATGAATAAATTTGTTTTTTTCTGTTATGATGCATTCCTGCAGGAGTGAGAGGCCCTTTTCAAATCATAAACTTTTATTAACTTATAATATATATGTGTTAAACATTACTTTCATACTGCTGGCTGTCATTCTAAGAAAATGTTTGCTATGGCAACTGTTGATGAAATGTTCATTTTTATTAATCAATTAATAAAAAAAAATGTTCTGACTGTTGTGTGAGCCTACATAGTTGATGCAGTTACCTGTGCATATTCCATCAGATCTGTTCTTCCCTTGAAGCGATTATAAAACTCAGGGATTCTCCATGGTGCAATGATCTTAACAACACAAACAGAGAAAGCAGCATTATATCACATAACAGACTATTTTCTTCATACAACAATTCTGTGAACTGACCTTAACCTCCGGGTACAGGGCGAAACATGTGAGCTCAAAGCGAATCTGGTCATTTCCCTGAAAGATACAAAAAAACAAAAATAAATCATCACCAAATTATACTATCTATCTATCTATCTATCTATCTATCTATCTATCTATCTATCTATCTATCTATCTATCTATCTATCTAT
>JAOXYM010000020.1:11684157-11703626 GCA_028567055.1 Leptatherina wallacei | reverse complement strand
ATAGATAGATAGATAGATAGATAGATAGATAGATAGATAGATAGATACTTTATTGATCCCAAGGGAAATTGTAATATTCCCTTATTATATTTTATATATATATATAAGGGAATATTATATTATATAATATTATATAATTGTAGTATGAAATTGTAATTGAAATATACAATATACTTGGATATTGTATATATCATTAATATTATCTATGAAACATCATAGAAAACAATGCCTTAAAAAAAACAGGGGTGGGGGGGTTGATAGAGGCTCTCAAGGTGCCATTTTTTTGTTTCAGCCAGTAGCTGCTCAAATAAAGCCTGTCAGTACATAAATAATAGCTGAGGACATCAGGCCATCTCAGTTAGCTATCCGACATCATTAACTGAAAGATGTCACCGAGTCATTGAGTCAAAGCGTTCCTGGATTCTGATAAAGAGGAAACCATTCTAATCACTTGTAGACTGAAAATCATTAGCTTATGATTGTGAGGCAGTAGCATTTAAATTTAATTTCCTGCATGGACGCTCTCAGCTTCCGCATGGAATAACCGACTGAGGAGGATGTTATCATCATGGGAACATCTGTTTTCATGATCAGAAACTAGGACTTGTTACTTGAAAGAATACATTTCATGAAATGTTTCTACAAGTAAGTAAAGTGTTTCTATGGGCAGGTAAACCCTGAAGAAATACTGAAACATGTTACATGTGACACGTTTGCTTAAATTGTGAAGACATGCATTCAGAAATCACAAGCAAAATCCTTCACCAGATCTGAAGCAGTCTGTGTCAACCTACACAGATTTCTAGGAGACAATTTTTTCCTGAATCATTGCCATGTCATTAAAAAAAAAATCATAATGTGGCAAGAGTTTCTGAAATATTTACCTTTATACAGAAGTTCAGATGTTCCAGCAGTTACCAGTTTAAATGGCACACACAAGCAGTGGATGCCAATCTTAGATCCAACACAATGATGCCAGAAAACATCCAATGCTTTACCAAAGTGCATATATCAACATAAACTTTCCCATGTTGCATTTTAGATTTGACTGAAAATGAATATCTGCTTCGCTCTTGTAAACTTTACCAAGGTAGTCCATTAGGGTTCACAACTTGCCTCAAAATTTTCTGAATCAGCAGATGCTGGCAACATACTATACACCGTAAGACCAATGTATGGTTTATATAATTATTTTTTCATTTAACAATATTTTTGTATGGATACGAGGTTTTTAAAACACCAAATCCAAACTGTGCGTGTTTACACTGCATTTTGTTTCACTGGTGGAAGATTTAACTAAGTGAGGTTCTCTGGTTTGCTAGTCATTCAGCCTTTTAATAACATTAAAAACTTTAACAGTCAGCATTTTTATATTTTAGAATATTTATTTCTTCTCCATGAACTTCCAAAATCAAAAAAACAAACATGATCAAAAATACAATATAAACTTCTGAAAATTAATACACTGAATTTTTTTTTTTTTTCCTTTTTAGATTTTCTCACACAGGGCAAAAAACACTGAGCAAAGACAAAGTCCAAGTGGCTAGTGACTCTGTTTAGTCTCTTTGCTGTACTACATCCCAGAATATGATGTTTCACAAATGTTGACATCCCCCCCTCTTCTTATATAATTATCCTTATAAATCATATCAGTTCACTAGTTATGCATTTGCCACAGACGTACAGTACAAAGTGCCCAATAACAAGTCCTGGAGCTAATGACTGTTGACTGCAATCCACCACTTAGTATACAATGGACATATCCCACCCTGATTCCACTCATGAACAAGAGCTGTCAGTCAGCTGAGACTGAAGGTGTACAAATGCAAGAGACACTACAGTGCTGGAGAGAGAAAGAAAAAAGGAGAAGAGTGGATATGAAACCTGGAGGATCAAGGTGAGATTATGTCAAATCAGTGCCTTAAAGTCCAAGGACCGAGTCTCTGGTTGGAAAAGATCGGCTTCCATGTTGTACCTTAACGGTGGCACTCCATCTCATTTGCCCGTTTAGTTGGAAAATATGAAGGATTATCTATAACTGATGGCATAACACCTGTAAAACACGATGACTTTTCAAATCTCCCCCCCGCTCTACTTGAACTTTAAAATAAAGCAGGCATTTTTATTCTTGCTGTCATGAAAAAGTGACAAAACAAGAGACAAGAAAGAGTTTGAGAAAAAACTGGCTTGTTCAACAAAAAAACACATTTAGCTGTTGGGACAAAAATAGAAGAAAAAAAAAAGTCCACTGATGGCTGAGATGTTTTCTCTGGATTTGGCCAAATTAAAAACAAAAAAACTGTGTACCCTGGTGGGCAAAATAGAAGAGAAGGAAGGTCCTTGTGTCCCAGTTGGTGGGGGAAGTTTGCAATGCTGAGCAACTCTATCGCATTTGCCTACCACTCTTTCTTCTTCTCATCCATAGAAACTCCACCAGGCCCAAGTGCCACTACCAACAGCAGGCCTCCAATGACCGAGGTGGTCTGGAAGAAGTCGTACTTGAGGAAGTCGTGCATTGGCTTGTAGGCAGGGATGGTCCAGAAAGCGTTGAAGTAGACGTTGATGGCCAGAAGCCACACGACCAGGGTCAATGCTGCTAGCTTGGTTTTGAAGCCGATGGCCACCAGGATGATGAGAGCCGTTCCCACCATGTTCTGCAGGATCTGTGCAAAGTGGTAAAAGTTAAAAGGTGAGACTGGAGTCTGAAATGAACCTACAAGGATGAACAAAGGTCTCCTTCACCACTCATATTAAGATGCTCAGAAGATTTGATCAAAACCTATCTTAGGGTGGTCTGATTGACTGGATCTTATTCAATCTAAATGCATCTTGGATGCATTTAAACCCACAGATGTTATGTTTGATCAATAGAGTGACATGGGACAAATACGATATGAACAAAATACTCAGAAGAAAAATAAGTAATTCCAACACATCACTTCAAAAATATTAAATAAAAAAAATTACACCTTTTTTCCCCCTCTCTCTCTCTTTTTCCCTTTAAAGACAGCGACTATTGTAAACACTACATTTGAGACTTCAGACTTATTGGCTGGTGATTGGCTGATTGGATTTGGACAAATCTGATTTTGTTTCCACCAGAAAAGTCATGATACAGTGATAAATTTATTAAAAAGAATCATGATGTTTACTGGGAGCAATGTTAAGTTCTCTGCAAATTCCTTTGAATGGTGAACAGAGAAAAGTAAATGTGACCACCAGTTACACCAGCTTTGAGATTTTTTTAATCCAATTAACGTGGTGTAACAGAACATAAGAACAGCAGGGAATCTGTTTCCTGTAAGTAAGTTGAAAAATGTAAAGGTGCTTGGTTGTGTCCGGACTTACAGAGAAGAAGTTGGAGTCGAAGTGTAACAGGGTCATGAACATAAGCACGAGGAGTACTCGGCCACCCAGCTGCATGTACTGCTTCGGTGAACTCTCTCCCATGGAAGGGACTCCAGCAAACATGCTCTTTCCTTCTGAACGAGACTCGGCCAGCAGCAGCAGCAGACCACCTCCGAGGGCCATGTTTCTACGGAAAGATCATTTTATTATGTTATTCTGTGTCGGTGTTCAACGAGGCCACTTGACCAAACTAAAAATCTGATTGATCTTGTAAATGTCTGAAAGGAAACTTTGCGTGGCTTCAACTATCTATTTTTAAATCAATTTAGATTTTTCAACTACTTCATTATTTAGTTTACTGAACTGAATAAAATGGCAGATTTTATATAGGAAAAATCCCCAGACTTTAATACAAACACAGGGAAATGCAAATGATGCTGTTTTTCTGACTAACGCCCATCTTTTATATAAACCTGAATTACACAAGTGAAATACTGATTTGGTGGGGAGTGATTCAAGTTTGATCAGACGTTGCAGTGTAAAACAAAGTAGAAAGCACTATGAAAATAGAATCATTCATCTCAAATTAAAGAAAGTAATCATATTTTCAAATTAGTACAGAGTGACACTTACCGCATCAAAAACTTAAGGTCCCATAAAATGCTGTATGCAACAGTCTGATGGGAAACATGACAATATCTCAAAATTAGACACCAAAATGTTGCTTGCATTCATCAAAATGTCAGTAATCCAAGAGTTCTCACCTGTAGTGCAATGATGGCAAATAATCCAAAGCAGGCATACTGTACAAAATTTCTACTGAGGATGAGGACGCAACCACCTGTTAGAACAAGAGATATGAAAGAAAACGTTAAGCAAATATTATGAGGCAAACATGTTGTCATTATTCTGTGAAAGAATGGCTGCACAAATACAATCATAGTGGGATCTTTTGCCATTTAACTTGAAATGCTCATAAAAAAAGATCATTGTTTAAGTCCAAGACGATCAGAAGTCATTTTTTACAAATTTACTTGCTCTGCCTGCACAGCTCAACATAGTTTCAGACATATTAAGAATACAGACACCAGGAGATGCCCGTTCTGCTTTAACTGCCAAAAGAGTGGCCCATTTCATTTGGCAGGCAAAATACAGGTCAGCATAGTTCAATTCATTCATACTGTTTATATCCAAATTTGCCAGGCACATGTCAAGTGAAACAGTGTCAAACCAAAGATTCTCCAACCAACTTGGCTTCAGGATTCATTGATTTACTTCAAGCTTGATATTTTGCTTTTTACATGACAAGAACTGAACCCGAGTCTGACGTCCTTTTGCTGAAATATTTCTGATGATCATCAAACACGTTGTGGTGCATAACTGACACGACTAAATTCACTGACAGGAAGCTGATCTTAAATTCACTTATCATTGAGGCTCACAGGAACAAAAGATCTTGATTGACTCCTTCAGCAACATGCACACAACATCTCTTTCAATCTACTCAACAGTAAGCTCAGTGATGCATTTCTCTACAAACAAACTGAAGTACCAGACTGATGTATGAACATAAAAGCTGCAGGTTGGGTCTTTTCAGTGAGTCCTTGTGCAACCTGTGGACTTAATGGGCCTTATCTGAGCTCTTCATTTAACAGATCAATTCCTCATTGTGGATTAGTTTCAGTTTTAGAAAATATATCTGAATTACATGAATGCTCAACTTGTCTATAGGCTATACATGACTAAAACTAAACCAGCTTCTTTGTAGCACTACTTCCTTGTTTCCTCATAAAAAGGAAGTGGTGCAATATATACAAAAGGTAATTCCGTTTTTGTGAACCCCTATTGATCATATAAGGTTCCTGTCAGACTGAACAAAATGCATCCGCATTAGATATAAACTGATCACAACCTCCATTCAAAATCAACATTATATCTTTCATGAGAGATGACCTACTGTAGGTCAGGCTACACCACTGGAGGTGCACTCAGAGAAACTGGAAACTGACAATATAAGCTGAATGTATGAGTTATGTTGGTGTTCATGTCTTCAGTTTCAAAGCATGAAGTAAAGTTAATCATTTACTGTCATCACTGTGACATCAAATGTGCCACCTACTACTTTTTTTTCTACAAGGCAATTTGACTTGCGCCTCTTCACAAAGATGCCTCACTTATGTCACACTCCATTTGGTAAATGCAAAACACTTTACCCGGACCATACACTGTCCGAGGTAAGTGATATTTCCATTGACTTACCCAGCTGTCCAATGAGGTTAAGCAGCACAAAGCACGTAGCCAAGAAGTAGCCACAGTTCCAGGTAGCCTCTATGTAGTCTCTCTGCTCGTTCCACTGGAACCACATGCGGATCCCGTCTTCGAGGAAAGTACTTATGAGACACAGACGTGCCAGATGGGGCAGGTACTGTTTGGTCACCCGCAGGAACTGAAAAAAAAACACACATAGTAAAAGTCAAAATGAATAAAATCCATTCAAGGCTGAGACCTGTGTCACAGTTTGTGTTGCAGTCAGTGTATGATATTGGCCCTACAACAATGTTAAAAGGTCTGTAAACAACTGTTTTCTCAGAGATTAGATTATTGACAAAGCATCACAGATTTACCCACAAAACATAACAAAAGAATCAAGTACTATAAACATTTTTTAATTTACACCGTTTACAGCTCAGTTCATTTAGGTTAGACAAGACATGTATACTAAAATGGCTCGTAATTGATGAACAGCTTTATAACATTTTACCATCCTCAGAAATGGCCATGCTGTTCCTATTTTTAGGTTTGTTCATAGATCAAAAGGAAAAACCAGCCCTCACAGAAACCTTGTCACAGTTATTTATTTATTTTTAATGTGGGACAACATTTGGAAAGCAGCCAAATTTTCTGGAAGCCTAAGGTCCTAATGCATGAAGATAAAGATTGATGAAAGGATGCTGCTATTAGGGGAAATAAAATAAAAAATTAGGTCACCAAACCACGAAACACTGTATGACCGAATTTCAACTAAAGCTGAAGCTGCTGCCTTGGCCTGGCCTTGTTACACAAAAAGAAAAAGAAGAAAAAAAGAGGGGAGGGGATAATTAACACCAACAGACCAAAATCCCAAACAAGTTCTGTTGCAACATCTGGATCCCTTCATAACGAAGGAAAAGAAGCACAGCACTTCCTAAAACTTTCATAGTTAAGCCTGCTACCTGTGTGAAAATGTTCTTATTGCGTCAGTATATAATCATAAGTTATGCACTACTTGCAGGGATGAAAATGAGCAATAATTTTATTCTCTTTTCCTGTCACATGCATTAGTCAGGAACTCTGCTATTCAGAGATGATTCATTATTGTTATAATGAGCATTACTACTAAAATACAGAATGGCAGAGGTCAGTTTCTAGTGTGTCATTTAAATAATGAACTATGCTAAATATTTAAAGAATAGACTATACTGCCTTTAGGCATAGATCTTGCAAAGTGTGCTCAGTCAAGCAGCAGTGACCTGCCCCGTCCCCTGTCCCGCCCATAAAGCAGTCCACATCAGCACAGTCAGGCCTCAGCAGCCTATCAGTATCCACCAACTCCCACTAGTTGTGCTATGAGGGAGATGAATGGGTGAACTTAGAGCCAATCCAAACAAGCCCAAGGTTGCCGCAACAGCCTAGAAATAGACAGTTCTGAAGTGTCATGTCTAAAGAAGATGCTGGCTCATCACCAATTACTCAGGGGTGTGCCTTCATTATGGACTTAAAAAGCAAAAACTATGTTGCAAACACATCTGTGTCGCTGTTGTTGTATTTTTGACATTATACAGCACTCGTGACAGGGGTGTATAAAGCAATCAAGTGTAATTAAATAAGGAAAGTTGTGTATTTACTGACATATGGACTGTGTTCACTCAACAGATCTGCAACAAACAAAAAAGCTAAATGCATGCCTTGATTTTTTTAAACTAAAAGAACCCTCTGCTGAGATGCTTCGCATTATTTCTTGCCTTTTAAAAAAAAAATTATACAGTATACAAACTACAGCACAGACGGACACTGTGAACCAATAACTCTTCGAAGAACAGAAGGCACAACATATGAACCATTGGGGGTCTCCACGTCTACAAACCAACATGGATCAGAGGCAACCCTGAAATCTGATCTCAGTTCACTTTTTAAACCAGTCAACTGACTGCAGCCACTCCAGCTCAAGTCTCAAAGACAAAACCACATTTGGAAAACCAACTGTAGCATGACATGAAAGCAAGGTTTACATCCAGTTCTTGGGTGAGCTGTTTGATGGGGTAAGCCACAGGCAGATGATGGTTATATTAAAATATTTTAAAAACAATGTTAAGCAATTAGTGTGCTAATAAACAAAATGACTAATAAGATTTAGCTAACACTCGTGCGCTAATCCAAATGATTTCACAACTGCAGAGTGGCACTGTCTAGCTTGGCTGCCAGTGTCAATGTTAAATACATCAGGTGGATACAAACCAGCTAACTTGCTGATATAATGAATTATACAACCAGATTGGTTCCTGTCAATTTTTGCCACTGCCAGTTGCATCATGTCGTGTTTCTTAATAATGCTATCAAATCCATCTCGAGACACATGACAGTCCAAGGCGTCTCAAAAGACTTTATCCTTTAAATTAAAACACAGGTAAATAAAAAGAAAGCTCTTTTGTTCGTCCATGGTCAAGTTAAATAAGTCAGTAAGCTTGCCGAGACAAAAATGAAAGTCGTTAAAACGCTGCAGGAATCTCAGGAGCCTTACTTGAATCTCTTCAAACTAGTTAGCAGCTAATATGCTAACAGTGGCTAGCGTTATCAAGCTAGAAATGAAGTTACCTGATCTGCCACGTCTTCGGCTTTGTTCATAAGATCCTCCTGCCCCATATTCGTTTACTATTTCAGTTTGTAATATTAAAGGCTCAGCGCAACACAGTTTTGGTGTGTTGGATTTTTCTTTTTCCTTTTTTGCACACTGTGTTCTGGCTGTTCCTCCCCCAGTTATTTACTTGAAGATTTCCCGACCGCCTGTACGCAGAGAAAGGCCGCCTCCGCCCCACAATGCCCCGCGATTTGACGAGGGAGACAGAGGAGCCCCCCTACATGGTACTGCAACCGCTGTATGCCACGTATACCGAGCCGTGCAGGGGCTTGACACAGCGACCTAGCATTGATTATGACTGCCCACAGGTAAACAAGCGCAGGTTCATATGCATCAATAGTGACGGAGGAAGTATTCAAATGCATAAGTGAAAAAAAAAATGCATAAGTGAAAGTACTTATTCAGCAGTGACAAAATTAAAAAACTATACTTTTGATACTTCAGTAAGAATTAAGAGGGTAAATAATAGCCAGGTGTTGCTCATTGAATTGACCCTTTATTGCCATAGGTCTCATATTTGATACACTGTTTCTGAGACCTATTATATCACTTAAAGGCAAAGACCTTGCTCAAAATATGGTTGTATATAATTTAATACTTGTCTTCTGCCCCCTGATGGATACCTTTTGCATTACAATAATTCTGACGTCTCACTATAATAATTGGTACATGTATGCAATTTTTATTAATTGATATATTTTATTGATGTATTTATTTTTCCATTTTGTTAAAGGGACAAATGAGGATTCCGATTTTTTTATTTATTTTTAAAGTCTGCCCATTATTTATTGGGTCAGGCTTTAAAGGGTTAATTTGATTAACTGATCCTCACCAAATGTGAGCATCTCTATAAAAGTTGATTACAGTTTGCTTTTCTCGAGATTCCATGTGTTAATACAATGCCAAGGAGGAAAGACATTATCACTGATCTTAGAGCAGCAATTATTGCTTCCTATCATTTTTGTAAAGGTTTATAAGTCCATTTCCAAACTGTTTAAGACCATCATTACAGAGGGAAAGTTACCAATCTTTGTGGGATTGGATGGTTCAGGTAGCCCTAAATACAAGAAACATGAGGGAAATAGGGGGGGGGGGGGGGCTATAGCTGCATCTTAGACTCAACATACTCAGTTCAGTTAGCATTTCAAATGTTTAAGTTCATTAAAGTTTCATTAGAAAAAGACTTAAAAAAAAGGATTGGTTGTTTGAAGGAGTTGCTGGGATGAAAATCTCCTCTGTAAAAAGAATATAGCGACTTGACTTAGGTTGCAAATTGCAAACCACAGGTTTTACGATGTCATTTGGATAAAGAGGACTGAAGTGGAACATTTGGCCATCAGCCTCAACACTACATGCAAAAACCAAACATAGCAAACAAAACAAAACAATGCCCAACGACAACTGTCCAGCACAGGGGCAGAGGGATGATGATTTGGGTTGGTTTTGCAGCCATGTGACCTGGGTATCTTGCAGTTATGAGTTGACTCTTCTGTATACCAAAGTGTTGGAGTGAAATTTGTGGTCATCTGTCTGATGGATAAAGCTTGGCCACAACTGAATCACGCAACAGGACAATAATCTAAAACAGCAGGAAATCTTCAGCAGAATGTCTGAAAAAGAAAAGAATCAATATGTTGAAATGGACCAGTCACGGTCCAGACTTTAACTTTACTGTGAGACTTAAGAGCTGTGAATAAACAAATGCCTGCCCACCCAATAAAGTGGAGCAATGTATTAATCTAATTTCAAGACCTGGTGAGGCCCAGATGATTTTGTCCCGATACATAAAATTTAAGAAAGAGGCCACACTATTTCTCATAAATATACTTAATTCACTTTTACTGCTACCAGTACTATAAGAGTGTCCTATGAAGTTAAAGATGTACCTCATGTATTTGTTATTGAAAAAATTCAAGTCTTTTAACTGTTGAACAACAGTATCATCACACTCAATTTTAAACAACAAACTGCTTTAAAAACAACATTGGTGATCGGTTCAAAATGAAAATAAAATCATGATGGAGTCTCAGGACAACAATGGACACAATGGGTCACCAGAACGTATTGGTTTCCTCTGGCCCTTGGTATTTCATGTATGTTTTTCTATACTACCAATCTATTGTCCTTTCTTAATCTTGATTTGAGATTTTTTCTTGTTTTAATTTCTTTTTAAAAGTTTGTTTTGTTTTAATGTACTTTTCTGCAATGTAAAGCACCTTGAAGTGTCCTGTACATGAAATGTGCTCTATAAATAGACTTTCCTTGCCTATACACCATCAGTCAAAGGTATGGACCGTTTCCCATTAGTTAGAGCTAAAATGGACCCCTTTGTGTACTTTGCGGGAGTCTTGCAGTTGTGGATCTTCTACATCTTTGAAACAACATCCCTTTGGACCAGATTCTCAATAGCATAGTGGGCTGATTGGTGAAGTTCAGTGCAGCGTGGCATCAACATCAGATGGCTGGGATTGGAAATCTGCAGCATCTTTTGTTGGAATGTGAAAATATTTCTATGGTGACTTATCTCTTCAGTGGAATCAGACAAAATTAATGATAGTTTTGGATTAAATTAAAAAAAAGAATGCTGCAACCTGTGTGAAAACTCACAAGTCACAACGGTACTTGGTTTCTATGGACCTCACTGGCGAAGCATTTGCTAACTGACAAAGCTTCTTGCAGTCATATGAAAAGCTGTTGTCTGCTCTTTGTCATGTTCCAAGTTAAGATGCTAATCTATAAAAAGTCTACACTCTCTTTAGTCATGAAAGAAAAACATTTATATTTAATCTTTTGAAATTTTAAGTTTAAAAGTATGTGGAATGAATTAACAAAATTACAAAGGTGATGGCTATAGTAACTGAGAAAAAAAACAGACAATATCCAAAATCCAATTTTTTTTTATTTTTATACAAGTCAACTTGGCTGCAAACCAGAACTCCCCCACCCCCACCCCCCAGACACACGCACACACAAACACATGCACACTTTCTTCACCATGTAAACCAACCTTCTTTGAACTGTGAGACATGACTTGAGAAACAAAACATTTACCAAAAACATCCTTGGTTTTGCATATTCAGAGGTTAGGCTGGTTAAGATGTATGATCAACACTCCGGAAAGTAAAATACGTATTCACTTTTCCATTTTACTTTCCATTTTGCACTTTTCCATCTTTCTTGCCTCTTGATTTACACCGATTGTTTCTAAATTTCTTCTGAAAGCCGCCACCCTGTACCTGAAGGAGATAAAAATGAACACAAACGTCTGTCAAGAAAAAAGAACACCCTTAAAACTTAAAGTAACAAAAATGCTTTTACATACCTTTTTGCGTTTTTGCACAACCTGTTTTTCCACCTCCATTTCTTCATCCTCATCCGTTTGAAAGTCATCGTCCTCCTCTTCTTCACCCTTCATGCTTTCTTCCACGGGATTCTTTAAAGTGAACATAGATGCTGTGGGAGAGCATAAATATGACTGACCCTTAATTCTGTGTGTCTGCACTCAAATACAAAAGATAATTTAATTTACTGGTGTGCTTTTTTTCCTGGACTGAAGTATTAGATATACTGACATGGGTAGAGGTCACTCATGCTGTCTTCTGAGTCGCTGTGTTCTTCGTTGCTGGATGAGGGTTCCCACGTGCTGCTTGAATGTTTCGAGGACTTCCCTCGACTGATTTCCTCCTCAGTGTCTTTTGGTCTTTTCTGTTTCAGTCTGATTGGAACAAATTCAATCCCCTGCTGCACACATTCCTCATCTACAGGAGAGATTAGGCAGCAATGTTAGCTATCAAGTTGACTGTGTTAATTCTCCAATTTTTAATATCTTCAGTGAAATATTAACTTATAGCAGGCTGTCTTGCTCTCATAATGTCCTCTTTTTTAGTTTTCTTATTATTATTATTTTGGAGACTAATAAGCAACTACAAATACTCACATATGCGTGTATGAAATTCAAACTTAAATTGCCTCGGATAGAGCAGATTAAAAAAATGCTTTCAGCAGAAAAGTGATACCACAGAAATGTATCTGATGATACATCAGATAACTTTGATTTCCTTCCTGAATAACAAAGTATCACTCTTGTGTGAGCTGGTTGAAGATTTGTGCATCATCCATTTATACCAGTGACTCAATGTCATACATGTAGATAAGGGATCACTGACATTTAGAAAGGGCTTTCTTGAAACGTTTCCCATTGATGTGTCTTAAGACATGATGTGGCTGCCGGTTGAGATGCCTGAGGGTCAATTTACAGAAGAGCTGATTGCTAAAAGACAAAGAACATCACACAAGAGCAGTAATGTTACTTTAATGCTGGTCTCGTAAGAAGGACAGCATTCACAAACACACACTGAAGGTAATCAAAGAGTTTCCTTACGGTTGCTTTGTGCTTGGCACGACGTGTGGCTCATACTGGATGTAGTTGAACTCTGCTGCAGCACTCAGTTTCTCATACTTCTTCCCTTGGGTGAAGTTCTGCAGCTCAATCAAGTTGCATGGAAACTCGTGGCCATTCAGAGTGCATTTGATCTGAAATCAAATAGGAAACTACCGATGTGGGTGATGGATTTAGTGGTGTTCATTTACAACAGTAATAAAAGCAGTTGATCTTTAAGTGATATTTATATTTTGTAAACACACCTATCCACACTACTCATAGTAACTGGCTGAAGACACAAGTTAGCATACTGCTAGCATCACGTTGTGCACGAACACGTGTAATCGTGTGATATGAAGTAGCTTGCTTGCTGACCTTTTTACCATCTGTAAGCTGTAGAAAAGGGTGATTACTAAGAAATGCTCTGAGGTCCGCAGGTAGTTCATCCATATCTAACAAACACTCAAGAACAGATTGTGTAGTGTATTAATCCAGCCACTTCCCCAACAGGAAGCTGACTACACGTGGTCGTCTGCGCAGACGCTGTTGAGGATCTAACCAACGAAAGCAAGGAAGTGCAAGTGTAAAGCTTTAGCTTTACTGGTCATCATTACTTGGGCTATTGATCAAACATTGGAATAACTACATAAAATAGAGCATTATTGGAGAGAAAAAAATGTGACATAAACTGTCATGCATAAGGAAATTAAACTGATTCGAGTGCATGAAAGAAATCTGACACAGTGTTGAAAACACTAGTATATTTTACTATGTTCAAAAGAATCGATTTATCTGCCACAGTACAAAAACAAAGTTAATTGGCTTAAGTCGGCTGACAGCCAACAGTGGGTTCGCACCATGTACTGCCCGGGCGACCCGGTGGCGAGTCGGGTGGGTGGAGTTTTACCTTAATTTAAAATGGGCGATCAGCTGGATGACCCACTCTAGAGCCGACGGCTTGATCAAAGGAATCAGAATCGGTTCGTAGGTAAACTTCGAAAATGTTCCATCATGACAATGTTGTTGCCTTCATTTAAGTTCAATAGATAACTTTGCATTAATATGATTTATAAAGCAACTTCAGGTGATTTTATTATTCTTTTCAGATGCTTCTCTAGGAAGCGATGTTCCAATGCAATTTTGTCCTCATTTGTAAAGATACCTTTAACTGACACTGTTACACTTTGAAGACTGCAACCTGAAATGAATGTGTGGAAAAATATGGATTTATTTTTTCACATTTTATTATTTTATGATTAAATGTGCCCTGAATGATCCATGCATCTTTTGTTTTGGCCTCTTCCCCCGCCCGTCATCGCCCTGCTGACAGGAAAGGAGCGGACCCTCTCAGCTGACTCTGACGCCTCAAAGTCAGAGAGCGTTAAAAGTAAGAAGGATCACTCTGCATATATTTTGTGAAACCATTGTACTTAAAAAGAAAAGTGCACTAGTGTTTAAATTAGAAAGCTGCACCTTGCTTTAAAAGAGTCACTAAAAATACTCACCTAAAACAACTTTACAAATCTTCTCCGGCATCGAATAGAACAGCGTTTCACTATTTACAGTGTGAGTGAGCCATCTTACTATAAACCAAGATCCTACCCCTTTCCCCCCACAATCCATTGGTTCCGTAAACAAATATATCACTTTAGCTAACTATCCCAATCTGTTATCCTCTACTTAAAACTGTATGCGAGAATCTGAAAGGAATATTACAGTTGACATTAGGAAGCGATCTTGCTGTTAATTCAGCTGTTAGGGCCTTTACTAATGCCACTTGGCTAGCTGCCAGTGTATGATTACAACAGCAGCGCTAGCTAACTCCCTTTGTATCAAAGTCATCAGAATTTTGTAATAATGTCTGGACCAAATGGAGATCCGACCATCTCTACAGACGATGGGATTATCAACGACGAAGATGAATTTGGTGAAGAAGGTAATACGTCCATATTTATTGGAATCTATGCTAAATGTTACCGCAGCTGAGGATGAAGGAGCCTTAAGCTAAACCCAGTGTGCAGATCTCGTGATTTAAAAAGTGTCTTCTCCGAGTTAAAATGTAAAAACTCGAAGACTGCAATTTTCTTTTACAAGATACAAAGTACAGTACAGATAAATGAAAGCCTACCATGGCTTGATATCAGCTGATCGTAACTTTAAGATAGTGGTTCAATCTATGCAGGTTGCTTTAATGACGGTGTTGTAAAGCTAAGTTACTGAAACATGTTTTAACAGCTTATATTTAGCAGCTTGATAGTTGCACCAGTCTGTATTTGCGCTACTGAGCAAAAGCAAAACTTTACAAAAAATAATCAAAACTCTATATCCTATATTTCCTGAGACTCGAAAGATGTTGGAAATGACTTTTAAAAAAACACAAAAAAACAGAATTAATCAAACTATATACTACCATTACATTGTTTTTTAGTTTTAAAACCACATTCTTTTCTCTGGGAAAGAACCTAAATGAACTTGTGTCCTGTCTACAGAGTATATTGCCATTAACTCCATGCTGGATCAGATCAACTCATACATGGATGACCTGGAAGAGCGTAACGACGCACTAAATGGTAAACTGCATGACCTTTTGGAGTCAAATCGACAGGCCCGCCAAGAATTCAGGGCCCAGCTACTTGGCTCCTCAACCCAGGAGGAACATCATTCCCTAGAGGAGCTTTGTCCTGCGAAAGAGGAAGAGAAGTCGTCACCAAGCAAGGAAGACCTAAATAAGGAAAATGGAGAATCAAAAATGAGTGACAGTGGTGTTTGAGGTGATAGTTTGTAAAAGGCAGGTAAAAATTTGAGTGAAAGAATCAATTCTTGATCCCTGTTGGGACTAGTCACCCCTTGATCTTGATTGTCCATGGCTGTTCTGTGAATTTTGCAGTCACATCAGCAGATGTGTGCGTTTGGTTTTACATCTCTTCTGAACTCAAGTGTAGTTATTTCCTCCTTTGGTGAACTCTTGACGCACTAGTGTTCGTTACCTGGGCAGATTGGAATTCAGTGACCTTTTCAGACAAGTTGGAGTTTAGCCAGAGCAGACTTAGGAAATCCAAGTCAAATGTGATGCAGTGTAAAAATCTGTGTACTCCTAGAATAGAATATTCCTGAAAAACGTAATTTAAAAAGATCCCAAATAATTTATTAAGGAGTGTTTAAAGGAAAATCCAGTTGTTTAAAATATGATTTAGGATTTGATTTATGTTAAATTATTTTATTTATTGTCTCAAAGGATAAAATGTCAACATTCCAGATGTTTGTCTGTATATTGTCATTTCTAATCTGCAAAAGCAAAGTCAATCCCCATTGTCCTGTCCATTTATCTTTCAGATAAGTTACTAAGTTTGAACTTTGTCTTTATGTCATGTAAATAAAAAAAAGTCAACAAGAAATGGGAATTGTCGGACATTTTAATATAAATTAAGATTACTCCCAAACAGAAAACAAACATCCAAAAATACATTAAACTTCCAGCAGTTAGAAAACGTCACCTGGTTGTTCATCTCAATTTGTTAGTTGCTGAATAAAAATTCATTAAGAAACATACAGCTTTGTTTTGAAATCAACCTCTACATGTCATTTTCTCTCTCCTGCTTCATCCAGTTTTAGAGCTTGAGGAACATTCATATCATGTCTTGTTCCTTCAGAAATTAAGCAATAATAAACATGTGACAGCCGCCACACTCGTTGCCATGACTACAGGGGTTGCTAAATGTCCTTCACTAATACAGAAGATGAAATGTTTCCAGAACAACTAACTAGTCATGAAGAGGAAACTAACACATCCTCATTCACACCTCGTGAGCTCCTAAAAGACTGAAAGTTACATATCTAAATGTAACTGGTGTTTCAAATCAGACAGAAACTGTTTGCTACAATAAATACCTACACACACACACACACACACACACACATGGATTTTCCTTATGGATTCTGTCCAGTGTACAGAAATCTTTAATGAGTGAAAAAGAAGCAAATAAAAGGGAAACGAGTCAAAAGCGCACCAACTAGCAATAACAATATTGCGCTGTGAATGCATATACAAACAGTTCACATCAAACAAAACTTGTTTTAATTTTCCCAAATGTAAGCACATTTTAAAAAGATCCATGGGAATGGGACACCGGATTTGTGCCTCTAATATCATCCATTCAGCTTGGGTACTTTTTTCTTTATGGATTCTGGAGGATTGAAGCAGCAAAAACTTGTTTTGACTGAAAACAACTGAAATATAAAATGAGCAAGATGCAGCTGCTCATAATTTTAATTCTGAGCCCGATTGGTAGAAGTCGTTGTTACTTCCTGTAAGTTGATGAAGCCATCTGCTGCTGCTGATCTTGTTAAAGAGCTCCCTTCACATTTTAGCATTAATACTGCTGTATACATATAGAGGGGCCTATACTCGGCTCCTTTCCCCTCTTAATAGCAGACAGAAAGCCAATGAGAACGTGTGAGGCTATTTTATTGAGACGGTCGTTTTTTAATCCCCTTCGCCCCATTAAAGGGAATCCAAGATGCCAACAAATATTAACAAAAAATGCCCTAAATCTAGTTTTGAACGGACTCAACCATAAGGGTTTCTCGATACTCAAACAAAAGAACAATTTTAAACACTTTTTAAAGTAGCTGTCACCTGATCAAACAATCTGATTACATTCTACTTTTCAGCTCGCAAATATTTTCTACATGGGTTAGTGTGGAAATGTTTCCTCTTTACCATCACTACAGTCTTCTACAGTTGCAGGGGATTTAACAATAATTACACTAACTTGAAGCATCAAAAGCTAACAATGAGCTCTCATATTCCTGATTTAAGGGCAGCAGGGTGGAAAATTAACAGAATACAGATAAGCAGTTGTAAATCATGGGCACAGCTGTTTTAAGCCAGGTCAATAAAATGACTACAATTCTAACAATAACTAAGAATGCCATAATTTCTTCCTCAAAAACATAAAAAAAAATCATGATGCTATATGAAACTTTGTCATATTAAAGTCTAATTCAGCTTTCTGTTAGTTAAAATCAAACTGAACAACCTACTTCCACACAGCTGTCGTAACTACGATTATGGATCTACAGCCACACTGGTGGCTTTGACATCTCCGACTAGGACTTGGAAGAAACTTCCAATGCAACCTAATGAGAAAACAAATTTATTGTTAAGGTAAGGTTTGTCCTGATATGCGAAGGTTGAAAAGGTCATTTTAACCACAATTCTGTTCTTCCTTTTTTTTTTTTACAAACTCCTGATGAAGTTAAAGCACGTCGAATACTCACAGCCTGCTTAGATGTGGTATGAAACTGTTCGATGCATCTCTGTAATGGGCTTTTAAATTATTATCATACATAAGGAGCTTCTCCTTATTTAAAAGTATAAAAAGGATTATTTGTAATCGGAGTGGAAAAAGACTCAGCTGTGACTTAACAGGGTTGTTTTGGATTAAATGCACACAGGTTAATGTCATTTCAACTGCTGTAATGTGTCAAGATAAAAAAATGGCCTCCACATATAGAAATTATTTTCTCTGTGAGCCAAAATAAAAAGCCAGACCCACAGCTGTCAATTTTCCACCCTGGGAGAAAGTCTACCGATTCATCAACCAGCCGGTCTATTCATTTGTTGGTGTGTGTTTCACTCTGACCTTCCAGCATGGAGAGAGGATGGGCTTCTAACTTCTTGGTCTCAGTTTCATGAAAGCACCTCTTTACACACAGTCACAACCTGTCTTATTGTTGCATCTCATGATGTGGTTTCCTTTCCACATCATGCCTTGGACTCAGCGTCTGTTCATGGCCCTGCCTGACCTGCGTTTGGCTGCGGTTTTTGCCTTCCCTGTGCTGTTGCTTTTCCCTGGGGCTGCAGGAGCTTCCTTCTCCTCCTCTTCCTCCACAGACTCCTCGGGAGCAGCTGCCGGTTCTGGGACTGCCGGTTCTGGGACTGCCGGTTCTGGGACTGCCGGTTCTGGGACTGCCTCCTCTGTGCTGCAAGCAGGCTGTTCAGGTGGACTCTCCTGAACTGAAGGTGCTTGGGACGTGCCATCTTCTTCCTCATTAAGAAGGCTGAGGTCTTGGTCCAAGTTGCCAGAGCTGATTGCTGAGATGATCAAGTCCTGTGAGGTTGAGTCGGTTTCAGCTTCTTTCTTTTGCAGCTGGTCTTTTTCCTGCATTTTCAGTCGACTAACTGTAATGGTGGGCTGCATGGAGCTGAGGTTAGCAGCCATGCTTGTGTCAGCGGAAAGCAAATCTTTGCCTGAGCAGTCTGTGGAGGTTTCTGTCACGGGCTTGGAGCAGTCTGTGGAGGTTTCTGTCACAAGCTTGAAGCTATCTGAGGAGGTTTCTGCCACAGGCTTGAAGCCATCTGAGGAGGTTTCTGCCACAGGCTTGAAGCCATCTGAGGAGGTTTCTGTCACAGGCTTGAAGCTATCTGCAGCCAAGATGGATTTCCCGGAGGACTGAACAGTTTCATCTTTTTGACTTGCCAATGTGCTGTATCTCTGAGAAAGAGAAACCCCCAAAACACAGAATAAACATTAAGTTTTTAATCAAAAGTCTCTTAAAGAACAAAAATGACCAGAAATATAATTTATAACTCTAGAGAATTATTTCTTAATTGAGTATAATAATAATAATAATAATATTCTAATTTGTGGCACAGATAAATACAGGTAATCCTGTAATTAATACAATTGTACAAAGCCCAATTCCAATGAAGTTGGGACGTCGTGTTAAACGTAAATAAAAACAGAATACAATGATCTGCAAATCTTTTTCAACCTATATTCAATTGAATACACTACAAAGACAAGATATTTAATGTTCAAACTGGTAAACTTTGTTATTATT